>OU343221.1:97652636-97804834 GCA_910596185.1 Chrysanthemum makinoi | reverse complement strand
GGTTAGGTCACAAGGTTTACCACACAAGCTTATAAGAAAGATAGAGAGGCGATTGAACAAGATATCACACACACACACACTAGATAATAGACCGGTTATGCGAGAGTGTTTGTGAAAGAAATAACTTGAACAACCAACCTTCAAATGAAGGTTTACATAAGGTATTTATAGGCAATGAGCTAGGGCAACACTCCTACTCCTTCCCTTTCTCCTATGGGCTTGGGCCTAAGCTCATGGGCCTTCTACATAAGCTTAAGGCTAATAACAAACATAAAGGCCATAATAAGCTAACTATTACATATGAGTAACTAACACTTGAATAAGGTTTAGGAGTGATTCCAACAATCTCCCCTCAAGTGTTATTACATATGAGTAACAAACACTCAAGTGTTGGTGATGAAAAACGGTGAAGGCGTTGATGTAATAGTAGCTTTGACGTCTTCCGACATTCTTCTTCTTGTGAGAAGAATTGCCTTGATTTGAACAATCTCCCCAGTGTAGAGAGATAGTTTACTTTGAACGGTTATGCTTTGACGCCATCTTTAACTTTGTTCTTTGATCATTGTTCTTTGTGATGAAAGTAATAGTATGTTGTTGTTCCGATCAAATCTCCGCTTCGCCGCTACAGTTGTTCCACGCCATTCTTCAACATGCTCACACGCTTTTGACGTTGGAATTCAAGATCGATGGAGTTCTTTAAGTCTTTAACTTTGTAGATTCTTGATTGACGAAGAATCATTCGATCGTTGTGTTGCTTTTGGATAGAACTTCCATTAGTGATGATGTTGGCGTGAGCATGAGAAGAGTCTGCACGATCATTCCGCTCCCGAGCTTCCATAAGAAGAAAACATTTAAACGGTTAGTAATAAGCGGATTCCGCACTTACAAGTTTGAACTTCGAGAGTGTTAACAGGTGAAAACACAACTTTAATTCTTACAAAGGCCGCTCTAATCGGAGTCCCACAAGTGAGATAACACGATGTACCAATCGGGTACACCTACGATTCAGATGAGTCGCCGAGGTACACCGGCATCACCTCACGATCAGACCGCTTGAGACCACTAAGCCGCAATCCACGGGAGTTGCCGCTTACCCGCCGTGGTCGTTTGATGTTGACCCCGCAGAGTTTCCATTCAATCACCGAGGATCACAAATGTGAACCTCTCATAAATGTTCTCATGCATTGCTAAGATCCGTGAAGGACTCGATAATGTATCACCGAAATTTTATTGTTGAATGTCAAGTGATGAAATGTCAAGTGTACCTAAGAGATCTTTTGATGAATCTCGTGGCTCTAGACTCAATAGTGCGCTTTTGGTTTTCCCCGAAGGAGACTAGGAGAGGGTCTCCTTCTTCAATACCAAAGAATCTCTAAGAGAAAGCCGATAGTTTACTTAGGGTTCCCCGTGAGAATGAAACAAGCTTCTGTTGAGAGAAACTTGAGTGGATAAGAAGGTTTAGTGCATGCGCCACTGGGTCCATGACGACTTTTAATCTTCAATACCGCGCCACTAAGTGACAACCAAGAGCATATGAATTGAACCCGTGTCCGCCTCTAAGTTGAATAACTGAGGGCTATTTCTTTTCACCCTTTTCTTTGCATTTCTTTTTAATTCTTCAACTCCTTCTTTCTCCCATTCTCATTTTCTCCTTTTTACAATCATACCTAAGGACTTCTAAATACTAACTATTTGTGGTTTCCTTGGGTAGATCCATCCGCTCAAGGATCATAGGACGGTTATTCCTAACCTTAGTCACCTTATAACTCCATGACTAATTTATGTTGCCATAAAACCATCGATGTGAAAAATCTCTCAAAGTGTTTATGAATGAAAACATTTTAGTACCACTGTTGAGATAAGATTTTGCATAAATACTCTCCCTCCACATGTGCTTAAGAGTTTTAACGGTTAAAATGCAAAGTGAGGAAAGAGCGCGCACATTTTGAATTGATTCACTCAAGATAGACAATCCCCATGAGACACGCATTTACGCGGCATAGTTAAAGAGTTGCATTGTCAGCCTTTTAGGTGACAACTAGCTCTAATAACTACCTTGAAGGTGTAGACAATCCTCGAAAGGTCGTCAAACCCGCCAGAGTTCATGTTTATCAAGAGTTTCTCGAATGGTACATTCTACTCGCACAAGTCCTTTGCGACACGCTTACATCACTAGCTTAACTAGCTTGAAATTATTACCCGCCCAGACAAGTCTTTTCGAAGTTACTAACAGCTTAAGCATCACAATTCGCTGGTTAAGTCTAAGCACAAGATTCATTTGCATTTTACATAACATATTTCTTATCACACATTTTCTCCCCTCAAAAATGGCATATTAAAGTGTTATTTTTGAAACGTTTTAGAATAAATATGACCATTTCGAAAGTGTTGGGAAGAATGACCATCGTGAACAATTTTGAACAAAGTTTCAAATACTCCCCTCAACAAGTGATATAAACGGTTGAGGTTTTGAAAATCATAAGGGAAGTACTTGTTCTTTTGAGCAAAACCTTGAAAAATGAAAGGTTTGATAGGTTTTACTCAAAAGTAAGAAGCTTTCGCTCATTTGATAAGGATTGTGGCAATCGAGGCGCACTACGTGGTCCTTTATTTACAAGTACGGGTTGTACATCGTAATGTGTGCACAAGCCATTGACATAATTAATCAAACATCCAAAATTATATGAAGTAAGCAATTCAAGGGGTACCGTGAAGTGCAGGATGTTCCTGTGAGTGTGCATGTATGCTGAAAGCCGGTTATGTTTAATCCCGGTCACCACCGACATAACTCTCCAATCGTCTGAATCGATCCCTTCAAACAACCGCTCATCAATCATTGTGATGATCCGCCTCACATCCCTCCTTTCCCGAGAATTCCACGCTTAGGAGACCCAATTTTCGGGCGATATCCTTCAACCTCAGTATGCCAATCCATCCCTAACCAGCTTCAAAGTATGATCCCCAACTTGTGGAGTTCGCTACACGCCATTAAGCAGTTTCTTTGAAGTTCACTACGTAAACAACGCCGAAAGGTTTGCCGATGAGTGTATATTGAGATAGCTGGTTGATATTGGGAAGATCAAGCTTTGGAGGTGTGAAGTTGACACGCCGCCGATAAGATTCAACAGCCACCGGAGATCTTCTACACGCTCCTTGATGACAATGCGTCTTATGAAGATGAGAAGTGACTTGATAAATTCGCGTAATCTAGCTTGAGAATTGTCTCATGCACTCGCACTTTGGCAAGGTACATGTCTTCGATGTCATTGAGAGACAAATTCTCAAAGTCAACCTCAGAGAAAGCATAGTCCCGTTCATCTTGTCGTTTGACTACGATCTTCTTTAAGAATGTGTAGTCCCACTTAGACGAAAGGTCAACGTGTATGATGGCAACGATATCTTTAGAACTATACATAGCATGTTGAGACTTCAACCCCACAGCCTTCAGTAGTAGATTCGGCGCTCGCCGCTGATGAATCCCATACAATGCATCTCGGCGATGCTTCCACCGTGTTGGAGAACAAGTGATTGGCACGCTCTCAATGGCTATGCAGCTTTGAGTAGACAAATGGGAATGGAAGTGTCAACGATGTAGCATATTTTCTTGAATCATCGCCACCGTATAGAAGAAAATCCAAGTCTTTGTTGAAGAAGTATCCAAAGGAATCCTTGGTTCACCGTTGGCCAAGTGTTGGTAGAGGTTTGGTCCAATCGGTGTAGTATGGAGGGTTGTCCCTTTGTGTGAAGTCAATGTTTGCTTCCCGGTTGAGCCAATCCATGTTGTTAGACATAGCTCGAGCAATGTTTTCAAGGTGATATTCGATCTCGAGGGCACTTTCGAGTCGCCTTTAGAAGTTGAAACGCTTCATTCTTGATTCGCTTCAACTCAGATTTCGCCATTTTCTTCACATGGAACTTTTCTTGCAGAATTTTAGCATGCTCCAATGTAGATCCGTCTACCAAATTCGACCTTCTTCGTGGTAGGGAGTGTTGTTAACAAGATTAGCAAACCATTCAAATTCCTCTGTTTTATCGTCATCAAGCCATGATACGACGCCGCCCGAGGCGCCTTCTTCTTCTTCTTTTCAAGGCCTAGATGATGATTCGGTTTCAACTTGTTTGGGAGAGGTGGGTTGTTGTAGGGGCTCAAGGACCTCTTCATCGCCACCACCCGTATACTCAAAGTGATCATCGGTTTTCTGAGTCGGGGGTGGTAACTCGAATCGCCCCGAGGTTTTTCAAGAGAAGAACGAGGAGGAGATTTTTGTTGAACAGAGCCCGCTAGGAGGAGGTTGCATCAAAGAAGATTCACCGATCGCTTCGACGCTTAGGTGCGTAGTCTTTATCCTTATCCTTGTCTTCATCGCCTCTAGGACGCTTAGACTTTTCGCCTTCAATCTACAAGCTTCTTGAAGTTGGTAGTCCAAAGAATGCTTGAAACAATTTTCCTTCATCGTAAGTAAATGTCCCTGATCGTGCGCATATTTGTGTGACAAGCTTGGCCACCAATTCATTATCCGAGAAAACTACCGGATCGGTTGGATTGATTGTGACGGTTAAGGGCGTTGATCGAATAGTTTGCTTGGCGATCCGCATAAGATTTGGATAAAGTTGTTTGGTGAACAACTCCTTTGTGACTTTAGGAACGCATCTTAAGGTACTTTTTCGTAGCCTTCGATCATTTCGCTCAGTTCCTCTTGACGGTGATTTTTCATGAATTCCTGAACAAACTTCCTTTCTACTTTTATCTTTTCATGCTCGCATACATATGTCGTATGTGATCAAGAAAGAAATTCAAAGCTTTTGTTGAGCACGCTTTTCTTCTCGACTTGTTTGACCTTTGGTAATCCGCTCATGAGCTTGAGAAATCCAAGATTTAGATGGTTTCTTCACGGATTTGGATGATGATTTGGTTGACTTCTTTGATGGTGGTGGTGAGGAGTGAGAAGACGAATCTGATGATGAAGAGATATGAGGAGACTCTAGATCCTTCGAGGTTCAGAGGTTTCTTCCTTTGATCGTGCAGTACTATCTAGAAGAAACGTATCATAACCAACATCTTTATCTTTTTCGACTTCTCGCCCGTTCCTCAAACTCATATTCGATAGTATCCTCCACAAGCTTTTGTTGTTGCACAAGAGTGGTGGCACCAGCTCCCTTATCGGGTTGATTAACCGCATCGGGAGATGGTTCAGAGTGGCAAGACCACTTGATCCTCCTGACCACCCATTTGGTCTTTAGCAAATTCTTCAGCTTTGTGTTGGTGTCTAAGGAATTTGATCGTCTTCTTGTATACAGTTTCCGGTGGCTCTTATCACTTTCCGAAGCTTTCATCATAAGGTACAAGTACAGAGTCTTTCCTTTGCCATGTTCACTATTGGACTGGAGGTTTTGGCATCGATGAAGAGTCATCCTTGCAGCTTCAGAGTAGTGGACCTCCTCTCCTGATTGTGTTTCTTCGAGCTCGCCCAAAAGCTTTTTTGCGTTCGTGTGTAGGAATAGGTTCAGCCTTCCTTTACGGAACAATCCTTTTACGAGGAGGATTCCTTTGGGAAGCTTCCTATAGATATCTACTTGTGACACTTCCAAGATCGCTTCTTCTCGTCCTCCCGAGTAGGTGTACCGTAAGATTTTTCATCAAGATGACCAACTTTGCCTTCTTTACGCTAACCGATACCTTTTATATGTTTCAAGCTTTTGATTTCGTAGTTAGAAGGTGATCGTGCAATACCGCACTCGTTTCTTTGTTGACGATTCTTTGATTCTCGACAGATAATATGGGTTCACCAATATGTCGTGATTATCCGGTCATTGAGCCTCATGGGGATGTCGATGAAGTCCAAGTGCTCTCGATCAACAGCTTGGTGTATCCGACATAGGGAATCTTGAGCCAAGCTTCTTGTGAAAAATAGCATCATGTCCTCCCATATCGCTGCTTCGATTTCAATGTCCTTCTTGTTGATCGAGACCAGAAAATTTGCAGCTCCATGAGCTTGGGATGCTCATAGCCACCGCCACACCTGAGACCGATTTGGTGATGATCATGTAGAGTGTTCTCCATGGTTGAGGAATATACTTCAGCTCCACGCGAGAGTGCTTAGTAATGATTCCCAAGCTTCATCATAACCAATATCTATCAAGAATTTCGTGGATCGCTCTTCAAGAGGGGTAGCAAAGAAGTCAGTTGGAGCGATGTCAGGAATGATGAGAACAGCCCGTAATTTAGCAGGAGTGATAGTGACTTGTTTGTGATTAAGTGTCACATTCACCGACTTTGACCGCTGATCCTCCTCGCATAGAATCCCGTAATTGTTGAATGTAGACCTCGAACTGCGGGCAGAGTGTGAGAGCATGTTCGGTAGGGATGATTCCTAAGAATATCCACGCAATGAGACAAGAAGATTCAAAGCATGTGAGGGTGTCAAAGTCAACCCTAAGGTTGTTCTTTCCAATCTTTCTGATAACCCTCGAAAGATATCAAGAATTGTAAGAACTTCGATGCATCCACATTCATTTGTTCACCATGTCGCGGATCCGAAATAACATTAGCCAAAAGAACCAACATATCGAAAGACATAGTGTTAGTCAACGGAAGGTCTTATTGTCTAGTTATTGAATGTAAAGTGTCAATGATTGTTACGAGTCCTAAGTCACTTGTTTGTCCAATAGTCCAATGACGTCGTGAAATGTTTCGTGAGTTAGTTAACTTTAAGTTTTAAAGTTTATGTTATCACTTATTGTTCACAACATATCAAACGCTTAAGTTTATAAGTGACATTATTGGATTCGCGGACGCTATGATTAGTTTATTTACAAGTTTGTACACGAACAATTCATTATGAAGGTCAATCCAGTGCTTAAGCGTAGTTTTGGCAAAGTTAAGCGAACAAAGGATGATATACGCCAGAGATCTAAAGCTTACGCCGTAGGATCCTAACTTACGCGTAAGAAATGTTACGCGTAAGAAAAAGAGACCTTATGCGTAGAGCTTACGCAGTAGGCGATATATATACCTTACGCCGTAAGGCTTACTCGTAAGAGTAGACCTTATGCGCGTAGAGGTCAAGCACGCATATCCTTCACAGTGATACGCCGTAGTCCCATTGTAGAACCTTACGCTGCAATAGTTATGCGTAGAATTATTCTTACGCGATAACTTGACTACGCCGTAGGGTAATCCTTATGCGTAGAGAATCAAATGACCTTGATTCTGAATTTTAAGCGTAGCAAGCCTGAAATAAAGCCATTATATCATCAATATTAACACATGAATTCATTTTAACAACAAAACATGGCATGAATCATTCGTTAATAGTTACAGAGAAAGTCATACGCAGAGGTCAAAACCCTAAGGGTTAAGATTTACGCTGTAACATTTCTAGCCATGGGATATGCACCAAACAAATTCTCGTGTCTAGAGTGTTGTTAGAGTCTTTAGGCCAAGTATTAACATCTAATTTGCTGAATCAAAATTACCCAAAGTTATGAACATTAAACCCTAACTTCAAATTGTTGATCAATTAGTGTTTCCGGGTGGTTAACAACCATGGAAATGATCAATTCATCAACATATGACCATAACCCAACAATCTTTTAGACCAAAACACTTCATATTTGGAAACACCCAAATTCACTCATAAACCCTAATTATAAAATCATTAATCGTGTTTCGGGTGTGTTTTGAGCATAAAATGATATCATTGATGTTGTTAAAACATTTTGACACATTCTTTTAACCACAAACACCCATTAATGATTGGTGTTCATACGCTTACGCAGAGACACAAAATCCAGATTACACGACGTTTTAACCGTTGGATTTGTGTAAAATTTAAAACCATTGTTTAAAATCTTGTTAGGAACATGAAATCACTTACAAATTGATGATCTTAAACACGGTTTTGATGAACGATTCTTAGGCGTAGGATGTTTTAGGTTTTGAGTAATAAATGAGAAGTGAAATGTTAGGTGGAGGATATTTTTATTAAAATAACTTTAACATTTTGACAGTTTTGGTCCCTCCACCTTTTCCTTTTTCATACAAAGCCATTTAACTTCCATTTTGGTTACCAAACAAAGATTTTAAGAAAGAAACTTGACGACACACTCCCTCGACTTAAGAAATAATGAAAGGTTATAAATTTAGTCCGAGGAGTGTCATTGTACCATAAACTTTACCACCATTTGTTAAAAGAAACAACCGAGATAAGATAACATGCAAGTGCACAGATGATTTGAAACAAGCAGTTATATTTTCTCCCCTCAACACTTGATCAAAAAATATTGAATTTTGAAAGATTATAGTGTTGACGGAAGAAACGTACTTGCAATGTTGAAAGAAAATAGATAGAAGAATATTTTTGTTGTTTTATCATATTTTATATTTTTGTATTTTGTTTTTGAAAAGATATTTACAAAAGAGATTTTGGTGTTTGATAGGTTTTTAAGACTGCTTTTAGGAGGTCATCCAATTCCTCTTGAGTCAAACACCTCATACCAATCCGGTGGACCAACTCATTAAACCTAGTGGTAGGCAAGGCTTTGGTGAGAAGATCTGCCAATTGGTATTCTCACTCCACAAAATATAATTCAACAAGCACTGCTCCACGCGGATCCTTGATGAAATGATATCAAGATCGATGTGCTTTGATTTCGAAAGTGTGAACCGAAGTTGCACGAGATGCAATGGCACTCCATTGTCGCAAAGACATCGATTCTCAAATACGTAACCATAATCTTTGAGTTGTGTTCTCATCCAGATGACTTGAGCACAACACGCATACATGGCTACATATTCTCGCTTCGTTGAGGACAACGATGTACAATCCTCGCTTCTTGATTGCCATGACACCGCTTTATCACCAAGAAATTGTAAAGCTCCTCAAGTACTTTTCCTGAGTCTAAGCATCCCGTGGTCGGCCCCAAAAGCGATTAGTTCAAAACCGTAATCCTTCGGATACCGTGATCCCCAAGTTAATGGTTCCCTTGATGTATCGGAGGATTCTTTTAGGCTCAGAGAGGTGGGTTTCAGCTTGGTCGCGACCGATAACGGAGCATAGATAAACGCAAAGACAATATCGTGTCGCTAGTCGTTAGATACATGAGAGACCCAATAATACTACGGTATTTTGTAGGGTCCACTAATTTCCCATGTAAATCAGCGCCTAGCTTCTTGGTATGAGCCATTGGTGTGGCATAGTGTCATGTTTTCATTCCAAATTTGTTTAACAATTCAAGGGCATATTTGGATTGACTCAAGAAAATACCACGGGGTGATTGATGAACTTGCAGACCGAGAAAGAACGTGAGTTCACCCATCATGGACATTTCAAAATTTTTCTTCATTAGTTTTGCAAAAGCGATTGAAAACTTTTTATGTGTAGACCCAAAAATGATGTCATCCACGAAATTTGAACAATTAAGATATGTGCCCCGTGATATTGTATAAAAAGAGTTGGGTCAACCCAACCTTTGGTGAAATTATTAGCAATGAGGAAGGATGATAGCTTATCGTATCATGCTCGAGGAGCTTGTTTGAGACCATACGAGCTTTGTTCGCTTTGTAGACGGATTCGAAACTCGTGATCAACGAATCCATCCGGTTATCGACATAAACCGCTTTTAAGTTGTCCATTGAGAAACGCAGTTTTGACATCCATCCGATAGACCGTCATATTCATATGAGCCGCGAACGCTAGAAATATCCGAACAACCTCAAGACGAGCAACCGGAGCAAAAGATTCTTCAAAGTCTATTCCCTCTTCCTGACGATAACCCTTAGCCACCGTGACGCGTGACTTATTTCGATAACATTTCCTTCAAAGATCCAATTTGTTTTTCCAAATCCATTTTAGACCAATGACGAGACTCCTCGTTGGTCTTTCAACCAGCCTCCCATACTTCAAGACGCTTGAATTGGTTGAGTTCTTCTTGCATGGATTCAATCCAGTTGTCTTTTGTCATTGCGTCTTTGATGTTTTTAGGTTCGATTGGCGTACGTGAGTGCATAAATGCAATGTTCACCGCTCGTGTGAAGACGCTGTCTTGTAACGACCGGTTGATTCGGGTTGCCAATAATGTTTTCCAGAGGATGGTCTTTCGTCCATCTATGTGTGGAGGGTTGATATTGATATACATTGTGCGATTCTCGAGGATTCAAATGGTTTGTTGAAGATTCCGCGACATCCGTGCGCAGCCTCATTAGCAAACGGGTTGAAGAACGATTTGGATCAAAATCTGCAGTGGGGGTACTACATTCGTAATATCATCGCCAGCCTTCATCATTGTTGGAAGCGGTTTGTTCAACTGCTGTGGTGGAGTCAATCGGTGTAGGTGCATCTTCAACAAGAGTTGTTGTAGCAGTGTGTATCGTATAAGAGTATTATCGTTGAGCAAATGGAAACAACGGATACACCCGAGCACGCTCATCAATATCGCCACCGAACAACGGAGCAAATAACCTTTCCATTTGTTGACGAGTAAGTCGGGGCTTTGTTCACCGATGATGGGGTTTGGGGAAGTTTAAGCGGTTGTGTCCGGTTCCAAGTCGTTATACTCGTAAGCCATTTCCGTAAGTTCATCAAAATGAGCATGAATCGCTTCCATCACCGCTTTGTACGACGATTCCGATTCGAAACCTTTTGAATTATCACAAGATCCGATAAAGACTCCAATGTCCGCTTTGGCTTTGAGCTTTCCAAAGTCATCACGATCATTATTCGGATAGCAAAGAGATCCAAATACATGAAAGTGATTTAGATTCGGTTTTCATATGGACGAAGCTCAAAGGTGTTTTGTTGTATGCTTTGTAATCATAGAACGGTTTTGAGTATAGCATGCAAGAGATACCGCCCATAAGTAATCCTGAAGTTTAGCATTGATTAACATTGTTCTTGCAGCTTCCACTAACGCTCGGTTTCGCTTTCGACAACCCGCTTTGTTCTCGTGTACGCGCAATAGATGTCCGATGTCAATTCCCACTTTCTCATAAAATTCACGAAGAGTTTGATTAACAAATTCGCCTCTATCCTGTTCCGATTAGTCGAACGGTGTTTCAGAGTCGAACTTGTATTTTCGTGAGAAAGGTGATGATCATCTGTGGAGCTTGATCTTTGCTTACAAGAAAGTAGACCCAAGTCCAGCGTGAATAGTCATCAACAATTACTAAGATGTAGCGTTTGCCATTGATCGCTTGCACGCCAAGATCGGGCCACACAAATCCATGTGAAGAAGATGAAGCACATGCCGAGAGTCTGGTTCCACCTTTGAAGGAAAATGAGCACGAGTGCTTTTGCCTTGTTCACAAGCCGAGCAAAGGTGATCTTTAGAATATCAAAACCGTGGGAGTCCTTCAACTAGTTTGTGTCGAGCAAGGTTGGTGATGGTTTGAAAGTTTAGATGTGAGAGACGACGTGCCATAGCCGTGGATTTTGTTGATGTTGCCTTTGAAAGTAAACATATGGGAGATGAAGCAACCATGTCTTGCATAGAGATAGTGTAGAGATTAGAATTACGCGATCCGCATATAAGGTCATTTCCTTGTAGATCACTTAATGAAACAAGTTTTCTCCCTGAAAGCAACCTCCAAATCTCCATCACAAAACCGACCTATCGAAAACAGATTATGACCGAGGCCTTCCACATAGTAAACCCTCCTAATTTCGATGTTCCCATTGACATAGTCTCCGTGAGCCCATGATAGCCGCTAAGTGATCATTCCCTAACCCGACAAAGGCCAATGAACTTTGCAATAAAGTTTGATAACAGCTTTAAGATTGCCGTCATGTGTCGGGAACATCCGCTATCAACAATCCAGAGAATGATCTCAGACACCGCATTACACAATGCATCTAATACATGATGGAATAGAAGTAGATTTGGAACCCAAATGTTAGAGGGTTCCAGAGCTTATAGTAGATATACACACATCAATAGCTTTAGGTATCCACTTAAATCCTAGTGTGTTATATATCCATTTCCGCCATCTCCAACTAGTATTTGCTTTAGTCTTAGTGAATGCACTAGGTGGTACTACATTCCTAGGAGGTGACACAAGAGCTACAGGGACAAAGAATGCGCTTCTTAGAATCTAAAGATGGCGGTCTACCAAGCACAGACTTAGAAAGATTAGTGGGCCTAGAGGTATTCCCGTTCTTAGGATTCCTTAAACGAGAGATGATAGCTTTAGCAACACATTTATCATGGCAATCAGAATTCATACTTTTACCACAAAAAACACAAGGTGCATCGATCAATATCAAAAGTACTTAACGGTTTAGCATTCGTTACATCACTATTTCTATTACATTTGTCCGACGCAATATCTATAGTGGAGGCAACGTGAGTCTTATTCATAGTCCTAGGGTGTTCTTCTACTTTAGCATTCTTGATTGATCTTTTCTTAGGTCGCAACTTCCTATTCTTCGTTTGAGTGCTCCTAGGCTGTGAAGTGCGGACGCTTGGAAAAGGCTCAACTATTCCTGCTTTCAAGAGAAGGAAGCACGCTAGCTACTTGTGATTTGGCAAGAGAGATTCTAGGTTCATGAGTACTAAGTGTTACTCGGGCTAATCTCTTAATGATGGTTGGCGGAAGTTGTTCATACTTTCCTAACATTTCTCTTAACTTGAGGATAGTGTGAATCGATCTTGATTTTCGTGACCAACATTTCCAAAGAAAATGCATAACTTCTTTAGTGTGTGCAAGATAATGATCAAGTTCATTTGATGCTTCATCACGAGTCTTTTGAGTAAATCAAATATGACACCATATTCCTTTTTAACTTTTAAAAGTTCTTGTTCATATTTTGAGATTTGACACTTAAAAGACACGCTTTGATCATCTAATTGCTCAATTTTATGATCGAAGATTTTGCACGAATCGAGCGATTTTGTGTTGAAAACATGTTGTTGATCGTGAATATCTTTTTGACACCAATTAAGACGACGTATTGCATTTGAAAGTTCGTTTGACAATCGCTTGTTTTCAACTTTAAGGACTCGACCAAGCACATTATCGTGTTCTCAACATTTATCACAGATTCAACAAGACAGAGGTATGATCAAATGCATATGACAAAGAATTCTCTAGCACAACATTATGGACATCAACACAGATGACATCTTCCAAGAGTCGATCAACATCTTTTCTCAACAGCTTTTACGCTTAGTATTAGAAATAGATGTTTCGCTTTCTAAAACGACCTTCATCACTCCAAGTTCCTTATGAAAATCCTTTTCCCAAGCTAATGCACAATTTTTCAAATTTTAACGTTAGGTAAAAGATTTTTCTGAAAAATGTCTCTTTGTTCTCGCCAGAGGCATTGAAAGTGATCAATTTTGATTTCGTAATGATATTCTATCTCATGTTGTAAAATTTTGAGGTCAGCCATGAAGATGTCAAAATATCTAAGAATTTTTCGATTTTCATGTTTTGAATTTACTTCACTGATGGAAGGTAAAGGACCATAAATTTGTGCATAATCTCGTTGGGGATTAACATTAGAAGACTCAGGTGTTTTGATGATAACCCTTGGTGTGTTAGAAGAATCCGCTGGTGTGACGAAAGTGACCGCTTTTGAATAGTTAAAAGGTTTGTTGTAAACAACTTTATTTAATTTTGATCGACTCGCCTTCGTGATCTAATTCCTCTTGACGATGATATTCAACAACATTCATAAATGTAATTATCAACTTTATATTCTCGCGACCGAAACTTCGTGATTTGGTTTGAATGCTTTTGTTGAAAGCTTAGGTTTGTAATCGCAAGATTCGTCCATATCCATTTGGATTGGGTTTTAAAGTAAACTTTTCAATGGTGGACCGACTCGCCATGTTTGTAAACAAAACTTTTAAACTCTTTAAGTTTGTTTTGCAAGCCGATGATTTCTTCAAGATGATCATCTATTCGCTTCGTTGAATGCTTTTTGTATGCAGAGAACTGTTTTTGACAAGTTAACAACTCAAATTTTAGCTTTTTGATTTTCCAAGGTGAGAGCGCTAATTTGCTTTTTATGTTCATGTTTCGTTGTTCTATTTCGCATAACAAAGCATTCTTCGCTGCTAGATCACGATCCTGCTCTTTCTAAATATTTTTCGCTTTGATAAGATTTGGCAAAGGTCGCTTCAAAACCGCTTTCACGCTTTTTCTTGAGTTTTGAAAAAGTTGAGTTGCTTTTGTAAACATTCAAAATCCTTGGTTAACAGTGCATTTTTGCATTTCAAGTCCCGATTAATGGCATGACATTTTTCCACTATGGTTTGTTGGTCTTGTATTAAACGAGCAAAATCTGGATGAGGCAAAAGTTCGGCGTGTTCAACGTGAGTCTCAACATGATCATTACTGAGATCCTCAAGTATAACCACGGAGTAAATTTGATTATCAAGGAAACCGCTTGGTCATCTTGATCGCCAAATATAACTACGGGTCTAGTTGAAAATCGCCGAATGAGATGTGGATGGCTCATTTTGAACATTCCGAGTCTTGCCAGATTCAGATGTTGGCGGAGATAGTAGATCGAGATAAATATGGTTTGTTCGGTACCGAGACAAGCCATCGCTGTCATACACCGGGCCTGTGTCACTCATGTGTAACTCATGCATATTAGCCATCAACATAACAACTGCATTGGCCTGCAAGTCCTCCATATCATCATCCGAAGTCAAGATTTGCCATAAAACTCGTTTTGTCCGTGAGAGATCCACCGCCTTCATCCTTAAGAGCCAAAAGAAGAGCCTCTTTGAAATAAGCACTGCCCCTAGTCCTTGGCTTTGGGCATGCATTAGCCAGGCGTCCCTTCTCATTGCAGCTTGTAGCATCAAGACCATTCAACCCATTCTCGAGCATTTCCTGCTCCACCACTTGAGCTCGATTGTTATTCCTACCCACAAAGATTAAACCCTTGACCACCGCCCATCCGACGCACCATAACCACGATTCTCAACTTCAACTCGTCCATTGTTCACAACAGCTTGATTCCTTGTATTAGATGAGGAACTAATACGGTTGTTGGATTTGTTGGTATAACGGCTAAAGGCATTAGCAATCATAGCAAATCCTTGTTGCAGTGCTTCAACGGATCAGATTCCTCATTAGCTTCAAATTTTGAGCATTGTTGTTGTTGTATGGAACCAATTGAGTTTGTTGAGATGGAGGTTGTGAAGGATCATGTGGTGTGATTGTAGCAGTTGGTTGAGTTGCTGGTTGAGGAGAATAACTGCTTTGAGCATATAAGGCAAGTTGTTGATTTTCCGGATGTGTCGGTGGAGCAATTTGAGCACGGAGAATCCTTTCCCTATCAACTTCCTTTTCATGAGGCTTCAAGTAATCGCACAACAATCCGTAGGTAGACTGATGCATGTTTTTCGCTTGACGGAGAAAAATGACATACTTCTCCCATTCAGGACCAAGACTACTTAGGAACTTAGTATTCACCGCAATTCTTGGCATGTGGATGTTGTGTTTATCCAAATCATTGATGATGTCCGAAAATCGGTGATGATAGGACTCGAAAGTGTCTCTCCGTGTTCAATCATGAAGTGTTCATAAGCCAAGTAAATTTTGGATTCCAAATCTTCCCGATTGAGTACAGATCCTTCCATAAGAAGACGAATATGATCCCACATTTTCTTTGCAGCCTTTTGAGCATCAACACTACGAAGAATTAGGTTTGGTAATCCTAGGAGGATATATTCCATTGCAAGCTCATCTGCTTCATAGTGTAGAAGTTCTTGAGAATTCAAGTCTGCAAAGAGCAATGTTCGCTTGTTCATCTCTTGGTGGAATGGCATTTGGATCTCCGGTACAATGACAAGAGGCATCTCAAATGGACCTTCCAAGATAACCTTCTTTAAGAACTTTCCATGTGGCTTCTTTAGATCACAAAACCTAAAGAACCTTATCACCCATTGATCGTAGTTTCCTCGAGTGAGCATTGGAGGTCTATCAAGTGATCCAGCCTCATGAATTGATTGTTGGCCGCTTAAAGTTTCAAACATCTTTGCAAACCAAGTGGGTTCCCTCATAGTGATCCTTGATGGATGTTGATTGAAGTCATTTGTGTACGGTTGAGCTTGAAGACTTGGTGGTGGTTGAACCATTTGAGGTTGTGGATTTGCAGCAAGTTGTAGAGTATGCTGTTGGTTAAATTTTTGTTGATAAATTGCTTGTTGTTGATTCCATTGTTGATGTTGTGGAGTTAGTTGTTGTTGACGCTGAGGATGAGGATAAGTGTAAGGGAAATAGTTAGAGTATGGTGGTTGTGACATGTTGATAAACTTGTGTTGGTAAATATGGATCTTTGTAGTCGAATGAACCTTTGTTGATGAAGTGTCCTTAGGCGGAGAAAAGACAAGAACCAAGTAGCACTTATGCGTAAAAACACCAAAGTTACGCGTAACAATAATGAGTTACGAGTAGGATTTAGCTTACGCGTAAGTAGGAAAAAGCACTAAAGTTAGGCGTAGACAAAAGTTAGGCGGAGAAAGTTAGGCGTAGGATTTTCTTATGCGTAAGACTAGGCTTAGGCGTAAGAAAGATCTTAGGCGTAGGATTTCTACGCGTAAGCTTATGCTTATGCGTAAATTTAGGGTTTTTGCTCAAATGATCTTTTACACTATCACAAAGGCAAAAGATATCCAAAGTCGACGTATTTTCCGACTTATCCAAGTAAGAAAACACGGAATAAACCACGAAAATGAAGATCAAACAAAGGAGGCACTTACGTAGGTTTTAGGGTTTTACTACGCGTAAGATTACTCGTAATTTTGATTTTGGCCAAAAGTGTTTCTAAACCAGTTTTTGTGTGATAAAATAGCTTCAATAACACCAAAAGACACAAAAGTGTGAAACTTGATGAACCAAAGCCTCTAAAACGGTTATAGTAGGATGAAACCCTCGCTCAAAAAACTAGATTGAAAACAACGATCCACGATAAAGTTTGAAACTTTTGCCAAAAACAAGTATTTTAACACCTTAAAACGTTGAAAGTACAAGAATCTTGGATTAAAAAGTGTAAAAACAAGTTTTAAGCGAAGCAAAGAAGAGGTTATGTTTACGCGTAAGACCCAAAACCAAAATCTTCAAAAACAAAAGTGTACACCCAACTATTTGGCGATTGATACCACTGTTAGGTCACAAGGTTTACCACACAAGCTTATAAGAAAGATAGAGAGGCGATTGAACAAGATATCACCCACACACACACACGATAATAGACCGTTATGTAGAGTGTTTGTGAAAGAAATAACTTGAACAACCAACCTTCAAATGAAGGTTTACATAAGGTATTTATAGGCAAGGAGCTAGGGCAACACTCCTACTCCTTCCCTTTCTCCTATGGGCTTGGGCCTAAGCTCATGGGCCTTCTACATAAGCTTAAGGCTAATAACTAACATAAAGGCCATAATAAGCTAACTATTACATATGAGTAACTAACACTTGAATAAGGTTTAGGAGTGATTCCAACATATCAAATATCCCCTCACTTGAACTCTACTTGCCCTCAAGTAGACCTTATTAGATAGATTCCTAAAAAGATATCTCACATTACCTAGAAAATATAAGTTTACAAATCCCTTATGCTAGAATAAAACAAAGCCGAACACCTCACGAAATGAGAACAAAACAATCAAATCTCTCAACTATTCCAAGTGTCAATTTCGGGGTGATCACTCATTGCACAGTCATAGCATGTATTCTATCATAGCATGGTATGTTACACAAATCTCCACCACTAGAGTTAAGGACTAAACAATTTTTGAAGGCAATATGGGTAGACACGACAAAGGTTAAGGGTGATTTGTCATTACTAACATGTCATAGCGAAGTGGAAAAATCAATGATACATGACCAAATCCATGGCCAAGACACCAAAGATTGCTCACTGCATCACCTAGACACGCTTCATGACTAAGGGTAGGATAAGACATGGGAAAAAATTGGTGTAAAATAAAATCAAGCAGATAGTCTAAATCTATAACCAAGTCATCACCATTTACCGTTCGCCCAAAGTTCAAGTTTCGAAGTTAAGAAACCGGATCATTATATTACCACGTAGATATGCCATTAGAGGACGTCACGATGGGCACAAGCCAACTTCATTCATCAAATGTGACCGAGGTGGCCTCCTCGATACTAAATCAATAGTAAGCTCATAACAACAGTGCTTATAATATCGCACTTTACAATCAACTAAATAACAATAATTTTTTTTTTGAATCACAAATTTTATATTTATTTTATTTTTCAATTCAACATACCATAATAACTAAACATAACATCCCCCCACTTGAGATGAACAATATGAGAATTTGGGGGGTCTTCAAAGATCTTTAAGGATATTTCGTCGACGAAAACGTGATTCCCGAACCTTTCCAGTTGAACCTTGAACTTAGGAAAATAATGACTTCCCAATTACAAATAAAGACTACAGGGTAGGCTAAGGTGTAATGGTGTATCGAAAAACTATGTTGGGTGAACAAAATGAAAGTAATGGCTCAGAAGGGTGTATCTAGGGGTATCTTACACTAAAGGTGAGTGCAACAAAGGGTTTAACATGGGGGTCGAAAATTCGAGGTGACTAATCGATAGACACATAATGATAGGCTATTTGGGTGATAATACTATAATACTGCCTTCTTAAACTAAAAAGTCCAAATACATCGAGCTAACTCAACATACCTCGTCTATGGTCTCGAATGATGTAAAGGCCAAGTTCTAAAGTTTACAAGCTACCGACACTCATAATTTGGTGGATTTGGGGTAAAAATTTGGAAACGGATAAGGTTAATCTCACCATATAATATCAAGGGATATAATGTGCTCGCTAAGGTCTAATCTAGTTAGGTTAAGAAAAACATGTCAAAATTTTTAAAATGGCATAATTTTTTAAAATAAACTAGAAAAATGAGGGCAAAATAAAGTTCAAGAGACAATTCTACTCCCGTCCCCCCACTTAAAATGTACAAAGTGCCTTTTGTACTAAGCATTAAGCAAAGGTGAAGAGAAAAGTAGAATTAGAGTGAGAACTTCCCTGAGATTTGCTCCAAAAAGAAAGAAGGCCCACGAAAAGAGTGGTGCCTCGCATAAGCATCCACAAGAAAACTTCAATCCCCTAAATCACACTACCACAAGCATAATTCTAAAAAGATAAAGAAAAAATGAAAAAGAAACCTAACTCACTTTTGTAAGAATCAAGTTGCATTTAGCGGTACAACAAGTTTTTAAACCACTTGGTATCCCAAGTGGACGAGTATAGTCTCGTGAGGGCTTACAGGGAACACACCCACAAAGTTCATTTGAAAACTAATACAAGGTTATTGTGTTTAAAATGAAAGAATTGTTACAGAGAATAGTTACGTCTTAGCTCCCATAAAGAATTACGCAGTAATTAAGCAAAACCTGGCAGACGCTACAGGAGTGTAGCTATGGCGTAACCATTTCATGAGATTACGCAGTAATTGGTGATGCTCTGAGAAGGACTGTTGCAAAAAGGTATGTTACAGCGTAACCATAAGAATGAGTTACGCCGTAACTACGGACAGATCAGGTCCCGTTCAGCATGCTGCAGCAACCTTTCTCCGTTTTCCTGCAAAAATGGTTAGAAACACAAAACCTAACAGAAATGGAAATAAAACAAATTAAAGAGATAATTCGGGTTGTCTCCCGAAAGAGCACTTTTCTTTATTTGCGAGTCTTTAAGTTAGAATCAAAGCCTCGGGGCTTTATGGTGGCCTTTGGACTTGGCCAACTTCCTCCATTACTTGGCGGTAATCATTCATCCATTCGATAAAAAATCTTTTCCTGGTTGTGTTTCCGATGCTACATGTACCAAATTTTTGCGAGAGCCACTCATTTAATGATAAACATGACTTTTCGTAGTTGTCACCTTCTGCTATAGGATCAATCGTTGCACTTATGTTTGATCTTTCATTATTGGTCATTTTATCAATAAGGTGATAGTTATCGTAATTGCATTTTAGTAGTTTCATTAATCTCGAATTGATGTTCGAATCTCCAAATCTCACCTTGTACCAATCATCAAAGGATAAAATTCCAAAATTTATATCATGTCTCTCAATCTCGTGAGGGCACGTCCATTCATCCACCCTTATATTTCCATCATAAAATTCACGAAAAGGGTTACACGAGGGCCATGCTTTCATTGATTCGTCATGCTCGGTCATTATAGGGATGCAGTAGTGCTTGTTAGGATCCGGAGCTTCTTTAATACCCTCAATCGGGATAATCTTTCCCTGTTCCTGTTCACAACTATCAAAATTCTCCCCACGATTGTTAGTTCTAAGATTATAACATAGATGTGGGTCGAAAGGCATTTGAATATTGACAACATCAACTTTATTTGACATTTCTAATCTTGGATTCAAATGTTCCTTCATGCTGAAAGTGATTCGCTCCTTTTCAGTACCCAAAGAAAAGGCCTTCCAACAATTAAGTTGTAAGTCTCCCGTTTCCCCATTTCAATAACCACAAAATCAGTAGGAAAAAGGAATTTCCTAATTTTAAGGAGAACATTGTTAACCACTCCCCTAGGTACAGCTTTAGAGGAATCAACCAATTCAATCATCATTGTTGTTTCCTTTAAATTGGTGAGTTTTATTTTATCAAATAATGAGGTATAAATAAGGTTTACCCCAGCCCCCTGATAAGGATTTAAAAGGTACACTTTTGAGGGGTCATTTAAGCCCTTAATTGCCCACTTTTATATCTGGCACGCTTAATTTCATTCTTTTTCACTTTTTAGGTCTCTTGAAGGCAAATTGTTGGAATGACACTTATTCGGACGAAAAGGCGTGAATATATGAAGTAAATGGCCAAGTCAAGATCAAGACACTCAAGCCGAATAGAAGGCGAACGCCGAGTTAGAACCGTCGCAACGTGCTCCAAACTTGTGACGACTCAGTAGCTAAATTGCTATTTTACACCCGACGGCGTCGGGTTTTAAACAGTAGAGCGTCACAACTCAGATGGCCTAGATTCAGATCTAGACGCTGGCCGAATAGTCGACGCAAGCCACAACCATAAGGTGACGCCGTCACAAGGTTGACGTAGTCAAAACGAAACCCTAATGGCGGAGATCAGACGGCTTTACATTTTTAGAGTGACGTCGTCGCATGTTGTAACTCTATATATAGAATTCGAATTTTCAGACTTTTAGAGAGGTAGTTTTGTGGAGTAAAACCTAAAACCGAACTTTGGCTGTCCTGGGCAGTATCTTAGGGTTCTCATACCCTATTTTACAACAAGATAAGTAATTTAATTCATTGATTCAATTATGTCTTCAATTGTTTTTGTGTATTCTTACATGTTTTTCATGTCCGGCTAATTTACTTGTGTGTTTGCTTAGATCTATGAAACCTAGGTATTTAATATTGATTGGTTGTCTCTTATCTTAATTGTGATTGACCTAGTATTGCGATAGGACATTCGTTGGGTTTTTAATGCTTGAGTAATCTTTGTGAACATTAGTTTATAATCACCTAGAGTTATTGTAGGCTAAACATCCAAAGATAGCCTTAGAGTTAGTTTATGAATCCTAGAGATTTCGTAGGCAATAACCTTAAGGTAGTCTCAAAGAGTTAGGGAAAAAAGCATACCCTACGACCTTAGAAGACACAACGCGTTAAGAATAAGGACGTGACAATTCAACCATCAATAGGAGATAACTAGGGAGTAATAGCATCTAGGTAAACACATCTTTAACTATCATATGAGAACACATCAATTAGACATAGACTACCCCTTAGCTTAGTTAATTAGAATAGATAATAGTAGAGTAATCAATAGAAATACCACCCCCCAAATCCAATACCCCGAGATTCGTAACTTTCAATTTTCTAAAAAATATAAAAAGATAAAAAATAATCTTCCTTAACCCTAACCGTAGCGTAGTAATTTCTCACTAGAATTCCTATTCCCCTAGAGAACGATAACAATACCCAAGGCTTACCCTAATACTACACTACAACGATTAGGTTCACTGCCTAGGGTGGTGAAAAACTTGCTCGACAAAAAGGAAGTTCCTTGGACCCCGAACGCGCGTTGTACGTGTATCAAGTTTTTACGCCGCTGCTAGAGAATAGAATAGCTAGTTAGATTTTCACCTCGTTTAGGTTTCCTTGATTGATTCCTATCAAGTAAGAGTTTTTCTCATTTTTAACTTCCTCGTAGTCTATCCCCCTTCTTCGTGACCTTTGTTAGTAACCCCATCACTTTTCATCATGGAAGGTGATAATCAACCCCCACTCATCAACCCACCACCAAATAAATCACTTTCACTCAAACCCGAACCCACTGACCAACACAACCGTCGAAGCCGTTATGTGAGTAGAAAAAACAACCTTCAAGATTTGCAAAAGGTATTTGACAGTACAATTAGGGATGCTGTTGAGAAAATGGTTAGTGCCTCTGTTGTTGGCTCTATGATCAGCAGTAATTCGAATAACGGCTTAGTGGATAGAAATGTGAATGAAGAGGATAGTGATTACTTCAATCTTTACCCCACTAAGGAAGAGGTTGCTTACCATCAATACATAATCAACAATCCCTGATCACCCATCATTAGAATATGCCCAAAGATTAGGAGAGGAAATCCTTGGAACCTCAAAATCCCTTGTATCATTGGATATAGAAATGTCGAGCATGCTTATATAGATACGGAATCTCCCATTAATGTGATGTCATCAGCTATTTACAATGACATTATGAATGAGCGACTTAAGATTGGGAGAGACCCTAAGTATCCAGGTGGGGTTTGCAACTTTGTGGGAAGAGTCAAAGATGTACTCGTCTTTATATGAAATTTCACCTACTTAGTTTATTTTGTGGTTCTAGAAGACATCGGATGTGTCATTGACTATATCTTATCCCAAGTAGTGCTAGGAAAACCGTTTGTTGAAAATCTAAAATGAGCCATAACAAGTTTGAAGGAACGGTTAGGTTTAAGGAAAGGAACGATGAGATCACTTATAGGATGCCTTGGAAGACGAATGGATATGGCCCTTTATCCCTTTTCAAACGAGACAACATTAGAGCTTTTGAGGAAAAAGCGAAGACGATGTTGAAAAAGGTTTGAACTTCATGTGGGAGAAAAGGAGACTTTACTATAAGGATTGCTTGACCCTAGGGCCTAGGTATAGAGTTGATGAAAATTTTGTCAATATGATAGAATTTTCATTGAGAATGAAAAACGAGACCACGTAGGGCACGACTTCGAGTCTAGCTACAAGACTCATAAATAAAGAAAAGCGCTTCGTGAGAGGCAACCCATGCTTAATTGTTTGTCTATTTGTGTGTCGTATATCTTTTATTGATTGTTTATTCTCATGTTTGAATTTGTGAAAATGCTTTATTTTGTCTTTAACCTCGTCTTAATTACATATAAAGGTATTTTACAAAAGGGATAAGTGTAGGGAGGATTACACACATTTTCAAAAAAGAACGTGAACATGAGAATTACGATTATTAAAAAGATATACATGTGTGTTTGTTCGAGTCAAATGCTTGTATCGAGTCATAATGGATGTCTTGCGAAATTTTTTCCATTCTAAAGATATAAATTTTCCAGAATTTTTTCCGGAAAATCGCAGACCGGGCCAGTTTGTCAGATAACCTGACGGCGTCAGATCGCAACCTGATGGCGCTCAGAGAAGTAAACAAGACTTACTACTTTTCTCGTTTTCTGTGCTACTTATAAATTTTTGAATTTCTCAGGTCTTAATTTTCCAGAAAATCTGTAAACATCCATTCCACAAGCATTATATCCTAGTTTAGTAGAGTCATATATAGTGTTACCACCAATTTTACGCGAAGGTTTCGTTTGTTTTCTTCAAGTGTGTAGGTTTTATTTATCAAGAAGAAGATACATAAGATTGGATGGAGCTTTTCACGCATACATTCTTCTTGAAGAAGGATTTAACCACTACTTCACACGGATCCTACCGAGCTAATCAGGAGAGTATTAGTTTCTTTCATTTTTAATTACCTTCCATTGTCATAACTTTGATACTTTCGGGGAACACTGGGGACAATGTTCAGTTTAAGTGTAGGGAGGGAAAATAAAACAGGAACTTTGAAACTATGCTTATCCTTGACTATTTGCCTTGTCCAATTTCATTTGTGTAATAAACCATGAGAAATATCGGTTAGGGTAATTTTGGCACCAAATTTAAAAATTTTCATGACATGTAGGAGTGGGCCATTAGTCTTAATAAAGCGTCTCATGGATAGGAAGTTATATGACTAGCACAAAACCCTTTACCACTTAAATTCCACCCAAAATCTGAGGATCGCCCTTAGATTTGTAGGAATTAAAGCATTCCTCTTTAATGCTTCGAGAGTGTACCGGTAGTATAATAGATTCTAAAACTTGTTTTGTGATGCATTCCGAGATCGCTAGTGAGACTACACTTGTGTAGTTAGGAATAACTAAATGATAAGAGGTATTATGATAACCCTTGTTTGATACCCGTATTATAATTACTTCTTCTACATCGGTTGAGTAATTCCCCCACACCCTTGCGTTGTACTCATCTTTAGTACACGACACCCCTAGTTAACCCCTCAGAGCCTATCCTTTTCGCGGTTCTCGTGATTTTTTGGTTTTCCGGAATATCAATGAAGAGCATTGTTTACAATCCACCCCCAAATGTACACCCAAATCGCCTTAGCCTACCTTGTATGCACTCACTTTTAGTGCATTATTGTTATCATACTAAACCCTTAGTTCAATTATCTAGTTGCTTGCATAAGTTGCTAAGTCGAGTCATATCCTTTGTACACATTTTTGGGACGATTGGGACTCATGGGAAAAGTTAACTGTTATGAAGTGACGGGAAGGAACGTTAAATTCAAATTCTCTTTATTTACGTAATAATGTACTCCAAGTGTTTTGATCTTTTCAATTCGGGTCAAATTAGTGTTAGAGTAATAAAAACTCAAGTGTAGGGATGTGCCTATAAATCCCTATTATTTTGATGTTATCGTAGAGGATGGTAGAGTAAAAGTGTATGAAAAGGAAAAAAAATAAATAAATAAAATAAAAAATAGATAAAAAGAGAAAAGAAAAAAATAGAGTGTAAAAAAAAAGGGGGCTACCATCCTACATCTATCTTTAAATTTATGTTTGTTTATTTCAAAGTTATCTAGAGTTTAGAGTGTCGAGTCTTGGCTTAGCAACGCTATTTTTCTCATGATTGTAACATAAAGATTTTTTACTTGCCACCACTAAATCGCCTAACCCACCAAACCCTTTGTTTCCCTACCGTAAGCCTAATATTACAACCCTTTAAAAGACGTCTTGGATAGTTTCTCCTAGGTGCTTACGCCAAAGCGATGGAGGTTTGATCTAGTCTCAAGCCTATGGTAATCTATGTACTAGGACCGGTTAATGAGTGTTTATCTTCCATTTCCAACTTGATATATTTCATATACACCCGAGAGATGAGAGTATCCAAAAACCACTTGTGAGGTAATAGTATGTAATTTCCGTGCTTGTTATGACTTTTTCGAGGCTTATACTTGTTATGAATTGTTCTAAACTAATGCTTCATGACCCCTAACTTATAAATTAATTGCACAAAAGCACATTTGCTTGAGGACAATAAAATACCAAGTGTAGGGATATTCGATAAGGATTTAAAAGGTACACTTTTGAGGGGTCATTTAAACCATTAATCGACCACTTTTACATCCGTTACTGCTTAATTTCGTTCCTTTTCACTTTTTAGGTCTCTTGAAGGCAAATTGAAGGAATGACACTTATTCGGAAGAAAAGGCGTGAATATATGAAGAAAATGGCCAAGTTAAGATCAAGACACTCAAGCTGCTGAAATAGAAGGTGACGGCGTCAGAGTTAGAAGGTGACGCCATCGCAACGTGCTCCAAATTTGTGATGACTCAGTAGCTAAATTGCTATTTTACACCCGACGGCGTCAGGTTTTAAAGAGTAGGGCATCACAACTCAGACGGCCTAGATTCAGATCCGACGGGGCGAAGTCGGGAAGCCGACGGCCACAACCATAAGGTGACGCCGTCACAAGGTTGACGTGGTCAAGACGAAACCCTAATGGCGGCGATCAGACGGCGTCACATTTTAAGAGTGACGCCGTCGCATGTTGTAACTCTATATATAGAATTCGAATTTTCAGACTTTTAGAGAGGTAGTTTTGTGGAGTAAAACATAAAACCGAACTTTGGTTGTCTTGGGCAGTATCTTAGGGTTCTCATACCCTATTTTACAACAAGATAAGTAATTTACTTCATTGATTCAATTATGTCTTCAATTGTTTGTGTGTATGCTTGCATGTTTTCCATGTCCGGCTAATTTACTTGTGTGTTTGCTTAGATCTATGAAACCTATGTATTGAATATTGATTGGTTGTCTCTTATCTTAATTGTGATTGACCTAGTATTGCGATAAGTCATTCGTTGTGTTTTTAATGCTTGAGTAATCTTTGTGAACATTAGTTTATAATCACCTAGAGTTATTGTAGGCTAAACATCCAAAGATATCCTTAGAGTTAGTTTATGAATCCTAGAGATTTCGTAGGCAATAACCTTAAGGTAGTCTCAAAGAGTTAGGGAAAAAAGCATACCCTACGACCTTAGAAGACACAACGCGTTAAGAATAAGGACGTGACAATTCAACCATCAATAAGAGATAACTAGGGAGTTGTAACATCTAGGTAAACACATCTTTAACTATCATATGAGCACACATCAATTAGACATAGACTACCCCTTAGCTTAGTTAATTAGAATAGATAATAGTAGAGTAATCGGTAGAAATACCACCCCCCAAATCCAATACCCCGAGATTCATACCTTTTAATTTTCTAAAAAATATAAAAAGATAAAAAATAATCTTCCTCAACCCCAACCTTAGCGTAGTAATTTCTCACTAGCATTCCTATTCCCCTAGAGAACGATATGAATACCCGAGGCTTACCCTAATACTACACTACAATGATTAGGTTCACTGCCTAGGGTGTTGAAAAACTTGCTCGATGAAAAGGAAGTTCCTTTGACCCCGAACGCGTTTTGTACGCGTATCACCCCTAAATCAGCTAAAGCGGGAATTTTAAGATTACCGATAGTGCATAGTAGACGAAAACTTTCCTGATAGTGTTCCTTCTCAAAAAGTTGGCTTGGCAGGTCCTCGTCGTCTTCAGATTTGTCATCTTCTTTTAAGTAGTTAATCCCGCAAAGATCATTAGTGACAGAAGAGGTGCACTGTTCTTCCTTCGGTTTATCTTGTGCAAATATGACTTTGCAAGCAATGGCTTTGCCATTACTGGTTTCAAGATTTTTAGCTAATTGCCCTATTTGGGTTTCGAGGTTTTTAATCGCGGCATCTTGGTTCCGCAATTTTATGTTGGTGTCTTCTTTTACCTTGACCATCCATTCTTTAAGTCTATCACTTTTCTTTGTAGATTCTTCGATATATTTATGCATTATTTCTTCGATATGTTGTTGATTCTAGTATAGAACCCTGGGGATTTCTCCCGGTACCCGTTACCATTGTATCCGTTGAAGGGACTTCCACTTCCATATTTACTTCTTCAATCCTTTTAACTTCCTCGTTAGATGAGCACTCCTTGGTAGGGAGAGTGCAATTGTGTTCATTTCGTCCAACTTATATGGAATGCACATTCTCCTTGAACTTTTTCATGTCTCTTCCAAGACTCTCTAGTTTGTTGTTTATTGCTGCCAGGCCTTCAACATTTCCACTCTTACTTCGATTGCTCCCTCCATTGTGCCATTTGTGAGAGTGGTCAGCCATCTTCTAAATAGTTTCAAGAGCCATATTTGGAGTCATTCCAGGTATTGGCCCTTGAGAATCGATCATTCGCCTTGAGGAGATGTTCGGACCCTTGTAAAAGACGTTCACTTTTTGCTGGCTATTAAAGTCGTGAGTAGGGCACTTGTATAATAATTCGTTGTACCTTTCCCATGCTTGGTACAACGTTTCATCACCCTCCTGCTTGAAGTTATGGATTTCTTCTAATTGCTTTGTAGTCCTAGATGGGGGACAGTACCTCTGAATGAAATATTTTTTTAGGAGTGGCCAGGTGTTAACTGTCCCGGCGGGTAATCGATCGACCAATCTTTTAGCATCTCCAGTGAGAGAAATAGGGAACACACGTAACATGACAAAGATCGTTTGAGACTCTTGGAATTTGAATAGGCTGACAATGTATTCAACGTTGTCCACATGCTCGTGAGCATCATCGGTAATGCTTCTCGAGAAAGGGTTTGCACGCAACTCCCTCATAATTTGAGGTTTGATCTCGAATTGGGCATCTTCGGCGATGGCCAGCCTAACGAGCCCTGGTCCTTATTCTTCTCTTGTCAACACCAAATATTCCTCAAGAGTGAGGTCATCAATAGTAACAACTTCCATGGTAACTGAAACTTGAAAAAGATCGTGAGAATTTGAGAAAATTTTAAAACCAAACATAAATGAAAGACTTAATGTAAATCCTAATATAACTCCCCGGCAGCGGCGCCAAAAACTTGATGCAGGTTTTACTGACCAGGTTTTAATATTTATAAGTTCTCGTTATACCTATGGTCTACCTTAATGCACTAACGGGCAGTGTACCCGGTCGTGTGTAGTGTAGTATTCGGTAAAACCGAGGTCGTCCCAAGAGCTATGTGTGCGGATTTAAACTAAGTCTAGGTGTCACAGATTTTAATAGATTTTAAAGTGGAAATAATTAATTAACTGCTAAAGACGAGAAAATAAAAGATAACAAGTAAAGGAAAGGGTTGTGATCAATAAAAAAGAAGTGTGCTAACCTAGTTATTCATCCTATCAAGCTAGTTCATGTTTAATTACTTCCAATTACTTCAATTGGGGTCAAAGTCGCTAGGACAGCATTTGATCAGTTCGTCCTAACCTATCAACAAAGGGTTCCACTGGAGATGTTAGGTGACCCGTCGAAATTCTAGTTGTTCTTAGTCCCCTAAGCCAAGTCATTAAGTACCGCTACATGCAAGATTTGTAACAATGAGTGCCCGGGCGCTAGCATCTTAAACACTCATCCCCGACTTCTTAAGTTCATCCAAACGGTAGGTGACCAGTTGGTCAAATCGCACAAGCAAAAAGGGTCGTCAGTTGGTCATATCTTACCCTTCGCACTCAGTCTACCTACTTAGGGTCAGTTGGTCATATCTCCTAAGTAACTAGCCATTACCGCCATTCAAAACTACCAAAACAAGGGTAGCTACCAACAAACTATGCAAGCCTACACTAGAAATAATTATACTACTATAAACACTTCGAGTGTTTTTTAGCAGACTTCTATTCTTAATGCGTTGAAGCAGCTTCATCCTACACATGTGGTTGTTCCTACACATGCTACTAATCCAAGTACATCTCCTAAGGTTGTCGAACCTAGTATTGCAAATCAACCTAATGGTACTGAGCAGGTGGTTTTTGATGTTTGTAAGAATTTTGAGGCTGCTATGCATGAAGTTAAATTGAAGAATGCCGGGAATTCTTTGAAACAGACTCCTACATCATATGCAGGTGCTACTTCGAATGAACCTAAGAGATACATGATAAAATCAAATAGTCCTGAATATTAAGTGTCAATTTCCCCCGATAATGCTTGTTATTTATATCATTTATATGGATTTACGCTTGTTTTCTATTGTTTCCCACTTTTAGGTAAATTACGAGCATTGGATCTAAAGAGACGCGGAAATAAAAACATTACTAAAGATTTATCACAGTATGCTTATTCTGAAGAAGTTACGACGTAACTCGTCTCTCACATTACGCCGTAACTATTGCGTGACCTAGAAGTACAACTTATCAAGAGGTTACGGTGTAACTCTTCCCAAAGGTTATGACGTAACTCCATTAGGTCAAAAGAGGTTTTACGCCGCTGATACTTATGCCGTAACTACTGCATCACTTACGATGTAACTGAGTTTATTGAAGACTACGGCGTAACCACTTATAAGGTTATGCCATAACTAGCAGATCTATTGCATTTACGGAGAAATAGAAGGTTACGGCATAACTCCTCTAGTGGTTACGCCGTAACCCAGACTTGGCCTATAAATACCCCACGAATTCCAGCATTTCAAAGCATCCCATTCCACACACAACACTCTGAGAACGTGGGAAAAAGCTCAAGGGAGGTCTAGGGAAGCATACGGAGCTGTTTCCAAGGGAGAAGTCACACCATTACGATAAGCTTTAGCGTTTATTATTTCTTTTACTTTCAATTCATGTATTTCGTACCTTTGAATATTGAATTGATTTGCATGATTAATATGAGCGGCTAAGCACCCTTTGGTGCTAGCCTAGTTATGATTCCTTAATTATTTCTAAGTGTATGCATGCATAGTTCTTTGGTAGTCACCCTTAGTTCGGTAGTTTTGAATGGCGATAGATGCCAATTGCCTAGGAGATATGACCAACTGACCCTAGGTGAGCGGACTGAGACGGGAAGGGTAAGATATGACCAACTGACGACCCTTTCTACTTGTACGATTTGACCAACTAATCACCTATCGTTTGGATAAACTTAAGAATTGGGGGGTGTAGTGTCTAAGTTCCTAACGGCCGGGCATTCACTATTTAGAATCTAGCATGTAGCGGTACTTAATGACTCGGATTAGGGGACCAGGAACAACAGGACTTATGACGGTGCGCCTGATTTCTCTTGTGGTGGCATCTTTGCTGATAGGTTAGGGCGAATTGACCAAATGCTGTCCTATCGAATTTGACCCCACCTGAAGTAATTGGAAGTAGGTAGACGTAGACATAACTAGCTAGGAGGATTAACTAGATTAGCACCACTATTCCTCTATTGATTTCCCTTCACACATTTATTTGCTTTTATTTCATTTTCTGCATTAGTAGTTTAATTAATTAAAACCCTATCAAACCATTAATATTCTGTGACAATTAGACTTAGTAATTATCCGACAGACATAGCTCTTGGGACGACCTCGGCTTTACCATTTACTACACTACACACGACCGGGTACACTGCCCGTTAGTGCATTAGGGTAGACCATAGGTATAGCGAGACACTATAAATATTAAGACCTGGTCAGTAAAACCTGCATCAAGTTTTTGGCGCCTCTGCCGGGGAGCTATATTAGGATTAATATTAAGTCTTTCATTTCATTTTTAAACTTTTCTCACGATTATATTTCAAGTTTTCAAGTACCATGGAAGCTATTAACATCGATAACCTCACTCTTGAGGAATATTTGGCATTGACAAGAGAAGAACAAGGGCCAGGGATTGTTAGGCCAGCCATTGCAGAAGATGCTCAATTCGAAATCAAACCTCAATTCATGAGGGAATTGAGTGCAAACCCCTTCTCTGGAAGCATCACCGATGATGCCCATGAACATGTAGACAACGTCGAATACATTGTCAGCCTATTCAAAATCCCCAGAGTCTCACACGATGCTATAATGCTACGAGTATTCCCTATTTCTCTTAAGGGAGCTGCAAAAAGATGGGTCGATCGATTACCTACAGGGACTGTCAACACTTGGCCTATTTTAAAAAAATATTTCATTCAGAGATATTGTCCTCCATCAAAGACGGCCAAGCAAATGGAAGAAATTCATAACTTCAAGCAAGAGGGTGATGAAACATTAAACCAAGCTTGGAAAAGATACAACGAATTGTTATACAAGTGCCCTACTCACGATCTTAACAGCCAACAAAAAGTGAACGTCTTTTACAAGGGACTGAACATCTCTTCGAGACAAATGATTGATTCTCAAGGGCCAATTCCTAGTATGACACCCACCATGGCTTTGGAAACTATTCAAAAATGGCAGACCACTCTCACAAATGGCACAATGGAGGAAGCAACAGTAGTAAAAATAATGATATTGAGGGCCTTGCAGCAATAAACAACAAATTAGAAAGCCTTGGAAGACAAATGAAGAAGTTCATGGAAAATGTGCATTCCATTCAAGTGGAGCGAGATGGGGCTCGTCCTTCTAAAGAATGTTCCTCCAATGAAGAAGTTAAAAGGATCGGGGAAGTGAACTATGGGAAAGAATTCCCTTTCAAAAGCTACAATAATTACGTACCTAGGTACCGTGAAAATCCCCTGGTTCTACACAAAAGTCAACAATAATCCTCCTAAACCTAGCCTTGATGAAATAATGCTCCGACACATTGAAGAATCAACAAAAAAGGAAGATAGACTAAAGGAATTGATGGTCAAAGTAAAGGAGGATACCAATATGAACCTACGTAACCAAGATGCTGCAATTAAGAACCTCGAAACACAAATTGGGCAATTAGCTAAGAACCTTGAAACAAGTAATGCTAAAGCCACTTCCTGCAAAGCCATATTTGCGCAGGATAAAGCAAAAAAGGAGCAATGCACATCCTCTATCACTAATGATCTCTCCGGGATTAACTACCAAAGAGAGGATGATAAAACAGAAGAAGAAGAGTTCCTACCAAGCCAACTTCCTGAAAAGCTGCAGTACCAGGAAAGTTTTCTTCTCCCTTGCACTATTGGTAACGTTAAGATTCCCGCATTAGCTGATTTAGGGGCTGGGGTTAACCTTATCTCAACTACTTTATTCGAAAAAAATTAAACTTGCCAATTTAAAAGAAACAACTATTATGATTGAAATGGCGGACTCCTCTAAGGCAGTACCGAGGGGGATTGTGAACAATGCGCTTTTAAAAATTGGAAATTTTTTCTTCCCCACCGATTTTATAGTTATTGACATGGGAAAGCGGGAGGCTTACAACTTGATTGTTGGAAGACCCTTTTTAGCCACTTGTAGGGCTCAAATTATGGTTTTTGAAAAACAAATTTCCTTGGGGACCAAAAATGAACAAATAACTTTTAGTATGAATGAGCATTTAAAACCGAAAACTGAAATTTCTAATAATGTTCAATCACTGAACCCCACTCTACACTCTAAGCCTATTACTGATAATCGTAAAGAAAGTATTGGTCATTTTAAGCAGAAACAGGATGAAATTGTCTAAAGCATTGAGGAAACTCTGAGTCCAAACAAACATTTTTGCAACTCGATGTCAACCAAAGAATGCGAATCAACATGGCCACCGTTTACTCGTCCTCAAAAATGTGAAAGGAAAGCTGATGAATGGATTTACCCTCATAAAGTAGAGAAACATGATGTTGAATTAGCATTGGAAATTAAAGCTTGGAAGCTCGAAATTTATTAAGGAACTGATCAAGCAGTATGGGTGCAACCATCTCACTGACAGCATAGGCGGAACAAGATCAAACATCAGCATTACTGATAATATTATTACTAAAGATGATGACCATGGAGAATCATGTGATAAATGGCTTTCACATAAGTTGGGAACAATTGGGCTCAATTATTCTTCAATAAAAAAGGGCTTGATAATTGGATGAATGAATACCAACGAATGATGGAAGTCGGGGATGTTCAAAGGCCCCCATAGGAACACCGCGGCTCTGAGTCTAACTTAAAGACTCATAAATAAAGAAAAGTGCTCTTTCGGAAGACAACCCGAATTATCCCTTTCTTCTATTTTTATTTCATTTCTGTTGGGTTTTGTGTTTTCTAACCATTTTTGCAGGAGACAGGAAGTAATTACTGCTGCAGTTGCTTATCTGAACAGAGTTACGGCGTAACTCATCTTGGTGATTACGCCGTAACCAACATTTTAGCAGCAGAATTCTTGACGCATTACCAATTACGGCGTAATACCATCTGAGTGGTTACGCCATAACTATTCGCTTCACAGCTCATACCAGGTTTTGCCAGTTACGGCGTAACTCTCTCATAGGAGTTACGACGTAACTCTCCTCTGCTTTAATTCTTTCATTTTAAAACACAATAACCTTGTATTAGTTTTTAAATGAACTTTGTGGGTGTGTTCCCTGTAAACCCTCACGAGACTTCACTCGTCCACTTGGGACACCAAGTGGTTTAAAAGGCTTGTTGCATTCGCTAAATGCAACTGAGATTCCTACGAAAGTGAGTTAGGTTTGTTTTACATTTTATTTTTTTCTTTTTTAGAATTATGCTTGTCGGTATTGTGATTTCAGGGATTGAAGTTTGTTCATGACGCTTAAACGAATGCACGATCCTTTCTCGTGGGCCTTCTTCTTTTTGGAGCAAATTTCAGGGAAGTTCTCGCTCTAATTCTACCTTTCTCTTCACCTGTATTAATGCCTAGTACAAAAGGGACTTTGTACAATTCAAGTGGGGGGACGGGAGTAGAATTATCTCTTGAACTTTATTTCGCCCTCATTTTTCTAGTTTATTTTGAATAATTATGCCATTTTTTAAATTTTGACATGTTTTTCCGAACCTAACTAGATTAGACCTTAGCCGAGCACATACAACCCTTTATATTACATGGTGAGATTAGCCTTATCCGTTTCTAATATTTTACCCCAAATCCACCAAATTATGAGTGTGCCGGTAGCTTGTAAACTTAGAACATGGCCTTTGCATCATTTCGAGACCATAGACGAGGTATGTTGAGTTAGCTCGATGTATTTGGACTTTTCAGTTTTAGAAGGCAGTATTATAGGATTATCACCCAAACAGCCTACCATTGTGTATCGATTAGTCACCTCGACTTTTCGACCCCCATGTGAAACCCTTTTGTTGCACTCCCCTTTAGTGCAAGATACCCCTAGATACACCCTTCTGAGCCATTCCTTTCATTTTGTCAACCCTATATATTGTTTCGTTGCACCCTTACACCTTAGCCTACCCTGTAGTCTTTATTTGTAATTGGGAAGTCATCATTTGCCTAAGTTAAAGGTCCGAGTGGAAAGGTTTGGAAATCACGCTTTCATCGACAACAATTACGAAGATCATTGAAGACCCCCCAAATTCCCATTGTTCATCTCAAGTGGGGGGATGTTATGTTCAAAAAAAAAGAAAAAAAGGTTGATTGATTTATGTAAAGTGCGATGTTATAAGCACTATTGTATGAGCTTTATTGTTTAGTATCGAGGAGGCCACCTCGATCACATTAGAAGATTGGAGTTGGAGTTATGCCAACTGAAGAAGAAGAGGTAGTGTGCCCATCACGACGTCCTCTAATGACACATCTACCTTGCATTTCATGATCCGGTCTCTAGACTTCTAAGCTTGAACTTTGGGCAGCAGTAAGTGGTGATGACTTAGTTATAGATATAGACTACCTGCTTGTTTTTTATTTTACACCAATTATATATCCCATGTCTTATCCTACCCTTTAGTCATGAAGCGTGTCTAGGTGATGCAGCGAGCAATCTTTGATGTCTTGGCCATGGATTTGGTCATGTATCATTGATTTTTCCCACTTCGCCGTGACATGTTAGTAATGACGAGTTACCCCTTAACCTTTGTCGTGTCTACCCATATTGCCTTCGAGAATTGTTTAGCCCTTAACTCTAGTGGTGGAGATTTGTGTAACCGCCAAGCTTATGATAGAATACATGCTATGACTGTGCGATTGAGTGATCACCCTGAAATTGACACTTAGAATAGTTGAGAGATTTGAGTGTTTGTTCCCCTTCCGTGAGGTGTTCGGCTTTGTTTTATTCTAGCATAAGGGATTTTTAAACTCATATTTTCCAGGTTTTGGGAGATATCTTTTTAGGAATCTATCTAATAAGGTCTACTTGAGGGCAAGTAGAGTTCAAGTGGGGGGATATTTGATAACATCAAATAGTCCTGAATATTAAGTGTCAATTTCCCCCGATAATGCTCGTTATTTATATCATTTATATGGATTTACGCTTGTTTTCCATTGTTTTCCACTTTCAGGTTAATTACGAGCATTAGAGCTAAAGAGACGCGGAAATGGAAACTTACTAAAGATTTATCACAGTGTGCTTATTCTGAAGAAGTTACGGCATAACTCGTCTCTTACATTACGCCGTATCTATTACGTGACCCAGAAGTCCAACTTATCAAGAGGTTACGGCGTAACTCTTCCCAAAGGTTACGACGTAACTCCATTAGGTCAAAAGAGGTTTCACGCCGCTGATACTTATGCCATATCTACTGCATCACCTACGACGTAACCGAGTTTATTGAAGACTACGGCGTAACCACTTATAAGGTTACGCCGTAACTAGCAGATCTATTGCATTTACGGAGAAATATAAGGTTACGGCGTAACTCCTCTATTGGTTACGCCGTAACCCAGACCTGGCCTATAAATACCCCACGAATTCCAGCATTTCAAAGCTTCCCATTCCACACACAACACTCTGAGAAAGTGAGAAAAAGCTCAAGGGAGGTCTAGGGAAGCATACGGAGCTGTTTCCAAGGGAGAAGTCACACCATTACGATAAGCTTTAGCGTTTATTATTTCTTTTACTTTCAATTCATTTATTTCGTACCTTTGAATATTTAATTGATTTTCATGATTAATATGAGCGGCTACGCACCCTTTGGTGCTAGCCTAGTTATGATTCCTTAATTGCTTGGTTTGCGTTTACCTTTACTTCCGTACAATTATTTCTAAGTGTATGCATGCATAGTTCTTTGGTAGTCACCCTTGGTTCGGTAGTTTTGAATGGCGATAGAGGCCAATTGCCTAGGAGATATGACCAACTGACCCTAGGTGAGCGGACTGAGACGGGAAGGGTAAGATATGACCAAATGACGACCCTTTCTACTTGTGCGATTTGACCAACTGATCACCTATCGTTTGGATGAACTTAAGAATTGGGGGGTGTAGTGTCTAAGTTCCTAACGGTCGGGCACTCACAATTTAGAATCTAGAATGTAGCGGTACTTAATGACTCGGCTTAGCGGACCAGGAACAACAGGACTTATGACGGTGCGCCTGATTTCTCCTGTGGTGGCATCTTTGCTGATAGGTTAGGGCGAATTGACCAAATGCTGTCCTCTCGTTTTTGACCCCACCTGAAGTAATTGGAAGTAGGTAGACGTAGACATAACTAGCTAGGAGGATTAACTAGGTTAGCACCACTATTCCTCTATATATTTCCCTTCACACATTTATTGGCTTTTATTTCATTTTCTGCATTAGTAGTTTAATTAATTAAAACCATATCAAACCATTAATATTCTGTGACAATTAGACTTAGTAATTATCCGACACACATAGCTCTTGGGACGACCTCGGCTTTACTATTTACTACACTACACACGACCGGGTACACTGCCCGTTAGTGCATTAGAGTAGACCATAGGTATAGCGAGACACTATAAATATTAAGACCTGGTCAGTAAAACCTGCATCAATACACGTCTAACTTTCATAGACTAGAGTGTAGCAAGATAACGAATGGTGTGGATCTTACTGTCCCTATGAAAGTGGTTGAAGAGGTGAACACTAGGTATGAGAATACTCTCTATGGCTATTTCCTTGGTAAACGCATTGCTTTCCTTGTTGTTGATTATTATGTACGCAATGTGTGGGCTAAGTATGGAATACAGAAGGTTATGATGAATGCCAAGGGGTTCTTTTTCTTTAAATTTAATTCGAAGAAAGGTGTTGAGGATGTCCTTGAAAATGGTCCGTGGTTGATTAGAAATGTCCCTATTATTCTTAAACCATGGACCTTGAACACCAACTTACTTAAAGAGGATTTGACCAACATTCCGGTATGGGTTAAGTTCCATGATGTTCCTCTTGCTATGTTTTCTGATGATGGTCTTAGTCTTCTTGCTACATTGATTGGTATGCCGAAAATGTTAGATGCCTATACTAGCCAAATGTACATGGAATCTTGGGGTCGCAGTAGTTTTGCTAGGTGTTTGATTGAAGTTAAGGCGGAAGTGGAACTTAGGGATAACCTAACTATTGAAATACCCCTACTTGATGGGTCGGTTTCCACTATTGAGAAGATACGGGTTGAATACGAGTGGAGCCCACGATGTGATACATGAAAGATCTTTGGTCATACCCTTGTTGATTGTCCAAAATCTGTTTTACCCCCTATTCAGCCTACTAAGAGTGTTAATGATGGTTTCCAAACTGTTAACAATAAGAAGAAGGGTAGGCAAGGTGGTCCAACTGCTTCGGGTCAAGGAGGGTTTACGAAACCTAATGTGGGTAAGAAGTTGCAATATCAACCCAGAAAGGCTCCTGCTCAACCTAAGCAAGTCGATGTCACTAAGCAAAAGGCTGCTGATGTGCCTAGTACGAGTGGAACGAAGGTCGTTACATCTAATAAATATGATGCCCTTAGTATGGATGATACTGATATTCCTACTAAGGAAGTGAATAAGGATGTGGATGTGGGTAGTACAATGGAAGAAAAGAAGAATGAGTCTACGAAGACTAGTAATACATTGCCTGAACCGCTTGTGAGTGATTCTATGGAAGCTAACAAGGTTGGTCCTACTCCTATTGTTGAGAAAATTGGGGAGTTTGAAAAAATTCTTATTGATGGGAAAGCTACTCTTGTGGATGATGATTGTCATCCTATTAAAAAGGTTGATTATCCGGGTAATAAAAAGGATTTTCCGCCTTCTTCTTCTACTAGAAGGGTTAACCCATTCTCTAAGGTGGGAGAGATTGTTGTCTCCAATAGTGATGAAGAGGAGGTTGTGGACACTTTTGATGAGACAATAAACCTATTTGGTGGTGGTCATGATCGCGAAGATGATTATGATGACTATGATTATGATGACATCAAGCTCCAAGGCCTTGGTAGGAAGTAATTTGTTTTTCATAGGAGTTTAAGGTTATCTTTTGAGTAGTGGTTTATTTTCTTGTTTAGAGAATAGGAAGTACCTTGTTATGTAAGCTTTTCCGCCTATGTAACGGGCTGCGATATGGGATTCACCCATGTCCTTTGTACTTAAACATTTTTTGGAGTAATATATTTACCGGGTCTTTGACCTTTTACCCCAAAAAAAAGAAATAATTATACGCAAGCAATGTAAACACAAACAAAGCAATTAAGGAATCATAACTAGGCCAGCACCAGAGGTGCTTAGCCGCTCATATTAACTAAAACAGTCGATTCAATGTTTAACATTACGAAATACATGAATTGAAAGTAAAGAAAAGATAAAATGCTAATGCTTATCGTTAGGGAGTGATTTCTCCCTGTGAGATGGCTCTGTATGCTCCCTAAGATCTGCCTTCAACCTTCTACTCGTGTTCACAGATTTTGTGTGTGAAATTGGATGATTAGAAATGCTGGAAATCAAGTGGTATTTATAGGCCAGATCTGGTTGCGGCGTAACTAATGTTAAGAGTTACGCCGTAACACCATTATCTTCGATATTTGCACCGAAAATGCTGGTTACGGCGTAACATCTAGAAGGAGTTACGCCGTATCTTCAATAAATCCTGGATACGCCGTAAATGAGACAATAGCTACGGCGTAACTTGCAGCGGCGCGGAACCTCATTTGACCTAGTTGGTTACGTCGTAATCTTTGGAGAGAGTTAAGCCGTAATCTTCAGTTGAGTTGGTTTTCTGAGCCACACTTCTGTTACGGCGTAATGTGAGAGGGGAGTTACACCGTAACATCTTCAAAATGAGCATACTATGATATATCTTCAATAAACTCTCCAAATCCGCGTCTCTTTAGCTCTAATTCTCATAATTTAACTGAAAGTGAAATATAGAGGAAAACAAGCGTAAATCTATATAAATGATATAAAATACGAGCATTATCGGGGGAAATTGACACTTAATAATCAAGACTATTTGATGTTATTAACCCTTCACCATCATCCCCCTTCGCCTTAGATCTTTCTTTGATTTCCTTTGAATTCAGTGTGGTCATCACATCCTCAAAAGTCAAAGCTTCCCATCCATAAAGCAATGTATCCATAAAGTGTTCGTATAATGCTAGTAAAGAAGTGAGTAACAATAAAGCCAGATCTTCATCCTCAAATTTTACCTCAATATTTGCTAAATCAATAACGATTTTGTTGAACTCATCTATATGCTCAGAAATCTTTCGTCCAGCCGGCATGTAGAATGTATACAACTTCTACAGGTATAACTTGTTGGCCAAGGACTTTGTCAGGTACAAAGTATCGAGCTTGGTCCAAACCTCCGCTGCAGTCGTCTCCCCCGTAACATCTCTCAGTGCCTTGTTACCTAAACACAAAATCACGACACTGTGAGCTTTCTTGTTTAGCTCAGCTTTTGCTGTAGCATCTATATCCGCGGGTAAAACTTCCAGTGCTGCTTCACAACCATGTTGGATTAATAAAGCACACATCTTGACTCTCCATAAACCGTAATCACCAGTCCCATCGAATTTTTCGATGTTAAACTTGGCTCCCGTCATTCTTTATACCTTCGTTGATTTGCTAAACCTTGTGATAACCCCTCATAATCACAAAACAACAAAATCTCTTGTGCAATACCCTCTTAATTAATAACCTTTTGTTTTCTAAAATATAAAAACAAATGGACAAAACAATTGAATCTTTTTTAAATATTGGATTTCACCAATATAATAAAAACATATTATATTACTCATATGTTAGTTGACTTTATTTTTCATAAACTATTAAACAAAGGTTCAGATCTGAGATGTCTTCTTCTTCGTCTGTGTTCTGATGAAAACTGAAAAGCACAAGAACCGATCACCAATAAATCTAAAACCAACTAACCTCAAGTCTTCTACACCTTGTCGCAAACTCAGACAATTGAAGAACTCAAGAACCCTTATCTATCGACGTGAACCTGCTGCTGGTTCTTGTCGTTCCGAACCGAATTTAAGAACCCTTCAAGATGATCAAACCTAGCTCTTGTTAGTCTCCAACCGAGCTCTTGATACCACTTGTTGGTATTCAGTCGCAACCAACAACCCAAAACTAGAAGTGGAACTGATCGACTTCTCGAAGAATATCGACACACGAAAAACAACAACTATATCGTGACAGAAAGATAGAAACTTTGAACAAGTAAGTAACCCTCACCAAACGTTGATTAGTATTGAAATAATGCTTACAAACCCCTCCCCCTCCTTTTATAGAGATAAGGGGGAAGAAAACTGACTCCAATCAGGGCTCTAAGTCGGCTGTGATAACAAGTATAAAAGAAAACGGGTTGGGCTTAGACATAAATCAACCCAACGACCATTTATGCTATCCTAACTATAATCGACTCTTAACACTTAACCACCCTAGACTCTCGCTAATATCAAGACAAATACATCACAATGAAAGGACACAATGACACATGCACACTGTTTTCAAACCCATGCCCCAGCTTCAATATATTAAAAGTCATTACTAGGGTATATAACAATAAAATAGACCACCCAAACATTTAAGGTGTCTTCAAAGTTACGCATTAAAACATTTACTGTAATATGCACTCTTATCTTGTTGCTTAGATTACTCTACTGCTTGTTGCGGCGTTGGTAAGAAAATTTGACAATATATGTCATTTCTTAATGTTCTGTATCTAGACCATTAAAAATGGAAAGTCACCTAACCATGTCTTAAATAGCATACTAGCAAGTAGCAACAAGTGACACTATCAGATCTAAGGCAAGGGCGGAACTTTTAAGGGGCAGGGGAGGGTCCTGGCCTCCCAAAAAGTTGCGACAACTAGTGTAAATATTATAGGTTTTAGGGGTAATTTTGTTTATGATACAAACAAATCTCCGATTCGCCAAAAAATAAATTGGGCCCTCCCAAAATAAATGTTCAAGTTCCACCATTGATCTAAAGTGGGTGAAGTAGTTGTTACTGACAGTGATGAGGACGAGGTACTTGAGCCAGATAATGATATAGAAAAGTTTCGTGCATCGTCTGGGGGATATCATGAGCTTGAAGATTATTTTGATGACGATTATGCTGCCCAAGTCCATGATTTACCCGGGAAATTGGATGATTTTTGTGACATGTATGATGTCGAGCTTCAAGATCGTGGTGGGAATTAATTTTATATTTGGTAGGTCATAAGATTGCCATGTCTTTCTTATGTAGTGATTTTGGTTGTTGCACATTCGATGCTTGTTCAATGCCCATGTAACAGGCCGAGATGAGAGACTCACTCTCATATTTCGTACTTAAACATTTTTTGGAGTAATATATTTGATAGGGTGATCCCGTTTTACTTAAAAAAATACAAAGGGCTACAATCTAAAACAACTCTGTTTCTCAAGAGTGAGGTCATCAATTTTAACAACTTCCATGGTAACTGAAACTTGAAAAAGATTGTGAGAATTTGAGAAAATTTTAAAACCAAACAGAAATGAAAGACTTCATGTAAATCCTAATATAACTCCCCGGCAGCTGCGCCAAAACTTGATGCAGGTTTTACTTAGCAGGTTTTAATATTTATAAGTTCTCGTTATTCCTATGGTCTACCCTAATGCACTAACGGGCAGTGTACCCGGTCGTGTGTAGTACAGTATTCGGTAAAACCGAGGTCGTCCCAAGAGCTATGTGTGCGGATTTAAACTAAGTCTAGGTGTCACATATTTTAATAGATTTTAAGGTGGAAATAATTAATTAACTGCTAAAGACGAGAAAATAAAAGATAACAAGTAAAGGCAAGGGTTGTGATCAATAGGGGAGAAGTGTTCTAACCTAGTTATTCATCCTATCAAGCTAAGTTCATGTTTAATTACTTCCAATTACTTCAAGTTGGGTCAAAGTCGCTAGGACAGCATTTGGTCACTTCATCCTAACATATCAACAAAGGGTTCCACTGGAGATGTCAGGTGACCCGTAAAAATTCCAATTGTTCTTAGTCCCCTAAGCCAAGTCATTAAGTTTCGCTACTTGCAAGATTTGTAACAATGAGTGCCCGGGCGCTAGCATCTTAAACACTCATCCCTGACTTCTTAAGTTCATCCAAACGGTAGGTGACCAGTTGGTCAAATCACACAAGCGAAAAGGGTCGTCAGTTGGTCATATCTTACCCTTCTCACTCAGTCTACCTACTTAGGGTCAGTTGGTCATATCTCCAAAGTAACTAGCCACTACCGCCATTCAAAACTACCGAAACAAGGGTAGCTACCAACAAACTATGCAAGCCTACACTAGAAATAATTATACGAAAGCAATATAAACACAAACAAAGCAATTAAGGAATCATAACTAGGCCAGAACCAGAGGTGCTTAGCCGCTCATATAAACTAAAAAAATCGATTCAATGTTTAACATTACGAAATACATGAATTGAAAGTAAAGAAAAGATAAAATGCTAATGCTTATCGTTGGGGAGTGATTTCTCCCTTGGAGATGGCTCTGTATGCTCCCTAAGATCTGCCTTCAACCTTCTACTCAAGTTCACAGATGTTGTGTGTGAAATGGGATGATTAGAAATGCTGGAAATCGAGTGGTATTTATAGGCCAGATCTGGTTACGGCGTACCTAATGTTAAGAGTTATGCCGTAACACCATTATCTTCGATATTTGCACTGAAAATGTTGGTTACGACGTAACATCTGGAAGGAGTTACGCCGTATCTTCAATAAATCCTGGTTACACCGTAAATGAGACAATAGTTATGGCGTAACTTGCAGCGGCGCGGAACCTCATTTGACCTAGTTGGTTATGTCGTAATCTTTAGAGAGAGTTACGCCGTAATCTTCAGTTGAGTTGGTTTTCTGAGCCACGCTTCTGTTATGGCATAATGTGATAGAGGAGTTACGCCGTAACATCTTCAAAATGAGCATACTATGATATATCTTCAATAAACTCTCCAAATCCGCGTCTCTTTAGCTCTAATGCTCGTAATTTACCTGAAAGTGAAATATAGAAGAAAACAAGCGTAAATCTATATAAATGATATAAAATACGAGCATTATCGGGGGAAATTGACACTTAATAATCAGGACTATTTGATGTTATTAACCCTTCACCATCATCCCCCTTCGCCTTAGATCTTTCCTTGATTTCCTTTGAATTCAGTGTGGTCATCACATCCTCAAAAGTCAAAGCTTCCCATCCATAAAGCAATGTATCCACAAAGTGTTCGTATAATGCTAGTAAAGAAGTGAGTAACAATAAAGCCAGATCTTCATCCTCAAATTTTACCTCAATATTTGCTAAATCAATAACGATTTTGTTGAACTCATCTATATGCTCAGAAATCTTTCGTCCAGCCGGCATGTAGAATGTATACAACTTCTACAGGTATAACTTGTTGGCCAAGGACTTTGTCAGGTACAAAGTATCGAGCTTGGTCCAAACCTCCGCTGCAGTCGTCTCCCCCGTAACATCTCTCAGTGCCTTGTTACCTAAACACAAAATCACGGCACTGTGAGCTTTCTTGTTTAGCTCAGCTTTTGCTGTAGCATCTATATCCGCGGGTATAACCTCCAGAGCTGCTTCAAAACCATGTTGTATTAATAAAGCACGCATCTTGACTCTCCATAAACTGTAATCACCAGTCCCATCGAATTTTTCGATGTTAAACTTGGCTCCCATCATTCTTTATCCCTTCGTTGATTTGCTAAACCTTGTGATAAACCCTCACAATCACAAAACAACAAAATCGCTTGTGCAATACCCTCTTAATTAATAACCTTTTGTTTTCTAAAATATAAAAACAAATGGACAAAACAATTGAATCTTTTTTAAATATTGGATTTCACCAATATAATAAAAACAGATTATATTACTCATATGTTAGTTGACTTTATTTTTCATAAACTATTAAACAAAGGTTCAGATCTGAGATGTCTTCTTCTTCGTCTGTATTCTGATGAAAACCAAAACGCACAAGAACCGATCACCAATAAATCTAAAGCCAACTAACCTGAAGTCTTCTACACCTTGTCGCAAACCCGGACAATTGAAGAACTCAAGAACCCTTATCTGTCGACGTGAACCTGCTGCTGGTTCTTGTTGTTCCGAACCGAATTTAAGAACCCTTCAAGATGATCAAACCTAGCTCTTGTTAGTCTCCAACCGAGCACTTGATACCACTTGTTAGTATTCAGTCGCAACCAACAACCCAAGAACTAGAAGCGGAACTAATCGACTTCTCGAAGAATATCGACACACGAAAAACAACAACTATATCGTGACAAAAAGATAGAAACTTTGCACAAGTAAGTAACCCTAACCAAACATTGATTAGTATTGAAGGAATGCTTACAAACCCCTCCCCGTCCTTTTATAGAGATGAGGAGGGAAGAAAACCGACTCCAATCAAGGCTCTAAGTCGGCTGTGATAACAAGTATAAAAGAAAACGGGTTGGGCTTAGACACAAATCAACCCAACGACCCTTTATGCTATCCTAACTTTAATCGACTCTTAACACTTAACCACCCTAGACTCTCACTAATATGAAGACTAATATATAACAATGAAAGGAACAATGACACACGCATACTGTTTTCAAACCCATGCCCCAGCTTTAATATATTAAAAGTCATTACTAGGGTATATAACAATAAAATAGACCACCCAAACATTTAAGGTGTCTTCAAAGTTACACATTAAAACATTAACTGTAATATGCACTCTTATCCTGTTGCTTAGATCACTCTACTGCTTGTTGCGGCGTAGGTAAGAAAATTTGACAAAATATGTCATTTCTTAATGTTCTGTATCTAGACCATTAAAAATGGAAAGTCACCTAACCATGTCTTAAATAGCTTACTAGCAAGTAGCAACAAGTGACGCTATCAGATCTAAGGCAAGGGCGGAACTTTTAAGGGGCAGGGGAGGGTCCCGACCCTCCTAAAAGTTGCAGCAACTAGTGTAAATATTATAGGTTTTAGGGGTAATTTTGTTGATTATACATACAAATCTCCGATTCGTCCCCCCCCCCCCCCAAAAAAAAATTGGCCCTCCCAAAATAAATGTTCAAGTTCCACCATTGACCTAAAGTGGGTGAAGTAGTTATTACTGACAGTGATGAGGACGAGGTACTTAAGCCAGATAATGATATGGAAAAGTTTCGTGCGTCGTCAGGGGGCTATCATGAGCTTGAAGATTATTTTGATGATGATTATGCTGCCCAAGTCTATGATTTACCAGGGAAATTCGATGATTTTTGTGACATGGATGATGTCAAGCTTCAAGGTCGTGGTGGGAATAAATTTAATATTTGGTAGGTCATAAGATTGCCATGTCTTTCTTGTGTAGTGATTTTGGTTTAACATGGGGGTCGAAAATTCGAGGTGACTAATCGATAGACACATAATGATAGGCTATTTGGGTGATAATACTATAATACTGCCTTCTTAAACTAAAAAGTCCAAATACATCGAGCTAACTCAACATACCTCGTCTATGGTCTCGAAATGATGTAAAGGCCAACTTCTAAAGTTTACAAGCTACCGGCACACTCATAATTTGGTGGATTTGGGGTAAAAATTTGGAAACGGATAAGGTTAATCTCACCATATAATATCAAGGGATATAATGTGCTCGGCTAAGGTCTAATCTAGTTAGGTTAAGAAAAACATGTCAAAATTTTTAAAATGGCATAATTTTTTAAAATAAACTAGAAAAATGAGGGCAAAATAAAGTTCAAGAGACAATTCTACTCCCGTCCCCCCACTTAAAATGTACAAAGTGCCTTTTGTACTAAGCATTAAGCAAAGGTGAAGAGAAAAGTAGAATTAGAGTGAGAACTTTCCTGAGATTTGCTCCAAAAAGAAAGAAGGCCCACGAAAAGAGTCGTGCCTTCGCATAAGCATCCACAAGAAAACTTCAATCCCTGAAATCACACTACCGACAAGCATAATTCTAAAAAAGATAAAGAAAAAAAATGAAAAAGAAACCTAACTCACTTTTGTAAGAATCGCGGTTGCATTTAGCGTGTACAACAAGCCTTTTAAACCACTTGGTATCCCAAGTGGACGAGTATAGTCTCGTGAGGGCTTACAGGGAACACACCCACAAAGTTCATTTGAAAACTAATACAAGGTTATTATGTTTAAAATGAAAGAATTGTTACAGAGAATAGTTACGTCTTAGCTCCCATAAAGAATTACGCAGTAATTAAGCAAAACCTGGCAGACGCTACAGGAGTGTAGCTATGGCGTAACCATTTCATGAGATTACGCAGTAATTGGTGATGCTCTGAGAAGGACTGCTGCAAAAAGGTATGTTACAGCGTAACCATAAGAATGAGTTACGCCGTAACTACGGACAGATCTGGTCCTGTTCAGCATTGATATGTGCTTAAACACATATCTTTTCATTAGTAAATCTAACCCAAAACAACCAAGGAAAATCCGTTTATTGCTAATATTTGTGGTTTTCTTGAGTTTGTGCTTGTGCAGGTACGGATATGCAAAAACACGCAAAAAGGATCCAAATCAGACGTAAATCCGAGCACGAGAGATCAAGAGAGTTTTAGCTGAGCTGGAAGGTCAAGATTGTGTATTTTGGAAGATTTTATTCTTATAAGATGATTTTTGAAGTTTCAGAAAAGTTTGAAGAAAAGTCAAGAATAGTCCCTGCACTTTGAGCTTTTGACAGAATTGATCCCTGAAGTTTCAGAAATTACAGAAGTCACCCTTGGATTATTTGAGCTTTACATGATTGGTCCTTAATGAGATTTTCAGAATTACACTTGTGGTCCCTTGGAAATTCGAATTGTACAAGATTGGTCCCTAAGCTATTACTTGGATCACATTTGAAATCCAAAGTCCAAAACCTTATAAAACCCTTCGGCCCAAAAACTATGACCCGAGCCCAATGATAAAACCACTACTACCCGGTGTAATATCTTTACCCGAATCACCCAAACCCGGTTCTTAAACCAAGTCAACGAACCATTTAAACCGTCAAACACCAAAATATTATTAAAAATAAACGCGCCAAAGTTTTTCCCCAATTCACCAGCATTAAACCCTAAATTACCCACCCGTGTGAATCACCAAATTAACTGCGTGATTAAGGGTACATTGGTACATTCCCTGACATTCTCTGACTCATGGGACTGACAACTCATTGATCCGTGTGCTATTGGCCACTTGTCACTCTCCTATTGGCCGAGACTTGTCATCAGATTTGATCCAAGGGTGGATAGCTAGAGATGGTGTGTGGGATTCAATCCAAGGGATGCAAATGAGCTCTAAAGAAGCACAACTTGAAGGATTTCGAGAAGCTTCCAACCTCAAGCTCATGCTATATATAGACCTTCTTAGTCATTCACAATTGTATCTTAATTTCTGTATTTTTCCTTCTCTCTAGTTTTAGTTGTAGTGGTTATTTACAATTTTAATGTTTTAAATATTTCGTAATTCGTATTTTGTACTCATTTTCAATTATTAATATAATTTCATTTTCAGTTGTTTGTTTATGTTTTATATGATCTAAATCTGCTTAATATCTTAATTGAGAGCTTATTTCAGTTTTATAAACAATGTTTTAGCTTAACTTTTCAAAAACTCAAAAATACAAAAAAATCAAAAAAAATCATTTGAAAATAAAAAAACATAGTAGATCTAACTTGTAGAGTTATTCTTCATTTGATCTACTGTTCTATAGGTTCATTTAAGCTTTTAGTAGCTTATTGTGAGCTTATTTCAGTTTTAATCTCAAAAACACAAAAAAAAATTAGTTTACTAGTGCAGCTGCTACAGTTGCTGTTTGAGATCTGTGTTTCTGGTGTTGGATCTGGATTTGGATGGAAATGATGCTGCTATTGGGTTGATACTGAGCTGGTATTGGAGTAGGATTAGGGGTTGATAGGCTAGTGGTTCCTTGTTTCTTCACTTGGCAAGCCATAGTGGCTAGGCATGTTTGTAAGTCTCATATCTGTTTCTGATCATTATGTTTGAATTTGAATCTGTTCATTAGTGTTAATTGTTACTATTTGATCTAGGTTTCATGTTTGTTTAGCTTGATTTGATCATTGTCTGCTTGTTAGTTCTATAATCAGTAGCTTTAGGAGTGTTTGGAAGAGCTTAATAATCTGTGCTAAAGAGTAGTTAAGTTGTTAGGAGTAGTTGCTTCATGCTTATGTAGTGATTAGATAGTCATTTGCAGTCTTTGATATAGCATTTTCACTCATTAAGTCTAAATCAAGCTTGAATCTGATCTAGTTACTGAATCTGTCAAAACAGTAGGTATCATAGCTTGCATATTAGCTTTAAATTATTAGATCTAGCTTTTGGATATCATCAGTAGTGTTAATTCATCATAATCAGTTCTAAAACTTGGATCAAACTTGAGCTTAGTCAAAGTTCTATAACTGTTCTTCAAAAAGTCAAAATCTGTCTAAATGAGTTTTCACCAAACTTTGAGGGTCATTTATTGATTCATCACTTAGTTTCAGTGTTTGAAATTTTGGATAATTAAAGTTCAACTGGTCTAGATCTGATAATTGTTTTTTTTCAACTCTGGTTTGGTCAATTTGAGCTTCTAATAAGCTCCTCAATCAGTCACCATCTCCCCTGTTCACACTCAGTATTAACTGAGTGAGAAACAGGCAATTTGTATCTGTTGTAAAATCTTCAAATCAGTGAGTTAGGACTTGGTATTTGGCATAATCATAGCTGGTCAGGTAGTGTTTAGTACTGCATAAGTGGTTTTTGATCTAGCTTAGTGGATAAGCTTGTGCTTAAGCCCCAACAGTAGGGGTGTTCACTGTTTTGCTTGAATTTAGCAGTTAGCTTAAATCATAGGTTCTGAGCTTTAGGCTTGTTAGGAGTAGTTAGATTCAGTTTCAATTAGCTTATTCTAGTGTATTCGAGCTTCTGTCATTGTTTGGTTAGCCATTTAGCTTATTTGCTAATTTTTAGTAGCTTAATCTAGTAGCAGTTGCATTACATCTTTATATTTCTACACATAAGCTACTGTTTTCTCATATTTCATAGATTCATAATATCATTTTAGAATTTTCCTGAGAATTTCATAATTTTTGGTCATTATTTACTATTTTTCTCAATTTAAAGTAGTTTTTAATCAATTTTAAATAGTTTTAATTGCAAATTATTGAGAAAAAGTTCCAAAAAATAATTTTTCAATTTTCTTAGTTTAAGAAAAATATAAAAAGCATAAAAAAGATTTTTCCTTATTTTTCCACTTTTATTTGGTAATTTTTACAATTTTAATTAGATTAAAATAGTTTTAAATTTGTACAAAATAGAAAATTAATCTGAAAAATACAAAAATAGTTTTAAAAAGTCTTTTGAGTTATTTGTGATTTTTAGAAAATAGTTTCATATTTTTCTCTTTGATTTTTATAATTTTTAGAATTTTAATTAATTTAATTGTTAAAAATTAGTTTTTAATTTTTATAAAATCAAGAAAAATCCTAAAAAATAGTTTTAATTCTAAATTAGTTTTCTAATTTCATTTTTAGAATAAAAGTAAATTTAGGCATTTTTAGGATATCATTTAGACGTAGTTGCATTTTTATAACGTTTTGTTAATTACGTTTTAGTATTATCGCACTTAGGATTTCCCGTAGACTAGTATTTCCTTAATTACTTTTCCCATTCCCGTAGTTAATAATCAAAATCTATAATCCAAAACATCGAGCATTAAATTCCAAACCAAGAACGACGTTGGCAATTCACGCCTCGTTGGGAAAACGATTCGGGTTGACTAATCCGTACACACGATCACACACGGGATTTGATTTATTATTCTTTTTCCTAAGAGAATTTGAATCTATCTTCGTGATTATTTTTGATATTGATATTGAGGATTTATCCACACACATAACCCTTAAGCCTTCAATTTCATGAATCAAATTTTTGCGCCGCTGCCGGGGAGGTTGTGTCACGACAATATCGTTTGAGGTTTGACGATTAGTGGTTCGAGATCCTTCATTCGTGAAGTTACTATTTTTCTATAAAATAATAAAAAAATAAAAAAAATATTTTCCTTTTTCTTTTATATATATATATCAGATTAAAAATACAAAAAGATTTTCTCTTTGTTTTTGCTAATAAATAGAAGACACCAATTATATAACATTCTCAACGGAGGTGTTATCATTATAAGTTCCCGAACAAAAGATCAAAAACTTGCCTTTATGTCGCTTGTGAGTTTATTTACTTCTATTGGATAAACAAACTGTGTGGTGGGTATAAGGACGGCCTGACATTAAATTGCGCGGCCAGAAGAAGCGGTTTTTAATAAGCTTCGCGCTGACCTACAAAGCTTCTCCGCTCGCTTGTGCGTTTGTCTTGTAGAAGTGATTTACTCACTTGGGATTATTGGTTTAAGTTCACTGTGTTTTCGAATATCGGTTTCTTTTAATTGATTTGGTTTTTAAGTGCATGCGCACTCGCTCTCAATCACGACGTAGACGTAATCAGAGAATAGACGTACCCGAGTTACGTACTATCGTTGAAGAACCCGTCATGGCAGACACTCGAACGATGAACGAGTTACTTCAAGCTCCCGTAGACGGCTACGGTGATGCTATCGTACTTCCACCAATTAACACCGAAAATTTTGAACTAAAAACGAATCTAATACAATTGGTGTCTAATAAACCTTTTTGTGGTTTAGACCATGAGGAGCCCCACGCACACCTCCATTGGTTTAATCAAGTCGCTTCTACGATTAACTTTCGGGGCGTCTCTCACGAGTCGATTAAGTTGAGATTGTTTCCATTTTCCCTTGAGGGGGCAGCCCGGACTTGGCTCGAAAAAGAACCCCCTCAGTCGATCACAACATGGGAAGATCTTTCTAAGAAATTTGTGAACCAATTCTTTCCTCCGTCAAAAATAACAATGTTACGAAATCAAATCATAAATTTTCAACAAAAATTTGACGAGAGTTTTGGAGAAGCATGGGATAGATTCAAGGAACTTTTACGTAAATGCCCAAATCACGGTTTTACCGATCTTCATCAGATTGATACGTTCTATAATGCTCTTACTCCATCCGATCAAGATTCGCTTAACGCGGCCGCCGGTGGTAATATCTTGAGTCGTATGCCCACTGACATTAGAATGATTATCGAGAATAAGTCAAAAGTTTCCTCGTCTAGGAACCGTCCGGTTGTTTCTAAGATTGCTACTAATGATAACTACGGTTTGAAGAGTGAGTTAAGTGGTCTGACTGATGCTATTAATTCTATGATGAGAGAGTTTAAGATTCATAAATCCAAATCCGTCAAAGCCGTGACTGAAACATGTGTTATTTGCGGTGGTCCTCATCCGTATTATAATTGTCAAGCCACCGATGGCGATCTCCGAAATGCTTCCGTAGCATCTGCTAATCCGGTTCAAAATCAGAACCAAGGATACCGTGCCAACCAAATGGGACCACCCGGTTTTGCACCCGTTCCTCAACAAAACCAAAACCGTTATCAAAACCAGTCTTACAATCAAAACCGAGGAGCCAATCTCAGTCATGGTAATCAAAACTACCAAGCTCCTCCACCTCAAGTTTATCAACAACCTTCTCAACAACAATATCAAGCTGTTCCGAACAACGAGTTTTTATCTTACATGAAGAGTTCCGATAGCACCATTAAAAATTTGAAAACTCAAATTAACAAAGATGAGGACGGATTTCAAAAGAGACATGGAAGTTACGAATAACAAGAATATGAGAGAAATTAAGGATATGATGGCTAGTTTCTTTCAAGCTAATCAACCTTCTACGTCTTATTCTCAACCCTCGAGTTCTCTTCCGAGTAATACTATTCCTAACCCGAGAGGTGACATGAAAGCTATCACTACCCGAAGTGGTGTTGCTTACGATGGACCCGCGGTTCCTACCACTATTTCTTCTTCTCCGTCTGGTGTGGTACACCGTGAAACTGGGGTGACAAAGGACCCGGTGCTTCCTACTGATAAGGGGAGTACTGAGAATGTCCAACCCACGGTTGTCCCGACTTCTGAGCCCGAGGATGCTCCGGTTAAAAAGACTAATTCAAAAACAACACTTCCGTACCCGTCAAGGATGAATGATCAAAAGCAACGTGAACAAGCAAATCTTCAAATGGAAAAATTCTTTCAGATATTTCAAGATCTTCACTTCGTAATTAGCTTCGCGGATGCTCTTTTTCTCATGCCTAAGTTTGTTTCGACACTAAAAGGAATGTTAAGTAACAAAGAGAAAATTGTGGATTTGGCAAAACGTCTTTGAATGAGAATTGTTCGGCGGTTATTCTCAAGAAACTTCCCAAAAGTTAGGTGACCCCGGCAAGTTCCTCATTCCGTGTGATTTTCAAGGAATTATTCAGTGCTCCGCCTTGGCCGATCTTGGCGCGAGTATCAATTTGATGCCGAAATCAATTTACGATAAGCTTTCATTGCCTCCACTTACCCCGACATGTATGACCCTCGAGCTAGCCGACCGAACTACGACTACACCAATTGGTATAGCCGAGGATGTTTTTGTTAGAGTGGGGAAGTTCGATTTTCCCGCGGATTTTGTTGTTGTTGATTTCAATGCCGATCCTCGTGTGCCCCTTATTCTCGGAAGATGTTTCTTAAGGACGGGCCATGCGTTGATTGATGTGTATGGAGGAGAAATCACTTTAAGAGTTGGAAAAGAAGCCGTCACGTTTAACGTTAACAATACTTCTAAATCTTTTACCAAACAATATGATGTGGCCAAAATCAGTAACACCGAGGTGACAAAGGACCCGGGAATTCCTACTAATAACGGAAGTACCAAAAACGTCCAACCTCCGGTTGTTCAAAAAGTTGGGCCTAAGACATCGAGATTTGATCTTTCACGTTTCACGGTTAAGAGTTTGTCTACGATACGTGCTGAACAAAAGAAGGAGACTACTACGGTTGTGGTGGAAAATGCTAGCTCTAAGAGCACACCACTTGTCCCACCTCCGATTTCTGTGTATCGAATTGATCTTGTTCCTAAAAACACTGAGTTTTCTTTGAGTGGCAATCCCACTCCTCCTTCTTCTTCTGATTCTATTCCTTCCCATACTCAATATGAGGAAGATGATTCTATCATGAAAGAAATTGAGGCTTATTTGAAAAGTGATTCAGTTTCACCGGAAATTGATAACGCCGACATCGATATCGAAGGAGATATTCGTTTGATTGAACAAATGCTTTACGGAGATTCTGAAAAAGTTATTCAAGAAGTCAAGCCGTCTTTTAATCCTTCGGAGCCCGAGCTCAAGGATTCTTCCATTGATTTACTTCTCGAGGAGTTCGCCGATGAACTCGCTCGCATGGATCCTCTTCCACCGGGAAGTGAGGATGACATCTTTGATTTTAGAGCCGACTTACGCGAAATTGAATATTTGTTATATCAAGATCCGTCAATTTACTTTGAGAAGTTCACCGATGAACTTGCTCCCACCGACTCGATTCTTTCAGAGAATGAATATGATGATCCGTTTTACCCAAAGAAAGATAAGGAAGTTAAGATTTCGACTGATGAGCTTGTTGATTTAGAGGTCCCACACTATTTTTTATCCGAGAGTGATTCCTTTTCTCGTGAGGATTTTCACGTGGATGATACTTTGATTTCGTTCCTTTCTGAGAACAAGATTTTCAATCCTGGGATACTTTTCGAAGAGTACATTCTTATCACCAAAGTTATTCGGAAAAAGGATCCTATCTTGGATGCCTTCATTGTTGAACCTTTGCAATACACCTCTTTATACCATGTACTCTCTTCTCCTTTGGAGTATTCTCATCTTGATCCGTCATCCTTTCGTCCACCCGCTAAACCACCGGATGATGGATCAATCTTTCTTGAAAAACCTTTTGTGAGTTCGGGAGGATTTAACCTTTATGTGCTTGAGCCCGACACTTTCTTCACCACCCAACCCACCCAGTCTCATTCCTTCGGGAATGAAGACACCGTTTTTGACCCTGGTATCTCTACCATTTTCTTCCCCAAGGACAAATGAATTCGGGGACGAGTCAGGCTAGCGACTCGGTGATCAAAAACAGTAGCGCTTCGTGGGAGGCACCCCATGCTTATCCATCTATCTTCTTTCTATTTTCTAATAAGTGACGCGAAGGGGTCCGCCTCTTCGATTTCTCGTGTTTGGTTGTTTGTGATGTTATGTAGGATGTTCCCGATATGAAGACTCTCGTGCTCGAAGTTTGTCATTTCTCCACTCGAGTTTCATGATCGATGCTGATGGAAATCCGATATCCTAATCTTATCGACTAACGTTTATCTTCTAGCATACTTAATAAACGGCTTTTAGATTTTCGTGATACCCTTGCTTTAAACATTGAGGACAATGTTCCATTCTAGTCTGGGGTAGGGTAATCTTCGATTTGATTTAACCGCACTTGCTTATTTCTGTTGTGTTTCTCTCGTAACCCCGTTTTTCCTTAGAAAATGAAAAATTGTGCAAAAATGAGAAAAATTTAAAATTTTTGTAAGCTTTTGTTAAGTCTTTTTGATTGAAAAGTTTTGCTAGTCTCTTAGATTAGAAGCTATAAAATGCGAATTCTAGCTCACAAGGCCAAGATTTTGCAAGTTTCCCTGAGTGACTTTAAATATGCATAACTTGATTTCATTAGACGAAGCATTTGCTAAGTTAATATATGTTTTGACACCTTGATTGACTTTCCGCTGGTGAGAGTAGGAATAGAATTCTGACTTGACCGGGCGTGTTGAGCCCTAGCTTGTTCCCTTAACCATAGGTAACCTACAAATTATCGGCTAAGCATCTGCGGATCTCATTATTTGGGATTTTAAATTTGCAGAGATCGAGAAATGATAGAGTTACTTATGAGTTTAGATGCTAAACGTGGAGTAGTTGGTTCTCTTTAGAGCCCATCGAAGGTACTTATGGCTTTTTGTTCCCACAAAATTGTTTCACCCCATATCTGTCATAATAATTAGAGATGTCGAGTTTTTGGCGATAGTTAGTTCTTTATCTTCTTAAAAGAATCTTTGTTTTAAAAATTGGGTACACATCAGGGATCCGTAATAAATAAATGAGTAATAAGTGATATGTGAAATGTAATAAGTAAAGTTGTGAGCTGCGGTGTCGAGATCGGACCCTTGGATCTTTAGCCAGGATTGAGTGAGGTCTTAGCCTAGCCAGCCGGGATTCTCATTTCATGAAGCCTATAGTCTTGGAATTACCCCGTGAAGCTCCGTGGTTCACAGCTCATATTAATAAAAGTAAAAGTTCATATGAAAAAAAAAAAAAAAAAAAAAATGATGAAAAGTGAAAAGTGAAAAAATCAAAAAAAGTAAGTGAATAAAAATTCCTTGATGTGGACCTCATTTTTACGACAATGGTTCTTGAGAGAAGGCGGATAACTAATTATCGACTTAGCTTTGTATCTTTATCGGAATAAAAGTTATCGAAACGAGAATATGAAGAAATTCATTTCTCACCAAAAATAAAAAATTCTAGAGGAAAATAGGAAAATGGGAACAAAAGGTAAGTACACAAGTAACTTCCATGGGTAGTGTTAGCATCTAGAGTCGTATGTAACAATGATTTCGATTTTACGCTTAGTTTGGGACTTGTGAAAAATCAGGGACGATGTATTCTATCCGTATGGTCACTTCACGCTGTGTTGTGTTTTCTACTCTGTGATCCTAACATGTTGTTTGAAAAATGTTGGAGTTATTGATCGACATGAAAGTTCAACAAACCGTCATTCATAACCGGAATGTGCTTAATCGTAATATCTATACATGAGAATTAAAAGGTAAACGGGGCATTTTTAGAGTTAAGACTTTCTTAATCTCTTTTGAGGAATCTTTGCTACTTCTTCATAGGTTTAGTAGAAAGAGATTGAGATCCTTGGTTTTAGAAGCGTGAGTTGATTGCATTGCGTGAGGACACGACAATAGTCTCGTCTGGGGTATTTTGATAGGTGCTTAAACACATATCTTTTCATTAGAAAAACTGACCCAAAACAACCAAGGAAAAGCCGTTTATTGCTAATATTTGTGGTTTTCTTGAGTTTGTGCTTGTGTAGGTACGGATATGCAAAAACACGCAAAAAGGATCCAAATCAGACGTAAATCCGAGCACGAGAGATCAAGAGAGTTTTAGCTGAGCTGGAAGATCAAGATTGTGTATTTTGGAAGATTTTATTCTTAGAAGATGATTTTTGAAGTTTCAGAAAAGTTTGAAGAAAAGTCAAGAATAGTCCCTGCACTTTGAGCTTTTGACAGAATCGATCCCTGAAGTTTCAGAATTTACAAAAGTCACCCTTGGATTATTTGAGCTTTACATGATTGGTCCTTAATGAGATTTTCAGAATTACACTTGTGGTCCCTTGGAAATTCGAATTGTACAAGATTGGTCCCTAAGCTATTACTTGGATCACATTTGAAATCCAAAGTCCAAAACCTTATAAAACCCTTCGGCCCAAAAACTATGACCCGAGCCCAATGATAAAACCACTACTACCCGGTGTAATATCTTTACCCGAATCACCCAAACCCGGTTCTTAAACCAAGTCAACGAACCATTTAAACCAGTCAAACACCCGAAATATTATTAAAAATAAACGCGCGCCAAAGTTTTTCCCCCAATTCACCCAGTTACGAACCCTAAATTACCCACCCGTGTGAATCAGTCAAATTAACCGTGATTAAGGGTACAATAGTACATTCCCTGACATTCTCTGACTCATGGGACTGACACATCATTGATCCGTGTGCTATTGGCCACTTGTCACTCTCCTATTGGCCGAGACTTGTCATCAGATTTGATCCAAGGGTGGATAGCTAGAGATGGTGTGTGGGATTCAATCCAAGGGTGCAAATGAGCTCTAAAGAAGCACAACTTGAAGGATTTCGAGAAGCTTCCAACCTCAAGCTCATGCTATATATAGACCTTCTTAGTCATTCACAATTGTATCTTAATTTCTGTATTTTTCCTTCTCTCTAGTTTTAGTTGTAGTGGTTATTTACAATTTTAATGTTTTAAATATCTTGTAATTCGTATTTTGTACTCATTTTCAATTATTAATATAATTTCAGTTTTCATTTTAAGTTGTTAGTTTATGTTTTATATGATCTAAATCTGCTTTATATCTTAATTGAGAACTTATTTCAGTTTTATAAACATATGTTTTAGCTTAACTTTTCAAAAACTCAAAAATACAAAAAATCAAAAAAATCATTTGAAAATAAAAAAACATAGTAGATCTAACTTGTAGAGTTATTCTTCATTTGATCTACTGTTCTATAGGTTCATTTAAGCTTTTAGTAGCTTATTGTGAGCTTGTACTAGTTTTAATCTCAAAAACACAAAAAAAATCAGTTTACTAGTGCAGCTGCTACAGTTGCTGTTTGAGATCTGTTGTTCTGGTGTTGGATCTGGATTTGGATGGAAATGATGCTGCTATTGGGTTGATACTGAGCTAGTATTGGAGTAGGATTAGGGGTTGATAGGCTAGTGGTTCCTTGTTTCTTCACTTGGCAAGCCATAGTGGCTAGGCATGTTTGTAAGTCTCATATCTTTTCGATCATTATGATTGTATTTGAATCTGTTCATTAGTGTTAATTGTTACTATTTGATCTAGGTTTCATGTTTGTTTAGCTTGATTTGATCATTGTCTGCTTGTTAGTTCTATAATCAGTAGCTTTAGGAGTGTTTGGAAGAGCTTAATAATCTGTGCTAAAGAGTAGTTAAGTTGTTAGGAGTAGTTGCTTCATGCTTATGTAGTGATTTGATAGTCATTTGCAGTCTTTGATATAGCATTTTCACTCATTAAGTCAAAATCAAGCTTGAATCTGATCTAGTTACTGAATCTGTCAAAACAGTAGGTATCATAGCTTGCATATTAGCTTTAAATTATTAGATCTAGCTTTTGGATATCATCAGTAGTGTTAATTCATCATAATCAGTTCTAAAACTTGGATCAAACTTGAGCTTAGTCAAAGTTCTATAACTGTTCTTCAAAAAGTCAAAATCTGTCTAAATGAGTTTTTGCAGTTTTCACCAAACTTTGAGGGTCATTTATTGATTCATCACTTAGTTTCAGTGTTTGAAATTTTGGATAATTAAAGTTCAACTGGTCTAGATCTGATAATTGTTTTTTTTCAACTCTGGTTTGGTCAATTTGAGCTTCTAATAAGCTCCTCAATCAGTCACCATCTCCCCTGTTCACACTCAGTATTAACTGAGTGAGAAACAGGCAATTTGTATCTGTTGTAAAATCTTCAAATCAGTGAGTTAGGACTTGGTATTTGGCATAATCATAGCTGGTCAGGTAGTGTTTAGTACTGCATAAGTGGTTTTTGATCTAGCTTAGTGGATAAGCTTGTGCTTAAGCCCCAACAGTAGGGGTGTTCACTGTTTTGCTTGAATTTAGCAGTTAGCTTAAATCATAGGTTCTGAGCTTTAGGCTTGTTAGGAGTAGTTAGATTCAGTTTCAATTAGCTTATTCTAGTGTATTCGAGCTTCTGTCATTGTTTGGTTAGCCATTTAGCTTATTTGCTAATTTTTAGTAGCTTAATCTAGTAGCAGTTGCATTACATCTTTATATTTCTACACATAAGCTACTGTTTTCTCATATTTCATAGATTCATAATATCATTTTAGAATTTTCCTGAGAATTTTATAATTTTTGGTCATTATTTACTATTTTTCTCAATTTAAAGTAGTTTTTAATCAATTTTAAATAGTTTTAATTGCAAATTATTGAGAAAAAGTTCCAAAAAATAATTTTTCAATTTTCTTAGTTTAAGAAAAATATAAAAAGCATAAAAAAGATTTTTCCTTATTTTTCCACTTTTATTTGGTAATTTTTACAATTTTAATTAGATTAAAATAGTTTTAAATTTGTACAAAATAGAAAATTAATCTGAAAATACAAAAATAGTTTTAAAAAGTCTTTTGAGTTATTTGTGATTTTTAGAAAATAGTTTCATATTCTTCTCTTTGATTTTTATAATTTTTAGAATTTTAATTAATTTAATAGTTAAAATTAGTTTTTAATTTTTATAAAATCAAGAAAAATCCTAAAAAAATAGTTTTAATTCTAAATTAGTTTTCTAATTTCATTTTTAGAATAAAAGTAAATTTAGGCATTTTTAGGATATCATTTAGACGTAGTTGCATTTTTATAACGTTTTGTTAATTACGTTTTAGTATTATCGCACTTAGGATTTCCCGTAGACTAGTATTTCCTTAATTACTTTTCCCATTCCCGTAGTTAATAATCAAAATCTATAATCCAAAACATCGAGCATTAAATTCCAAACCAAGAACGACGTTGGCAATTCACGCCTCGTTGGGAAAACGATTCGGGTTGACTAATCCGTACACACGATCACACACGGGATTTGATTTATTATTCTTTTTCCTAAGAGAATTTGAATCTATCTTCGTGATTATTTTTGATATTGATATTGAGGATTTATCCACACACATAACCCTTAAGCCTTCAATTTCATGAATCAAGCATGCTGCAAAGAACCTTTCTCCGTTTTCCTGCAAAAATGGTTAGAAACACAAAACCTAACAGAAATGGAAATAAAACAAATTAAAGAGATAATTCGGGTTGTCTCCCGAAAGAGCACTTTTCTTTATTTGCGAGTCTTTAAGTTAGACTCAAAGCCTCGGGGCTTTATGGTGGCCTTTGGACTTGGCCACCTTCCTCCATTACTTGGCGGTAATCATTCATCCATTCGATAAAAAATCTTTTCCTGGTTGTGTTTCCGATGCTACATGTACCAAATTTTTGCGAGAGCCACTCATTTAATGATAAACATGACTTTTCGTAGTTGTCACCTTCTGCTATAGGATCAATCGTTGCAGTTATGTTTGATCTTTCATTATTGGTCATTTTATCAATAAGGTGATAGTTATCGTAATTGCATTTTAGTAGTTTCATTAATCTCGAATTGATGTTCGAATCTCCAAATCTCACCTTGTACCAATCATCAAAGGATAAAATTCCAAAATTTATATCATGTCTCTCAATCTCGTGAGGGCACGTCCATTCATCCACCCTTATATTTCCATCATAAAATTCACGAAAAGGGTTACACGAGGGCCATGCTTTCTTTGATTCGTCATGCTCCGTCATTATAGGGATGCAGTAGTGCTTGTTAGGATCCGGAGCTTCTTTAATACCCTCAATCGGGATAATCTTTCCCTGTTCCTGTTCACAACTATCAAAATTCTCCCCACGATTGTTAGTTCTAAGATTATAACATAGATGTGGGTCGAGCGACGGAATATTGACAACATCAACTTTATTTGAAATTTCTAATCTTGGATTCAAATGTTCCTTCATGCTGAAAGTGATTCGCTCCTTTTTAGTACCCAAAGAAAAGGAATTCCAACAATTAAGTTGTAAGTCTCCCGTTTCCCCATTTCAATAACCACAAAATCAGTAGGAAAAAGGAATTTCCTAATTTTAAGGAGAACATTGTTAACCACTCCCCTAGGTACAGCTTTAGAGGAATCAACCAATTCAATCATCATTGTTGTTTCCTTTAAATTGGTGAGTTTTATTTTATCAAATAATGAGGTAGAAATAAGGTTTACCCCAGCCCCCTGATAAGGATTTAAAAGGTACACTTTTGAGGGGTCATTTAAGCCCTTAATCGACCACTTTTATATCTGTTACTGCTTAATTTCATTCTTTTTCACTTTTTAGGTCTCTTGAAGGCAAATTGTTGGAATGACACTTATTCGGACGAAAAGGCGTGAATATATGAAGTAAATGGCCAAGTCAAGATCAAGACACTCAAGCTGCTGAAATAGAAGGCGACGACGTCAGAGTTAGAAGGCGACGCCGTCGCAACGTGCTCCAAACTTGTGACGACTCAGTAGCTAAATTGCTATTTTACACCCGACGGCGTCAGGTTTTAAACAGTAGAGCGTCACAACTCAGATGGCCTAGATTCAGATCTAGACGCGTCAGCAGCTGAAGCTGACGGCGTCACAACCATAACGTGACGCCGTCACAAGGTTGACGTAGTCAAAACGAAACCCTAATGGCGGAGATCAGACGGCTTCACATTTTTAGAGTGACGCCGTCGCATGTTGTAACTCTATATATAGAATTCGAATTTTCAGACTTTTAGAGAGGTAGTTTTGTGGAGTAAAACCTAAAACCGAACTTTGGCTGTCCTGGGCAGTATCTTAGGGTTCTCATACCCTATTTTACAACAAGATAAGTAATTTAATTCATTGATTCAATTATGTCTTCAATTGTTTTTGTGTATTCTTACATGTTTTTCATGTCCGCTAATTTACTGTGTGTTTGCTTAGATCTATGAAACCTAGGTATTTAATATTGATTGGTTGTCTCTTATCTTAATTGTGATTGACCTAGTATTGCGATAGGACATTCGTTGGGTTTTTAATGCTTGAGTAATCTTTGTGAACATTAGTTTATAATCACCTAGAGTTATTGTAGGCTAAACATCCAAAGATAGCCTTAGAGTTAGTTTATGAATCCTTGAGATTTCGTAGGCAATAACCTTAAGGTAGTCTCAAAGAGTTAGGGAAAAAAGCATACCCTACGAACTTAGAAGACACAACGCGTTAAGAATAAGGACGTGACAATTCAACCATCAATAGGAGATAACTAGGGAGTAATAGCATCTAGGTAAACACATCTTTAACTATCATATGAGAACACATCAATTAGACATAGACTACCCCTTAGCTTAGTTAATTAGAATAGATAATAGTAGAGTAATCAATAGAAATACCACCCCCCAAATCCAATACCCCGAGATTCGTAACTTACAATTTTCTAAAAAATATAAAAAGATAAAAAATAATCTTCCTCAACCCTAACCTTAGCGTAGTAATTTCTCACTAGAATTCCTATTCCCCTAGAGAACGATAACAATACCCAAGGCTTACCCTAATACTACACTACAACGATTAGGTTCACTGCCTAGGGTGTTGAAAAACTTGCTCGACAAAAAGGAAGTTCCTTGGACCCCGAACGCGCGTTGTACGTGTATCAAGTTTTTGGGGCCGCTGCTAGGGAATAGAATAGCTAGTTAGATTTTCACCTCGTTTAGGTTTCCTTGCTTGATTCCTATCAAGTAAGAGTTTTTCTCATTTTTAACTTCCTCGTAGTCTATCCCCCTTCTTCGTGACCTTTGTTAGTAACCCCATCACTTTTCATCATGGAAGGTGATAATCAACCCCCACTCATCAACCCACCACCAAATAAATCACTTTCACTCAAACCCGAACCCACTGACCAACACAACCGCCGAAGCCGTTATGTGAGTAGAAACAACAACCTTCAAGATTTGCAAAAGGTATTTGACAGTACAATTAGGGATGCTGTTGAGAAAATGGTTAGTGCCTCTGTTGTTGGCTCTATGATCAGCAGTAATTCGAATAACGGCTTAGTGGATAGAAATGTGAATGAAGAGGATAGTGATTACTTCAATCTTTACCCCACTAAGGAAGAGGTTGCTTACCATCAATACATAATCAACAATCCCCGATCACCCATCATTAGAATATGCCCAAAGATTAGGAGAGGAAATCCTTGGAACCTCAAAATCCCTTGTATCATTGGATATAGAAATGTCGAGCATGCTTATATAGATACGGAATCTCCCATTAATGTGATGTCATCAGCTATTTACAATGACATTATGAATGAGCGACTTAAGATTGGGAGAGACCCTAAGTATCCAGGTGGGGTTTGCAACTTTGTGGGAAGAGTCAAATATGTACTCGTCTTTATATGAAATTTCACCTACTTAGTTGATTTTGTGGTTCTAGAAGACATCGGATGTGTCATTGACTATATCTTATCCCAAGTAGTGCTAGGAAAACCGTTTGTTGAAAATCTAAAATGAGCCATAACAAGTTTGAAGGAACGGTTAGGTTTAAGGAAGGGAACGATGAGATCACTTATAGGATGCCTTGGAAGACGAATGGATATGGCCCTTTATCCCTTTTCAAACGAGACAACATTAGATCTTTTGAGGAAAAAAGCGAAGACGATGTTGAAAAAGGTTTGAACTTCATGTGGGAGAAAAGGAGACTTTACTATAAGGATTGCTTGACCCTAGGGCCTAGGTATAGAGTTGATGAAAATTTTGTCAATATGATAGAATTTTCATTGAGAATGAAAAACGAGACCACGTAGGGGCACGACTTCGAGTCTAGCTACAAGACTCATAAATAAAGAAAAGCGCTTCGTGAGAGGCAACCCATGCTTAATTGTTTGTCTATTTGTGTGTTGTATATCTTTTATTGATTGTTTATTCTCATGTTTGAATTTGTAAAAATGCTTTATTTTGTCTTTAACCTCGTCTTAATTACATATAAAGGTATTTTACAAAAGGGATAAGTGTAGGGAGGATTACACACATTTTCAAAAAGAACGTGAACATGAGAATTACGATTATTAAAAAAGATATACATGTGTGTTTGTTAGGGTCAAATGCTTGTATCGAGTCATAATGGATGTCTTGCAGAAATTTTTTCCAGATTCTAAAGATATAAATTTTCCAGAATTTTTTTCCAGAAAATCGCAGACCAGTTTCTGTCAGGATAACCTGACGGCGTCAGGATCGCAACCTGATGGCGTCAGGAGAAGCTGAAACAGCTTACTACTTTTCTCGCTTTCTGTGCTACTTATAAATTTTTGAATTTCTCAAGTCTTAATTTTCCGTAAAATCAGAAACATCCATTCCACAAGCATTATATCCTAGTTTAGTAGAGTCATATATAGTGTTACCACCAATTTTACGCGAAGGTTTCGTTTGTTTTCTTCAAGTGTGTAGGTTTTATTTATCAAGAAGAAGATACATAATATTGGATGGAGCTTTTCACGCATACATTCTTCTTGAAGAAGGATTTAACCACTACTTCACACGGATCCTACCGAGCTAATCAGGAGAGTATTAGTTTCTTTCATTTTTAATTACCTTCCATTGTCATAACTTTGATACTTTCGGGGAACACTGGGGACAATGTTCAGTTTAAGTGTAGGGAGGGAAAATAAAACGGGAACTTTGAAACTATGCTTATCCTTGACTATTTGCCTTGTCCAATTTCATTTGTGTAATAAACCATGAGAAATATCGGTTAGGGTAATTTTGGCACCAAATTTAAAATTTTTCATGACATGTAGGAGTGGGCCATTAGTCTTAATAAAGCGCCTCATGGATAGGAAGTTATATGACTAGCACAAAACCCTTTACCACTTAAATTCCACCCAAAATCTGAGGATCGCCCTTAGATTTGTAGGAATTAAAGCATTCCTCTTTAATGCTTCGAGAGTGTACCGGTAGTATAATAGATTCTAAAACTTGTTTTGTGATGCATTCCGAGATCGCTAGTGAGACTACACTTGTGTAGTTAGGAATAACTAAATGATAAGAGGTATTATGATAACCCTTGTTTGATACCCGTATTATAATTACTTCTTCTACATCGGTTGAGTAATTCCCCCACACCCTTGCGTTGTACTCATCTTTAGTACACGACACCCCTAGTTAACCCCTCAGAGCCTATCCTTTTCGCGGTTCTCGTGATTTTTTGGTTTTCCGGAATATCAATGAAGAGCATTGTTTACAATCCACCCCCAAATGTACACCCAAATCGCCTTAGCCTACCTTGTATGCACTCACTTTTAGTGCATTATTGTTATCATACTAAACCCTTAGTTCAATTATCTAGTTGCTTGCATAAGTTGCTAAGTCGAGTCATATCCTTTGTACACATTTTTGGGACGATTGGGACTCATGGGAAAAGTTAACTGTTATGAAGTGACGAGAAGGAACGTTAAATTCAAATTCTCTTTATTTACGTAATAATGTACTCCAAGTGTTTTGATCTTTTCAATTTGGGTCAAATTAGTGTTAGAGTAATAAAAACTCAAGTGTAGGGATGTGCCTATAAATCCCTATTATTTTGATGTTATCGTAGAGGATGGTAGAGTAAAAGTGTATGAAAAAAATAAAAAATAAAATAAAAATAGATAAAAAAGAGAAAGAAAAATAGAGTGTAAAAAAAAAGGGGGCTACCATCCTACATCTATCTTTAAATTTATGTTTGTTTATTTCAAAGTTATCTAGAGTTTAGAGTGTCGAGTCTTGGCTTAGCAACGCTATTTTTCTCATGATTGTAACATAAAGATTTTTTACTTGCCACCACTAAATCGCCTAACCCACCAAACCCTTTGTTTCCCTACCGTAAGTTTCCAACATTACAACCCTTTAAAAGACGTCTTGGATAGTTTCTCCTAGGTGCTTACGCCAAAGCGATGGAGGTTTGATCTAGTCTCAAGCCTATGGTAATCTATGTACTAGGACCGGTTAATGAGTGTTTATCTTCCATTTCCAACTTGATATATTTCATATACACCCGAGAGATGAGAGTATCCAAACACCACTTGTGAGGTGATAGTATGTAATTTCCGTGCTTGTTATGACTTTTTCGAGGCTTATACTTGTTATGAATTGTTCTAAACTAATGCTTCATGACCCCTAACTTATAAATTAATTGGACAAAAGCACATTTGCTTGAGGACAAGAAAATACCAAGTGTAGGGATATTCGATAAGGATTTAAAAGGTACACTTTTGAGGGGTCATTTAAACCATTAATCGACCACTTTTATATCCGTTACTGCTTAATTTCGTTCCTTTTCACTTTTTAGGTCTCTTGAAGGAAAATTGAAGGAATGACACTTATTCGGAAGAAAAGGCGTGAATATATGAAGAAAATGGCCAAGTTAAGATCAAGACACTCAAGTCACTGAAATAGAAGGTGACGGCGCCGAGTTAGAAGGTGACGCCATCGCAACGTGCTCCAAATTTGTGATGACTCAAGAGCTAAATTGCTATTTTACACCGACGGCGTCAGTTTTAAAGAGTAGGGCGTCACAACTCAGCACGCCTAGATTCAGATCCGACGGGCCGTGAAAGCCGACGGCGTCACAACCATAAGGTGACGCCGTCACAAGGTTGACGTGGTCAAGACGAAACCCTAACGGCGGCGATCAGACGGCGTCACTTTTTAAGAGTGACGTCGTCGCATGTTGTAACTCTATATATAGAATTCGAATTTTCAGACTTTTAGAGAGGTAGTTTTGTGGAGTAAAACATAAAACCGAACTTTGGTTGTCTTGGGCAGTATCTTAGGGTTCTCATACCCTATTTTACAACAAGATAAGTAATTTACTTCATTGATTCAATTATGTCTTCAATTCTTTGTGTGTATGCTTGCATGTTTTCCATGTCCGGCTAATTTACTTGTGTGTTTGCTTAGATCTATGAAACCTAGGTATTGAATATTGATTGGTTGTCTCTTATCTTAATTGTGATTGACCTAGTATTGCGATAAGTCATTCGTTGTGTTTTTAATGCTTGAGTAATCTTTGTGAACATTTGTTTATAATCACCTAGAGTTATTGTAGGCTAAACATCCAAAGATATCCTTAGAGTTAGTTTATGAATCCTAGAGATTTCGTAGGCAATAACCTTAAGGTAGTCTCAAAGAGTTAGGGAAAGAAGCATACCCTACGACCTTAGAAGACACAACGCGTTAAGAATAAGGACGTGACAATTCAACCATCAATAAGAGATAACTAGGGAGTTGTAACATCTAGGTAAACGCATCTTTAACTATCATATGAGCACACATCAATTAGACATAGACTACCCCTTAGCTTAGTTAATTAGAATAGATAATAGTAGAGTAATCGGTAGAAATACCACCCCCCAAATCCAATACCCCGAGATTCATACCTTTTAATTTTCTAAAAAATATAAAAAGATAAAAAATAATCTTCCTCAACCCCAACCTTAGCGTAGTAATTTCTCACTAGCATTCCTATTCCCCTAGAGAACGATATCAATACCCGAGGCTTACCCTAATACTACACTACAATGATTAGGTTCACTGCCTAGGGTGTTGAAAAACTTGCTCTATGAAAAGGAAGTTCCTTTGACCCCGAACGCGTTTTGTACGCGTATCACCCCCAAATCAGCTAAAGCGGGAATTTTAAGATTACCGATAGTGCATAGTAGATGAAAACTTTCCTGATAGTGTTCCTTCTCAAAAAGTTGGCTTGGCAGGTCCTCGTCGTCTTCAGATTTGTCATCTTCTTTTAAGTAGTTAATCCCGCAAAGATCATTAGTGACAGAAGAGGTGCACTGTTCTTCCTTCGGTTTATCTTGTGCAAATATGACTTTGCAAGCAATGGCTTTGCCATTACTGGTTTCAAGATTTTTAGCTAATTGCCCTATTTGGGTTTTGAGGTTTTTAATCGCGGCATCTTGGTTCCGTAATTTTATGTTGGTGTCTTCTTTTACCTTGACCATCCATTCTTTAAGTCTATCACTTTTCTTTGTAGATTCTTCGATATATTTATGCATTATTTCTTCGATATGTTGTTGATTCTAGTATAGAACCCTGGGGATTTCTCCCGGTACCCGTTACCATTGTATCCGTTGAAGGGACTTCCACTTCCATATTTACTTCTTCAATCCTTTTAACTTCCTCGTTAGATGAGCACTCCTTGGTAGGGAGAGTGCAATTGTGTTCATTTCGTCCAACTTATATGGAATGAACATTCTCCTTGAACTTTTTCATGTCTCTTCCAAGACTCTCTAGTTTGTTGTTTATTGCTGCCAGGCCTTCAACATTTCCACTCTTACTTCGATTGCTCCCTCCATTGTGCCATTTGTGAGAGTGGTCAGCCATCTTCTGAATAGTTTCAAGAGCCATATTTGGAGTCATTCCAGGTATTGGCCCTTGAGAATCGATCATTCGCCTTGAGGAGATGTTCGGACCCTTGTAAAAGACGTTCACTTTTTGCTGGCTATTAAAGTCGTGAGTAGGGCACTTGTATAATAATTCGTTGTACCTTTCCCATGCTTGGTACAACGTTTCATCACCCTCCTGCTTGAAGTTATGGATTTCTTCTAATTGCTTTGTAGTCCTAGATGGGGGACAGTACCTTTGAATTAAATATTTTTTTAGGAGTGGCCAGGTGTTAACTGTCCCGGCGGGTAATCGATCGACCCATATTTTAGCATATCCAGTGAGAGAAATAGGGAACACACGTAACATGACAGCATCGTTTGAGACTCTTGGAATTTGAATAGGCTGACAATGTATTCAACGTTGTCCACATGCTCGTGAGCATCATCGGTAATGCTTCCCGAGAAAGGGTTTGCACGCAACTCCCTCATAATTTGAGGTTTGATCTCGAATTGGGCATCTTCGGCGATGGCCAGCCTAACGAGCCCTGGTCCTTATTCTTCTCTTGTCAACACCAAATATTCCTCAAGAGTGAGGTCATCAATAGTAACAACTTCCATGGTAACTGAAACTTGAAAAAGATCGTGAGAATTTGAGAAAATTTTAAAACCAAACAGAAATGAAAGACTTAATGTAAATCCTAATATAACTCAAGCCGCGCCAAAAACTTGATGCAGTTTTACCAATTGTGTTTTAATATTTATAAGTTCTCGTTATACCTATGGTCTACCTTAATGCACTAACGGGCAGTGTACCCGGTCGTGTGTAGTGTAGTATTCGGTAAAACCGAGGTCGTCCCAAGAGCTATGTGTGCGGATTTAAACTAAGTCTAGGTGTCACAGATTTTAATAGATTTTAAAGTGGAAATAATTAATTAACTGCTAAAGACGAGAAAATAAAAGATAACAAGTAAAGGAAAGGGTTGTGATCAATAGAAAAGAAGTGTGCTAACCTAGTTATTCATCCTATCAAGCTAGTTCATGTTTAATTACTTCCAATTACTTCAATTGGGGTCAAAGTCGCTAGGACAAAGATTTGATCAGTTCGTCCTAACCTATCAACAAAGGGTTCCACTGGAGATGTTAGGTGACCCGTCGAAATTCTAGTTGTTCTTAGTCCCCTAAGCCAAGTCATTAAGTACCGCTACATGCAAGATTTGTAACAATGAGTGCCCGGGCGCTAGCATCTTAAACACTCATCCCCGACTTCTTAAGTTCATCCAAACGGTAGGTGACCAGTTGGTCAAATCGCACAAGCAAAAAGGGTCGCCAGTTGGTCATATCTTACCCTTCGCGACTCAGTCTACCTACTTAGGGCCAGTTGGTCATATCTCCTAAGTAACTAGCCATTACCGCCATTCAAACTACCAAACAAGGGTAGCTACCAACAAACTATGCAAGCCTACACTAGAAATAATTATACTACTATAAACACTTCGAGTGTTTTTAGCGTGACTTCTATTCTTAATGCGTTGAAGCAGCTTCATCCTACACATGTGGCTCTTCCTACACATGCTACTACTCCTAGTACATCTCCTAAGGTTGTCGAACCTAGTAGTGCAAATCACCTAATGGTACCGGTGGATTTTGATGTTTGTAAGAATTTTGAGGCAGCTATGCATGAAGTTAAATTGAAGAATGCCGGGAATTATTTGAAACAGACTCCTACATCATATGCAGGTGCTACTTCGAATGAACCTAAGAGATACATGATAACATCAAATAGTCCTGAATATTAAGTGTCAATTTCCCCCGATAATGCTCGTTATTTATATCATTTATATGGATTTACGCTTGTTTTCCATTGTTTTCCACTTTCATGTTAATTACGAGCATTGGAGCTAAAGAGACGCGAAATGGAAACATTACTAAAGATTTATCACAAGTATGCTTATTCGAAGAAGTTACGACGTAACTCGTCTCTCACATTACGCCGTAACTATTGCGTGACCCAGAAGTCCAACTTATCAAGAGGTTACGGCGTAACTCTTCCCAAAGGTTACGACGTAACTCCATTAGGTCAAAAGAAGTTTTACGCCGCTGATACTTACGCCGTAACTACTGCATCACTTACGATGTAACCGAGTTTATTGAAGACTACGGCGTAACCACTTATAAGGTTATGCCATAACTAGCAGATCTATTGCATTTACGGAGAAATAGAAGGTTACGGCATAACTCCTCTAGTGGTTACGCCGTAACCCAAACTTGGCCTATAAATACCCCACGAATTCCAAAGATTTCAAAGCATCCCATTCCACACACAACACACTGAGAACGTGGGAAAAAGCTCAAGGGAGGTCTAGGGAAGCATACGGAGCTGTTTCTAAGGGAGAAGTCACACCATTACGATAAGCTTTAGCGTTTATTATTTCTTTTACTTTCAATTCATGTATTTCATACCTTTGAATATTGAATTGATTTGCATGATTAATATGAGCCGCTAAGCACCCTTTGGTGCTAGCCTAGTTATGATTCGTTAATTGTTTTGTTTGCGTTTACCTTTACTTCCGTACAATTATTTCTAAGTGTATGCATGCATAGTTCTTTGGTAGTCACCCTTAGTTCGGTAGTTTTGAATGGCGATAGATACCAATTGCCTAGGAGATATGACCAACTGACCCTAGGTGAGCGGACAGAGACGGGAAGGGTAAGATATGACCAACTGACGACCCTTTCTACTTGTACGATTTGACCAACTGATCACCTATCATTTGGATAAACTTAAGAATTGGGGGTGTAGTGTCTAAGTTCCTAACAGCCGGGCATTCACTATTTAGAATCTAGCATGTAGCGGTACTTAATGACTCGGATTAGGGGACCGGAACAACAGACTTATGATGGTGCTACCTGATTTCTCTTGTGGTGGCATCTTTGCCGATAGGTTAGGGCGAATTGACCAAATGTGTCCCTATCGAATTTGACCCCACCTCAAGTAATTGGAAGTAGGTAGACGTAGACATAACTAGCTAGGAGGATTAACTAGGTTAGCACCACTATTCCTCTATTGATTTCCCTTCACACATTTATTTGCTTTTATTTCATTTTCTACATTAGTAGTTTAATTAATTAAAACCCTATCAAACCATTAATATTCTGTGACAATTAGACTTAGTAATTATCCGACACATAGCTCTTGGGACGACCTCGGCTTTACTATTTACTACACTACACACGATCGGGTACACGCCCGTTAGTGCATTAGGGTAGACCATAGGTATAGCGAGACACTATAAATATTAAGACCCGGTCAAGTAAAACCCGCATCAAGTTTTTGGCGCCACGGGGAGCTATATTAGGATTAATATTAAGTCTTTCATTTCATTTTTAAACTTTTCTCACGATTATATTTCAAGTTTTCAAGTACCATGGAAGCTATTAACATCGATAACCTCACTCTTGAGGAATATTTGGCATTGACAAGAGAAGAACAAGGATCAGGGATTGTTAGGCCACCATTGCGTAAGATGCTCAATTCGAAATCAAACCTCAATTCATGAGGGAATTGAGTGCAAACCCCTTCTCTGGAAGCATCACCGATGATGCCCATGAACATGTAGACAATGCCGAATACATTGTCACCTATTCAAAATCCCTAGAGTCTCACACGATGCTATAATGCTACGAGTATTCCCTATTTCTCTTAAGGGAGCTGCAAAAAGATGGGTCGATCGATTACCTACAGGACTGCCAACACTTGGCCTATTTTAAAAAATATTTCATTCAGAGATATTGTCCTCCATCAAAGACGGCCAAGCAAATGGAAGAAATTCATAACTTCAAGCAAGAGGGTGATGAAACATTATACCAAGCTTGGAAAAGATACAACGAATTGTTATACAAGTGCCCTACTCACGATCTTAACTGCCAACAAAAAGTGAACGCCTTTACAAGGGACTGAACATCTCTTCGAGACAAATGATTGATTCTCAAGGGCCAATTCCTAGTATGACACCCACCATGGCTTTGGAAACTATTCAAAAATGGCAGACCACTCTCACAAATGGCACAATGGAGGAAGCAACAGTAGTAAAAATAATGATATTGAGGGCCTTGCAGCAATAAACAACAAATTAGAAAGCCTTGGAAGACAAATGAAGAAGGTCATGGAAAATGTGCATTCCATTCAAGTGGAGCGAGATGGGGCTCGTCCTTCTAAAGAATGTTCCTCCAATGAAGAAGTTAAAAGGATCGGGGAAGTGAACTATGGGAAAGAATTCCCTTTCAAAAGCTACAATAATTACGGACCTAGGTACCGTGAAAAATCCCCTAGGTTCTACACAAAAGTCAACAATAATCCTCCTAAACCTAGCCTTGATGAAATAATGTTCGACACATTGAAGAATCAACAAAAAAGGAAGATAGACTAAAGGAATTGATGGTCAAAGTAAAGGAGGATACCAATATGAACCTACGTAACCAAGATGCTGCAATTAAGAACCTCGAAACACAAATTGGGCAATTAGCTAAGAACCTTGAAACAAGTAATGCTAAAGCCACTTCCTGCAAAGCCATATTTGCGCAGGATAAAGAAAAAAAGGTGCAATGCACATCCTCTATCACTAATGATCTCTCCGGGATTAACTACCAAAGAGAGGATGATAAAACAGAAGAAGAAGAGTTCCTACCAAGCCAACTTCCTCGAAAAGTTGCAGCATACCAGGAAAGTTTTCTTCTCCCTTGCACTATTGGTAACGTTAAGATTCCCGCATTAGCTGATTTAGGGGCTGGGGTTAACCTTATCTCAACTACTTATTCGAAAAAAATCAAACTTACCAATTTAAAAGAAACAACTATTATGATTGAAATGACGGACTCCTCTAAGGCAAGACTGAGGGGATTGTGAACAATGTGCTTTTAAAAATTGGAAATTTTTTCTTCCCCACCGATTTTATAGTTATTGACATGGGAAAGCGGGAGGCTTACAACTTGATTGTTGGAAGACCCTTTTTGGCCACTTGTAGGGCTCAAATTATGGTTTTTGAAAAACAAATTTCCTTGGGGACCGAAAATGAACAAATAACTTTTAGTATGAATGAGCAATTAAAACCAAAACTGAAATTTCTAATAATGTTCAATCATCAACCCCACTCTACACTCTAAGCCTATTACTGATTATCGTAAAGAAAGTATTGATCATTTTAAGCAGAAACAGGATGAAATTGTCTAAAGCATTGAGGAAACTCTGAGTCCAAACAAACATTTTTGCAACTCGATGTCAACCAAAGAATGCGAAACAACATGGCCACCGCTTACTCGTCCTCAAAATGTGAAAGGAAAGTCGATGAATGGATTTACCCTCATAAAGGAGAGAAACATGATGTTAAATTAGCATTGGAAGATTGGTACAAATTAAAGCTTGGAAGCTCGAAATTTATTAAGGAACTGATCAAGCAATATGGGTGCAACCATCTCACTGACAGATAGGCGAACAAGATCAAACACCAGATTATGATAATATTATTACTAAAGATGATGACCATGGAGAATCATGTGATAAATGGCTTTCACATAAGTTGGGAATAATTGGGCTCAATTATTCTTCAATAAAAAAGGGCTTGATAATTGGATGAATGAATACCAACGAATGATGGAAGTCGGGGATGTTCAAAGGCCCCCATAGGAGCCCCGCGGCTCTGAGTCTAACTTAAAGACTCGTAAATAAAGAAAAGTTCTCTTTCGGGAGACAACCCGAATTATCCCTTTCTTCTGTTTTTATTTCATTTCTGTTGGGTTTTGTGTTTTCTAACCATTTTTTGCAGGAGACAGGAAGTAATTACTGCTGCAGTTGCTTATCTGAACAGAGTTACGGCGTAACTCATCTTGGTGATTACGCCGTAACCAACATTTTAGAAGCAGAATTCTTGACGCATTACCAACTACGGCGTAATACCATCTCGTGGTTACGCCAGTAACTATTCGCTTCACAGCTCATACCGTGTTTTGCCAGTTATGGCGTAACTCCTTCATAGGAGTTACGACGTAACTCTCCTCTGCTTTAATTCTTTCATTTTAAAACACAGTAACCTTGTATTAGTTTTAAATGAACTTTGTGGGTGTGTTCCCTGTAAACCCTCACGAGACTTCACTCGCCCACTTGGGACACCAAGTGGTTTAAAAGGCTTGTTGCATTCGCTAAATGCAACCGAGATTCCTACGAAAGTGAGTTAGGTTTGTTTTTCATTTTATTTTTTTCTTTTTAGAATTATGCTTGTCGGTATTGTGATTTCATGGATTGAAGTTTGTTCATGACGCTTAAACGAAGGCACGATCCTTTCTCGTGGCCTTCTTCTTTTGGAGCAAATTTCGTGGAAGTTCTCGCCTAATTCTACCTTTCTCTTCACCTTTATTTTAATGCCTAGAACAAAAGGGACTATGTACAATTCAAGTGAGGGACGGAGTAGAATTATCTCTTGAACTTTATTTCGCCCTCATTTTTCTAGTTTATTTTGAATAATTATGCCATTTTTTAAATTTTGACATGTTTTTCCGAACCTAACTAGATTAGACCTTAGCCGAGCACATACAACCCTTGATATTACATGGTGAGATTAGCCTTATCCGTTTCTAATATTTTACCCCAAATCCACCAAATTATGAGTGTGCCGGTAGCTTGTAAACTTAGAACATGGCCTTTGCATCATTTCGAGACCATAGACGAGGTATGTTGAGTTAGCTCGATGTATTTGGACTTTTCAGTTTTAGAAGGCAGTATTATAGGATTATCACCCAAACAGCCTACCATTGTCTATCGATTAGTCACCTCGACTTTTCGACCCCCATGTGAAACCCTTTTGTTGCACTCCCCTTTAGTGCAAGATACCCCTAGATACACCCTTCTGAGCCATTCCTTTCATTTTGTCAACCCTATATATTGTTTCGTTGCACCCTTACACCTTAGCCTACCCTGTAGTCTTTATTTGTAATTGGGAAGTCATCATTTGCCTAAGTTAAAGGTTTGAGTGGAAAGGTTTGGAAATCACGCTTTCATCGACAACAATTACGAAGATCATTGAAGACCCCCCAAATTCCCATTGTTCATCTCAAGTGGGGGGATGTTATGTTCAAAAAAAAGAAAAAAAAGGTTGATTGATTTATGTAAAGTGCGATGTTATAAGCACTATTGTATGAGCTTTATTTTTTAGTATCGAGGAGGCCACCTCGATCACATTAGAAGATTGGAGTTGGAGTTATGCCAACTGAAGAAGAAGAGGTAGTGTGCCCATCACGACGTCCTCTAATGACACATCTACCTTGCATTTCATGATCCGGTCTCTAGACTTCTAAGCTTGAACTTTGGGCAGACGGTAAGTGGTGATGACTTAGTTATAGATATAGACTACCTGCTTGTTTTTCATTTTACACCAATTATATATCCCATGTCTTATCCTACCCTTTAGTCATGAAGCGTGTCTAGGTGATGCAGCGAGCAATCTTTGGTGTCTTGGCCATGGATTTGGTCATGTATCATTGATTTTTTCCACTTCGCCGTGACATGTTAGTAATGACAAGTTACCCCTTAACCTTTGTCGTGTCCACCCATATTGCCTTCGAGAATTGTTTAGCCCTTAACTCTAGTGGTGGAGATTTGTGTAACCGCCAAGCTTATGATAGAATACATGCTATGACTGTGCGATTGAGTGATCACCTTGAAATTGACACTTAGAATAGTTGAGAGATTTGAGTGTTTGTTCCCCTTCCGTGAGGTGTTCGGCTTTGTTTTATTCTAGCATAAAGGATTTTTAAACTCATATTTTCCAGGTTTTGGGAGATATCCTTTTAGGAATCTATCTAATAAGGTCTACTTGAGGACAAGTAGAGTTCAAGTGGGGGATATTTGATAACATCAAATAGTCCTGAATATTAAGTGTCAATTTTCCCCGATAATGCTCGTTATTTATATCATTTATATGGATTTACGCTTGTTTTCCATTGTTTTCCACTTTCAGTTAATTACGAGCATTGGAGCTAAAGAGACGCTGAAATGGAAACATTACTAAAGATTTATCACAGTATGCTTATTTTGAAGAAGTTACGGCATAACTCGTCTCTTACATTACCCGTATCTATTACGTGACCCGAAGTCCAACTTATCAAGAGGTTACGGCGTAACTCTTCCCAAAGGTTACGACGTAACTCCATTAGGTCAAAAGAGGTTTCACGCCGCTGATACTTATGCCGTAACTACTGCATCACTTACGACGTAACCGATTTTATTGAAGACTACGGCGTAACCACTTATAAGGTTACGCCGTAACTAGAAGATCTATTGCATTTACGGAGAAATATAAGGTTACGGCGTAACTCCTCTATTGGTTACGCCGTAACCCAGACCTGGCCTATAAATACCCCACGAATTCCAGCATTTCAAAGCATCCCATTCCACACACAACACTCTGAGAACGTGGGAAAAAACTCAAGGGAGGTCTAGGGAAGCATACGGAGCTGTTTCCAAGGGAGAAGTCACACCATTACGATAAGCTTTAGCGTTTATTATTTCTTTTACTTTCAATTCATGTATTTCGTACCTTTGAATATTTAATTGATTTGCATGATTAATATGAGCGGCTAAGCACCCTTTGGTGCTAGCCTAGTTATGATTCCTTAATTGTTTTGTTTGCGTTTACCTTTACTTCCGTACAATTATTTCTAAGTGTATGCATGCATAGTTCTTTGGTAGTCACCCTTGGTTCGGTAGTTTTGAATGGCGATAGAGGCCAATTGCCTAGGAGATATGACCAACTGACCCTAGGTGAGCGGACTGAGACGGGAAGGGTAAGATATGACCAACTGACGACCCTTTCTACTTGTGCGATTTGACCAACTGATCACCTATCGTTTGGATGAACTTAAGAATTGGGGGTGTAGTGTCTAAGTTCCTAACGGCCGGGCACTCACTATTTAGAATCTAGCATGTAGCGGTACTTAATGACTCGGCTTAGGGGACTAGGAACAACAGGACTTATGACGGTGCGCCTGATTTCTCCTGTGGTGGCATCTTTGCTGATAGGTTAGGGCGAATTGACCAAATGCTGTCCTCTCGAATTTGACCCCACCTGAAGTAATTGGAAGTAGGTAGACGTAGACATAACTAGCTAGGAGGATTAACTAGGTTAGCACCACTATTCCTCTATTGATTTCCCTTCACACATTTATTTGCTTTTATTTCATTTTCTGCATTAGTAGTTTAATTAATTAAAACCCTATCAAACCATTAATATTCTGTGACAATTAGACTTAGTAATTATCCGACACACATAGCTCATGGGACGACCTCGGCTTTACCATTTACTACACTACACACGACCGGGTACACTGCCCGTTAGTGCATTAGGGTAGACCATAGGTATAGCGAGACACTATAAATATTAAGACCTGGTCAGTAAAACCTGCATCAAGTTTTTGGCGCCTCTGCCGGGGAGCTATATTAGGATTAATATTAAGTCTTTCATTTCATTTTTAAACTTTTCTCACGATTATATTTCAAGTTTTCAAGTACCATGGAAGCTATTAACATCGATAACCTCACTCTTGAGGAATATTTGGCATTGACAAGAGAAGAACAAGGGCCAGGGATTGTTAGGCCAGCCATTGCAGAAGATGCTCAATTCGAAATCAAACCTCAATTCATGAGGGAATTGAGTGCAAACCCCTTCTCTGGAAGCATCACCGATGATGCCCATGAACATGTAGACAACGTCGAATACATTGTTAGCCTATTCAAAATCCCTAGAGTCTCACACGATGCTATAATGCTACGAGTATTCCCTATTTCTCTTAAGGGAGCTGCAAAAAGATGGGTCGATCGATTACCTACAGGGACTGTCAACACTTGGCCTATTTTAAAAAAATATTTCATTCAGAGATATTGTCCTCCATCAAAGACGGCCAAGCAAATGGAAGAAATTCATAACTTCAAGCAAGAGGGTGATGAAACATTATACCAAGCTTGGAAAAGATACAACGAATTGTTATACAAGTGCCCTACTCACGATCTTAAAAGCCAACAAAAAGTGAACGTCTTTTACAAGGTACTGAACATCTCTTCGAGACAAATGATTGATTCTCAAGGGCCAATTCCTAGTATGACACCCACCATGGCTTTGGAAACTATTCAAAAAATGGCAGACCACTCTCACAAATGGCACAATGGAGGAAGCAACAGTAGTAAAAATAATGATATTGAGGGCCTTGCAGCAATAAACAACAAATTAGAAAGCCTTGGAAGACAAATGAAGAAGTTCATGGAAAATGTGCATTCCATTCAAGTGGAGCGAGATGGGGCTCGTCCTTCTAAAGAATGTTCCTCCAATGAAGAAGTTAAAAGGATCGGGGAAGTGAACTATGGGAAAGAATTCCCTTTCAAAAGCTACAATAATTACGGACCTAGGTACCGTGAAAAATCCCCTGGGTTCTACACAAAAGTCAACAATAATCCTCCTAAACCTAGCCTTGATGAAATAATGCTCCGACACATTGAAGAATCAACAAAAAAGGAAGATAGACTAAAGGAATTGATGGTCAAAGTAAAGGAGGATACCAATATGAACCTACGTAACCAAGATGCTGCAATTAAGAACCTCGAAACACAAATTGGGCAATTAGCTAAGAACCTTGAAACAAGTAATGCTAAAGCCACTTCCTGCAAAGCCATATTTGCGCAGGATAAAGAAAAAAAGGTGCAATGCACATCCTCTATCACTAATGATCTCTCCGGGATTAACTACCAAAGAGAGGATGATAAAACAGAAGAAGAAGAGTTCCTACCAAGCCAACTTCCTGAAAAGTTGCGAGCAGAAAGTTTTCTTCTCCCTTGCACTATTGGTAACGTTAAGATTCCCGCATTAGCTGATTTAGGGGATGGGGTTAACCTTATCTCAACTACTTTATTCGAAAAAATCAAACTTACCAATTTAAAAGAAACAACTATTATGATTGAAATGACGGACTCCTCTAAGGCAGTATCGAGGGGATTGTGAACAATGTGCTTTTAAAATTGGAAATTTTTCTTCCCCACCGATTTTATAGTTATTGACATGGGAAAGCGGGAGGCTTACAACTTGATTGTTGGAAGACCCTTTTTGGCCACTTGTAGGGCTCAAATTATGGTTTTTGAAAAACAAATTTCCTTGGGGACCGAAAATGAACAAATAACTTTTAGTATGAATGAGCAGTTAAAACCGAAAACTGAAATTTCTAATAATGTTCAATCACTGAACCCCACTCTACACTCTAAGCCTATTACTGATAATCGTAAAGAAACTATTGATCATTTTAAGCAGAAACAGGATGAAATTGTCTAAAGCATTGAGGAAACTCTGAGTCCAAACAAACATTTTTGCAACTCGATGTCAACCAAAGAATGCGAATCAACATGGCCACCGTTTACTCGTCCTCAAAAATGTGAAAGGAAAGCTGATGAATGGATTTACCCTCATAAAGGAGAGAAACATGATGTTGAATTAGCATTGGAAGATTGGTACAAATTAAAGCTTGGAAGCTCGAAATTTATTAAGGAACTGATCAAGCAGTATGGGTGCAACCATCTCACTGACAGCATAGGCGGAACAAGATCAAACACCAGCATTACTGATAATATTATTACTAAAGATGATGACCATGGAGAATCATGTGATAAATGGCTTTCACATAAGTTGGGAACAATTGGGCTCAATTATTCTTCAATAAAAAAAGGGCTTGATAATTGGATGAATGAATACCAACGAATGATGGAAGTCGGGGATGTTCAAAGGCCCCCATAGGAACACCGCGGCTCTGAGTCTAACTTAAAGACTCGTAAATAAAGAAAAGTGCTCTTTCGGGAGACAACCCGAATTATCCCTTTCTTCTGTTTTTATTTCATTTCTGTTGGGTTTTGTGTTTTCTAACCATTTTTTGCAGGAGACAGGAAGTAATTACTGCTGCAGTTGCTGATCTGAACAGAGTTACGGCGTAACTCATCTTGGTGATTACGCCGTAACCAACATTTTAGCAGCAGAATTCTTGACGCATTACCAATTACGGCGTAATACCATCTCAGTGGTTACGCCGTAACTATTCGCTTCACAGCTCATACCAGGTTTTGCCAGTTATGGCGTAACTCTCTCATAGGAGTTACGACGTAACTCTCCTCTGCTTTAATTCTTTCATTTTAAAACACAGTAACCTTGTATTAGTTTTTAAATGAACTTTGTGGGTGTGTTCCCTGTAAACCCTCACGAGACTTCACTCGTCCACTTGGGACACCAAGTGGTTTAAAAGGCTTGTTGCATTCGCTAAATGCAACCGAGATTCCTACGAAAGTGAGTTAGGTTTGTTTTACATTTTTTTTTTTCTTTTTTAGAATTATGCTTGTCGGTATTGTGATTTCAGGGATTGAAGTTTGTTCATGACGCTTAAACGAATGCACGATCCTTTCTCGTGGGCCTTCTTCTTTTTGGAGCAAATTTCAGGGAAGTTCTCGCTCTAATTCTACCTTTCTCTTCACCTTTATTTTAATTCCTAGTACAAAAGGGACTTTGTACAATTCAAGTGAGGGGACGAGAGTAGAATTATCTCTTGAACTTTATTTCTCCCTCATTTTTCTAGTTTATTTTGAAAAATTATGCCATTTTTAATTTTGACATGTTTTTCTGAACCTAACTAGATTAGACCTTAGCCGAGCACATACAACCCTTGATATTACATGGTGAGATTAGCCTTATCCGTTTCTAATATTTTACCCCAAATCCACCAAATTATGAGTGTGCCGGTAGCTTGTAAACTTAGAACATGGCCTTTGCATCATTTCGAGACCATAGACGAGGTATGTTGAGTTAGCTCGATGTATTTGGACTTTTCAGTTTTAGAAGGCAGTATTATAGGATTATCACCCAAACAGCCTACCATTGTCTATCGATTAGTCACCTCGACTTTTCGACCCCCATGTGAAACCCTTTTGTTGCACTCCCCTTTAGTGCAAGATACCCCTAGATACACCCTTCTGAGCCATTCCTTTCATTTTGTCAACCCTATATATTGTTTCGTTGCACCCTTACACCTTAGCCTACCATGTAGTCTTTATTTGTAATTGGGAAGTCATCATTTGCCTAAGTTAAAGGTTCGAGTGGAAAGGTTTGGAAATCACGCTTTCATCGACAACAATTACGAAGATCATTGAAGACCCCCCAAATTCCCATTGTTCATCTCAAGTGGGGGGATGTTATGTTCAAAAAAAAGAAAAAAAAGGTTGATTGATTTATGTAAAGTGCGATGTTATAAGCACTATTGTATGAGCTTTATTTTTTAGTATCGAGGAGGCCACCTCGATCACATTAGAAGATTGGAGTTGGAGTTATGCCAACTGAAGAAGAAGAGGTAGTGTGCCCATCACGACGTCCTCTAATGACACATCTACCTTGCATTTCATGATCCGGTCTCTAGACTTCTAAGCTTGAACTTTGGGCAGACGGTAAGTGGTGATGACTTAGTTATAGATATAGACTACCTGCTTGTTTTTCATTTTACACCAATTATATATCCCATGTCTTATCCTACCCTTTAGTCATGAAGCGTGTCTAGGTGATGCAGCGAGCAATCTTTGGTGTCTTGGCCATGGATTTGGTCATGTATCATTGATTTTTTCCACTTCGCCGTGACATGTTAGTAATGACGAGTTACCCCTTAACCTTTGTCGTGTCTACCCATATTGCCTTCGAGAATTGTTTAGCCCTTAACTCTAGTGGTGGAGATTTGTGTAACCGCCAAGCTTATGATAGAATACATGCTATGACTGTGCGATTGAGTGATCACCCCGAAATTGACACTTAGAATAGTTGAGAGATTTGAGTGTTTGTTCCCCTTCCGTGAGGTGTTCGGCTTTGTTTTATTCTAGCATAAAGGATTTTTAAACTCATATTTTCCAGGTTTTGGGAGATACCTTTTTAGGAATCTATCTAATAAGGTCTACTTGAGGGCAAGTAGAGTTTAAGTGGGGGGATATTTGATAACATCAAATAGTCCTGAATATTAAGTGTCAATATCCCCCGATAATGCTCGTTATTTATATCATTTATATGGATTTACGCTTGTTTTCCATTGTTTTCCACTTTCAGGTTAATTACGAGCATTGGAGCTAAAGAGACGCGGAAATGGAAACTTACTAAAGATTTATCACAGTGTGCTTATTCTGAAGAAGTTACGGCATAACTCGTCTCTTACATTACGCCGTATCTATTACGTGACCCAGAAGTCCAACTTATCAAGAGGTTACGGCGTAACTCTTCCCAAAGGTTACGACGTAACTCCATTAGGTCAAAAGAGGTTTCACGCCGCTGATACTTATGCCGTAACTACTGCATCACTTACGACGTAACCGATTTTATTGAAGACTACGGCGTAACCACTTATAAGGTTACGTCGTAACTAGAAGATCTATTGCATTTACGGAGAAATATAAGGTTACGGCGTAACTCCTCTATTGGTTACGCCGTAACCCAGACCTGGCCTATAAATACCCCACGAATTCCAGCATTTCAAAGCATCCCATTCCACACACAACACTCTGAGAACGTGAGAAAAAGCTCAAGGGAGGTCTAGGGAAGCATACGGAGCTGTTTCCAAGGGAGAAGTCACACCATTACGATAAGCTTTAGCGTTTATTATTTCTTTTACTTTCAATTCATGTATTTCGTACCTTTGAATATTTAATTGATTTGCATGATTAATATGAGCGGCTACACACCCTTTGGTGCTAGCCTAGTTATGATTCCTTAATTGTTTTGTTTGCGTTTACCTTTACTTCCGTACAATTATTTCTAAGTGTATGCATGCATAGTTCTTTGGTAGTCACCCTTGGTTCGGTAGTTTTGAATGGCGATAGAGGCCAATTGCCTAGGAGATATGACCAACTGACCCTAGGTGAGCGGACTGAGACGGGAAGGGTAAGATATGACCAAATGACGACCCTTTCTACTTGTGCGATTTGACCAACTGATCACCTATCGTTTGGATGAACTTAAGAATTGGGGGGTGTAGTGTCTAAGTTCCTAACGGCCGGGCACTCACAATTTAGAATCTAGAATGTAGCGGTACTTAATGACTCGGCTTAGCGGACTAGGAACAACAGGACTTATGACGGTGCGCCTGATTTCTCCTGTGGTGGCATCTTTGCTGATAGGTTAGGGCGAATTGACCAAATGCTGTCCTCTCGAATTTGACCCCACCTGAAGTAATTGGAAGTAGGTAGACGTAGACATAACTAGCTAGGAGGATTAACTAGGTTAGCACCACTATTCCTCTATTGATTTCCCTTCACACATTTATTGGCTTTTATTTCATTTTCTGCATTAGTAGTTTAATTAATTAAAACCCTATCAAACCATTAATATTCTGTGACAATTAGACTTAGTAATTATCCGACACACATAGCTCTTGGGACGACCTCGGCTTTACTATTTACTACACTACACACGACCGGGTACACTGCCCGTTAGTGCATTAGGGTAGACCATAGGTATAGCGAGACACTATAAATATTAAGACCTGGTCAGTAAAACTTGCATCAAGTTTTTGGCGCCTCTGCCGGGGAGCTATATTAGGATTAATATTAAGTCTTTCATTTCATTTTTAAACTTTTCTCACGATTATATTTCAAGTTTTCAAGTACCATGGAAGCTATTAACATCGATAACCTCACTCTTGAGGAATATTTGGCATTGACAAGAGAAGAACAAGGGCCAGGGATTGTTAGGCCAGCCATTGCAGAAGATGCTCAATTCGAAATCAAACCTCAATTCATGAGGGAATTGAGTGCAAACCCCTTCTCTGGAAGCATCACCGATGATGCCCATGAACATGTAGACAACGTCGAATACATTGTCAGCCTATTCAAAATCCCTAGAGTCTCACACGATGCTATAATGCTACGAGTATTCCCTATTTCTCTTAAGGGAGCTGCAAAAAGATGGGTCGATCGATTACCTACAGGGACTGTCAACACTTGGCCTATTTTAAAAAAATATTTCATTCAGAGATATTGTCCTCCATCAAAGACGGCCAAGCAAATGGAAGAAATTCATAACTTCAAGCAAGAGGGTGATGAAACATTATACCAAGCTTGGAAAAGATACAACGAATTGTTATACAAGTGCCCTACTCACGATCTTAACAGCCAACAAAAAGTGAACGTCTTTTACAAGGTACTGAACATCTCTTCGAGACAAATGATTGATTCTCAAGGGCCAATTCCTAGTATGACACCCACCATGGCTTTGGAAACTATTCAAAAAATGGCAGACCACTCTCACAAATGGCACAATGGAGGAAGCAACAGTAGTAAAAATAATGATATTGAGGGCCTTGCAGCAATAAACAACAAATTAGAAAGCCTTAGAAGACAAATGAAGAAGCTCATGGAAAATGTGCATTCCATTCAAGTGGAGCGAGATGGGGCTCGTCCTTCTAAAGAATGTTCCTCCAATGAAGAAGTTAAAAGGATCGGGGAAGTGAACTATGGGAAAGAATTCCCTTTCAAAAGCTACAATAATTACGGACCTAGGTACCGTGAAAAATCCCCTAGGTTCTACACAAAAGTCAACAATAATCCTCCTAAACCTAGCCTTGATGAAATAATGCTCCGACACATTGAAGAATCAACAAAAAAGGAAGATAGACTAAAGGAATTGATGGTCAAAGTAAAGGAGGATACCAATATGAACCTACGTAACCAAGATGCTGCAATTAAGAACCTCGAAACACAAATTGGGCAATTAGCTAAGAACCTTGAAACAAGTAATGCTAAAGCCACTTCCTGCAAAGCCATATTTGCGCAGGATAAAGAAAAAAAGGTGCAATGCACATCCTCTATCACTAATGATCTCTCCGGGATTAACTACCAAAGAGAGGATGATAAAACAGAAGAAGAAGAGTTCCTACCAAGCCAACTTCCTGAAAAGTTGCAGTACCAGGAAAGTTTTCTTCTCCCTTGCACTATTGGTAACGTTAAGATTCCCGCATTAGCTGATTTAGGGGCTGGGGTTAACCTTATCTCAACTACTTTATTCGAAAAAAATCAAACTTACCAATTTAAAAGAAACAACTATTATGATTGAAATGGCGGACTCCTCTAAGGCAGTACCGAGGGGGATTGTGAACAATGTGCTTTTAAAAATTGGAAATTTTTTCTTCCCCACCGATTTTATAGTTATTGACATGGGAAAGCGGGAGGCTTACAACTTGATTGTTGGAAGACCCTTTTTGGCCACTTGTAGGGCTCAAATTATGGTTTTTGAAAAACAAATTTCCTTGGGGACCGAAAATGAACAAATAACTTTTAGTATGAATGAGCAGTTAAAACCGAAAACTGAAATTTCTAATAATGTTCAATCACTGAACCCCACTCTACACTCTAAGCCTATTACTGATAATCGTAAAGAAAGTATTGATCATTTTAAGCAGAAACAGGATGAAATTGTCTAAAGCATTGAGGAAACTCTGAGTCCAAACAAACATTTTTGCAACTCGATGTCAACCAAAGAATGTGAATCAACATGGCCACCGTTTACTCGTCCTCAAAAATGTGAAAGGAAAGCTGATGAATGGATTTACCCTCATAAAGGAGAGAAACATGATGTTGAATTAGCATTGGAAGATTGGTACAAATTAAAGCTTGGAAGCTCGAAATTTATTAAGGAACTGATCAAGCAATATGGGTGCAACCATCTCACTGACAAAGCATAGGCGAACAAGATCAAACACCAGCATTACTGATAATATTATTACTAAAGATGATGACCATGGAGAATCATGTGATAAATGGCTTTCACATAAGTTGGGAACAATTGGGCTCAATTATTCTTCAATAAAAAAGGGCTTGATAATTGGATGAATGAATACCAACGAATGATGGAAGTCGGGGATATCCAAAGGCCCCCATAGGAACATGCTCTGAGTCTAACTTAAAGACTCGTAAATAAAGAAAAGTGCTCTTTCGAGAGACAACCCGAATTATCCCTTTCTTCTGTTTTTATTTCATTTCTGTTGGGTTTTGTATTTTCTAACCATTTTTTTGCAGGAGACAGGAAGTAATTACTGCTGCAGTTGCTTATCTGAACAGAGTTACGGCGTAACTCATCTTGGTGATTACGCCGTAACCAACATTTTAGCAGCATAATTCTTGACGCATTACCAATTACGGCGTAATACCATCTCTGTGGTTACACCGTAACTATTCGCTTCACGGCTCATACCGGTTTTGCCGGTTATGGCGTAACTCTCTCATAGGAGTTACGACGTAACTCTCTCTGCTTTAATTCTTTCATTTTAAAACACAGTAACCTTGTATTAGTTTTAAATGAACTTTGTGGGTGTGTTCCCTGTAAACCCTCACGAGACTTCACTCGTCCACTTGGGACACCAAGTGGTTTAAAAGGCTTGTTGCATTCGCTAAATGCAACCGAGATTCCTACGAAAGTGAGTTAGGTTTGTTTTACATTTTATTTTTTTCTTTTTTAGAATTATTCTTGTCGGTATTGTGATTTTAGGGATTGAAGTTTGTTCATGACGCTTAAACGAATGCACGATCCTTTCTCGTGGGCCTTCTTCTTTTTGGAGCAAATTTTAGGGAAGTTCTCGCTCTAATTCTACCTTTCTCTTCACCTTTATTTTAATTCCTAGTACAAAAGGGACTTTGTACAATTCAAGTGAGGGGACGGGAGTAGAATTATCTATTGAACTTTATTTCGCCCTCATTTTTCTAGTTTATTTTGAATAATTATGCCATTTTTTAAATTTTGACATGTTTTTCTGAACCTAACTAGATTAGACCTTAGCCGAGCACATACAACCCTTGATATTACATGGTGAGATTAGCCTTATCCGTTTCTAATATTTTACCCCAAATCCACCAAATTATGAGTGTGCCGGTAGCTTGTAAACTTAGAACATGGCCTTTGCATCATTTCGAGACCATAGACGAGGTATGTTGAGTTAGCTCGATGTATTTGGACTTTTCAGTTTTAGAAGGCAGTATTATAGGATTATCACCCAAACAGCCTACCATTGTCTATCGATTAGTCACCTCGACTTTTCGACCCCCATGTGAAACCCTTTTGTTGCACTCCCCTTTAGTGCAAGATACCCCTAGATACACCCTTCTGAGCCATTCCTTTCATTTTGTCAACCCTATATATTGTTTCGTTGCACCCTTACACCTTAGCCTACCATGTAGTCTTTATTTGTAATTGGGAAGTCATCATTTGCCTAAGTTAAAGGTTCGAGTGGAAAGGTTTGGAAATCACGCTTTCATCGACAACAATTACGAAGATCATTGAAGACCCCCCAAATTCCCATTGTTCATCTCAAGTGGGGGGATGTTATGTTCAAAAAAAAGAAAAAAAAGGTTGATTGATTTATGTAAAGTGCGATGTTATAAGCACTATTGTATGAGCTTTATTTTTTAGTATCGAGGAGGCCACCTCGATCACATTAGAAGATTGGAGTTGGAGTTATGCCAACTGAAGAAGAAGAGGTAGTGTGCCCATCACGACGTCCTCTAATGACACATCTACCTTGCATTTCATGATCCGGTCTCTAGACTTCTAAGCTTGAAATTTGGGCAGACGGTAAGTGGTGATGACTTAGTTATAGATATAGACTACCTGCTTGTTTTTCATTTTACACCAATTATATATCCCATGTCTTATCCTACCCTTTAGTCATGAAGCGTGTCTAGGTGATGCAGCGAGCAATCTTTGGTGTCTTGGCCATGGATTTGGTCATGTATCATTGATTTTTTCCACTTCGCCGTGACATGTTAGTAATGACGAGTTACCCTTAACCTTTGTCGTGTCTACCCATGTTGCCTTCGAGAATTGTTTAGCCCTTAACTCTAGTGGTGGAGATTTTTGTAACCGCCAAGCTTATAATAGAATACATGCTATGTCTGTATGCGATTGAGTGATCACCCGAAATTGACACTTAGAATAGTTGAGAGATTTGAGTGTTTGTTCCCCTTCCGTGAGGTGTTCGGCTTTGTTTTATTCTAGCATAAAGGATTTTTAAACTCATATTTTCCAGGTTTTGGGAGATACCTTTTTAGGAATCTATCTAATAAGGTCTACTTGAGGGCAAGTAGAGTTTAAGTGGGGGATATTTGATAACATCAAATAGTCCTGAATATTAAGTGTCAATTTCCCCGATAATGCTCGTTATTTATATCATTTATATGGATTTACGCTTGTTTTCCATTGTTTTCCACTTTCAGGTTAATTACGAGCATTGGAGCTAAAGAGACGCGGAAATGGAAACTTACTAAAGATTTATCACAGTGTGCTTATTCTGAAGAAGTTACGGCATAACTCGTCTCTTACATTACGCCGTATCTATTACGTGACCCAGAAGTCCAACTTATCAAGAGGTTACGGCGTAACTCTTCCCAAAGGTTACGACGTAACTCCATTAGGTCAAAAGAGGTTTCACGCCGCTGATACTTATGCCGTAACTACTGCATCACTTACGACGTAACCGATTTTATTGAAGACTACGGCGTAACCACTTATAAGGTTACGCCGTAACTAGAAGATCTATTGCATTTACGGAGAAATATAAGGTTACGGCGTAACTCCTCTATTGGTTACGCCGTAACCCAGACCTGGCCTATAAATACCCCACGAATTCCAGCATTTCAAAGCATCCCATTCCACACACAACACTCTGAGAACGTGAGAAAAAGCTCAAGGGAGGTCTAGGGAAGCATACGGAGCTGTTTCCAAGGGAGAAGTCACACCATTACGATAAGCTTTAGCGTTTATTATTTCTTTTACTTTCAATTCATGTATTTCGTACCTTTGAATATTTAATTGATTTGCATGATTAATATGAGCGGCTACACACCCTTTGGTGCTAGCCTAGTTATGATTCCTTAATTGTTTTGTTTGCGTTTACCTTTACTTCCGTACAATTATTTCTAAGTGTATGCATGCATAGTTCTTTGGTAGTCACCCTTGGTTCGGTAGTTTTGAATGGCGATAGAGGCCAATTGCCTAGGAGATATGACCAACTGACCCTAGGTGAGCGAACTGAGACGGGAAGGGTAAGATATGACCAAATGACGACCCTTTCTACTTGTGCGATTTGACCAACTGATCACCTATCGTTTGGATGAACTTAAGAATTGGGGGGTGTAGTGTCTAAGTTCCTAACGGCCGGGCACTCACAATTTAGAATCTAGAATGTAGCGGTACTTAATGACTCGGCTTAGCGGACTAGGAACAATAGGACTTATGACGGTGCGCCTGATTTCTCCTGTGGTGGCATCTTTGCTGATAGGTTAGGCGAATTGACCAAATGCTGTCCTCTCGAATTTGACCCCACCTGAAGTAATTGGAAGTAGGTAGACGTAGACATAACTAGCTAGGAGGATTAACTAGGTTAGCACCACTATTCCTCTATTGATTTCCCTTCACATGGCTTTTATTTCATTTTCAGCATTAGTAGTTTAATTAATTAAAACCTTATCAAACCATTAATATTCTGTGACAATTAGGCTTAGTAATTATCCGACACACATAGCTCTTTGGACGACCTCGGCTTTACTATTTACTACACTACACACGACCGGGTACACTGCCCGTTAGTGCATTAGGGTAGACCATAGGTATAGCGAGACACTATAAATATTAAGACCTGGTCAGTAAAACCTGCATCAAGTTTTTGGCGCCTCTGCCGGGGAGCTATATTAGGATTAATATTAAGTCTTTCATTTCATTTTTAAACTTTTCTCACGATTATATTTCAAGTTTTCAAGTACCATGGAAGCTATTAACATCGATAACCTCACTCTTGAGGAATATTTGGCATTGACAAGAGAAGAACAAGGGCCAGGGATTGTTAGGCCAGCCATTGCAGAAGATGCTCAATTCGAAATCAAACCTCAATTCATGAGGGAATTGAGTGCAAACCCCTTCTCTGGAAGCATCACCGATGATGCCCATGAACATGTAGACAACGTCGAATACATTGTCAACCTATTCAAAATCCCTAGAGTCTCACACGATGCTATAATGCTACGAGTATTCCCTATTTCTCTTAAGGGAGCTGCAAAAGATGGGTCGATCGATTACCTACAGGGACTGTCAACACTTGGCCTATTTTAAAAAAATATTTCATTCAGAGATATTGTCCTCCATCAAAGACGGCCAAGCAAATGGAAGAAATTCATAACTTCAAGCAAGAGGGTGATGAAACATTAAACCAAGCTTGGAAAAGATACAACGAATTGTTATACAAGTGCCCTACTCACGATCTTAACAGCCAACAAAAAGTGAACGTCTTTTACAAGGGACTGAACATCTCTTCGAGACAAATGATTGATTCTCAAGGGCCAATTCCTAGTATGACACCCACCATGGCTTTGGAAACTATTCAAAAAATGGCAGACCACTCTCACAAATGGCACAATGGAGGAAGCAACAGTAGTAAAAATAATGATATTGAGGGCCTTGCAGCAATAAACAACAAATTAGAAAGCCTTGGAAGACAAATGAAGAAGTTCATGGAAAATGTGCATTCCATTCAAGTGGAGCGAGATGGGGCTCGTCCTTCTAAAGAATGTTCCTCCAATGAAGAAGTTAAAAGGATCGGGGAAGTGAACTATGGGAAAGAATTCCCTTTCAAAAGCTACAATAATTACGGACCTAGGTACCGTGAAAAATCCCCTGGGTTCTACACAAAAGTCAACAATAATCCTCCTAAACCTAGCCTTGATGAAATAATGCTCCGACACATTGAAGAATCAACAAAAAAGGAAGATAGACTAAAGGAATTGATGGTCAAAGTAAAGGAGGATACCAATATGAACCTACGTAACCAAGATGCTGCAATTAAGAACCTCGAAACACAAATTGGGCAATTAGCTAAGAACCTTGAAACAAGTAATGCTAAAGCCACTTCCTGCAAAGCCATATTTGCGCAGGATAAAGCAAAAAAGGAGCAATGCACATCCTCTATCACTAATGATCTCTCCGGGATTAACTACCAAAGAGAGGATGATAAAACAGAAGAAGAAGAGTTCCTACCAAGCCAACTTCCTGAAAAGTTGCAGTACCAGGAAAGTTTTCTTCTCCCTTGCACTATTGGTAACGTTAAGATTCCCGCATTAGCTGATTTAGGGGCTGGGTTAACCTTATCTCAACTACTTTATTCGAAAAAAATCAAACTTACCAATTTAAAAGAAACAACTATTATGATTGAAATGGCGGACTCCTCTAAGGCAGTACCGAGGGGGATTGTGAACAATTTGCTTTTAAAAATTGGAAATTTTTTCTTCCCCACCGATTTTATAGTTATTGACATGGGAAAGCGGGAGGCTTACAACTTGATTGTTGGAAGACCCTTTTTGGCCACTTGTAGGGCTCAAATTATGGTTTTTGAAAAACAAATTTCCTTGGGGACCGAAAATGAACAAATAACTTTTAGTATGAATGAGCAGTTAAAACCGAAAACTGAAATTTCTAATAATGTTCAATCACTGAACCCCACTCTACACTCTAAGCCTATTACTGATAATCGTAAAGAAAGTATTGATCATTTTAAGCAGAAACAGGATGAAATTGTCTAAAGCATTGAGGAAACTCTGAGTCCAAACAAACATTTTTGCAACTCGATGTCAACCAAAGAATGCGAATCAACATGGCCACCGTTTACTCGTCCTCAAAAATGTGAAAGGAAAGCTGATGAATGGATTTACCCTCATAAAGGAGAGAAACATGATGTTGAATTAGCATTGGAAGATTGGTACAAATTAAAGCTTGGAAGCTCGAAATTTATTAAGGAACTGATCAAGCAGTATGGGTGCAACCATCTCACTGACAGCATAGGCGGAACAAGATCAAACATCAGCATTACTGATAATATTATTACTAAAGATGATGACCATGGAGAATCATGTGATAAATGGCTTTCACATAAGTTGGGAACAATTGGGCTCAATTATTCTTCAATAAAAAAAGGGCTTGATAATTGGATGAATGAATACCAACGAATGATGGAAGTCGGGGATGTTCAAAGGCCCCCATAGGAACACCGCGGCTCTGAGTCTAACTTAAAGACTCGTAAATAAAGAAAAGTGCTCTTTCGGGAGACAACCCGAATTATCCCTTTCTTCTGTTTTTATTTCATTTCTGTTGGGTTTTGTGTTTTCTAACCATTTTTTTGCAGGAGACAGGAAGTAATTACTGCTGCAGTTGCTTATCTGAACAGAGTTACGGCGTAACTCATCTTGGTGATTACGCCGTAACCAACATTTTAGCAGCAGAATTCTTGACGCATTACCAATTACGGCGTAATACCATCTCAGTGGTTACGCCGTAACTATTCGCTTCACAGCTCATACCAGGTTTTGCCAGTTACGGCATAACTCTCTCATAGGAGTTACGACGTAACTCTCCTCTGCTTTAATTCTTTCATTTTAAAACACAGTAACCTTGTATTAGTTTTTAAATGAACTTTGTGGGTGTGTTCCCTGTAAACCCTCACGAGACTTCACTCGTCCACTTGGGACACCAAGTGGTTTAAAAGGCTTGTTGCATTCGCTAAATGCAACCGAGATTCCTACGAAAGTGAGTTAGGTTTGTTTTACATTTTATTTTTTTCTTTTTTAGAATTATGCTTGTCGGTATTGTGATTTCAGGGATTGAAGTTTGTTCATGACGCTTAAACGAATGCACGATCCTTTCTCGTGGGCCTTCTTCTTTTTGGAGCAAATTTCAGGGAAGTTCTCGCTCTAATTCTACCTTTCTCTTCACCTTTATTTTAATGCCTAGTACAAAAGGGACTTTGTACAATTCAAGTGAGGGGACGGGAGTAGAATTATCTCTTGAACTTTATTTCGCCCTCATTTTTCTAGTTTATTTTGAATAATTATGCCATTTTTTAAATTTTGACATGTTTTTCCGAACCTAACTAGATTAGACCTTAGCCGAGCACATACAACCCTTGATATTACATGGTGAGATTAGCCTTATCCATTTCTAATATTTTACCCCAAATCCACCAAATTATGAGTGTGCCGGTAGCTTGTAAACTTAGAACATGGCCTTTGCATCATTTCGAGACCATAGACGAGGTATGTTGAGTTAGCTCGATGTATTTGGACTTTTCAGTTTTAGAAGGCGGTATTATAGGATTATCACCCAAACAGCCTACCATTGTCTATCGATTAGTCACCTCGACTTTTCGACCCCCATGTGAAACCCTTTTGTTGCACTCCCCTTTAGTGCAAGATACCCCTAGATACACCCTTCTGAGCCATTCCTTTCATTTTGTCAACCCTATATATTGTTTCGTTGCACCCTTACACCTTAGCCTACCCTGTAGTCTTTATTTGTAATTGGGAAGTCATCATTTGCCTAAGTTAAAGGTTCGAGTGGAAAGGTTTGGAAATCACGCTTTCATCGACAACAATTACGAAGATCATTGAAGACCCCCCAAATTCCCATTGTTCATCTCAAGTGGGGGGATGTTATGTTCAAAAAAAAGAAAAAAAAGGTTGATTGATTTATGTAAAGTGCAATGTTATAAGCACTATTGTATGAGCTTTATTTTTTAGTATCGAGGAGGCCACCTCGATCACATTAGAAGATTGGAGTTGGAGTTATGCCAACTGAAGAAGAAGAGGTAGTGTGCCCATCACGACGTCCTCTAATGACACATCTACCTTGCATTTCATGATCCGGTCTCTAGACTTCTAAGCTTGAACTTTGGGCGGACGGTAAGTGGTGATGACTTAGTTATAGATATAGACTACCCGCTTGTTTTTCATTTTACACCAATTATATATCCCATGTCTTATCCTACCCTTTAGTCATGAAGCGTGTCTAGGTGATGCAGCGAGCAATCTTTGGTGTCTTGGCCATGGATTTGGTCATGTATCATTGATTTTTCCACTTCGCCGTGACATGTTAGTAATGACGAGTTACCCCTTAACCTTTGTCGTGTCTACCCATATTGCCTTCGAGAATTGTTTAGCCCTTAACTCTAGTGGTGGAGATTTGTGTAACCGCCAAGCTTATGATAGAATACATGCTATGACTGTGCGATTGAGTGATCACCCGAAATTGACACTTAGAATAGTTGAGAGATTTGAGTGTTTGTTCCCCTTCCGTGAGGTGTTCGGCTTTGTTTTATTCTAGCATAAAGGATTTTTAAACTCATATTTTCCAGGTTTTGGGAGATACCTTTTTAGGAATCTATCTAATAAGGTCTACTTGAGGGCAAGTAGAGTTCAAGTGGGGGGATATTTGATAACATCAAATAGTCCTGAATATTAAGTGTCAATATCCCCCGATAATGCTCGTTATTTATATCATTTATATGGATTTACGCTTGTTTTCCATTGTTTTCCACTTTCAGGTTAATTACGAGCATTGGAGCTAAAGAGACGCGGAAATGGAAACTTACTAAAGATTTATCACAGTGTGCTTATTCTGAAGAAGTTACGGCATAACTCGTCTCTTACATTACGCCGTATCTATTACGTGACCAGAAGTCCAACTTATCAAGAGGTTACGGCGTAACTCTTCCCAAAGGTTACGACGTAACTCCATTAGGTCAAAAGAGGTTTCACGCCGCTGATACTTATGCCGTAACTACTGCATCACTTACGACGTAACCGATTTTATTGAAGACTACGGCGTAACCACTTATAAGGTTACGCCGTAACTAGAAGATCTATTGCATTTACGGAGAAATATAAGGTTACGGCGTAACTCCTCTATTGGTTACGCCGTAACCCAGACCTGCCTATAAATACCCCACGAATTCCAGCATTTCAAAGCATCCCATTCCACACACAACACTCCGAGAACGTGGGAAAAAGCTCAAGGGAGGTCTAGGGAAGCATACGGAGCTGTTTCCAAGGGAGAAGTCACACCATTACGATAAGCTTTAGCGTTTATTATTTCTTTTACTTTCAATTCATGTATTTCGTACCTTTGAATATTTAATTGATTTGCATGATTAATATGAGCGGCTACACACCCTTTGGTGCTAGCCTAGTTATGATTCCTTAATTGTTTTGTTTGCGTTTACCTTTACTTTCGTACAATTATTTCTAAGTGTATGCATGCATAGTTCTTTGGTAGTCACCCTTGGTTCGGTAGTTTTGAATGGCGATAGAGGCCAATTGCCTAGGAGATATGACCAACTGACCCTAGGTGAGCGGACTGAGACGGGAAGGGTAAGATATGACCAAATGACGACCCTTTCTACTTGTGCGATTTGACCAACTGATCACCTATCGTTTGGATGAACTTAAGAATTGGGGGGTGTAGTGTCTAAGTTCCTAACGGCCGGGCACTTACAATTTAGAATCTAGAATGTAGCGGTACTTAATGACTCGGCTTAGCGGACTAGGAACAACAGGACTTATGACGGTGCGCCTGATTTCTCCTGTGGTGGCATCTTTGCTGATAGGTTAGGGCGAATTGACCAAATGCTGTCCTTTCGAATTTGACCCCACCTGAAGTAATTGGAAGTAGGTAGACGTAGACATAACTAGCTAGGAGGATTAACTAGGTTAGCACCACTATTCCTCTATTGATTTCCCTTCACACATTTATTGGCTTTTATTTCATTTTCTGCATTAGTAATTTAATTAATTAAAACCCTATCAAACCATTAATATTCTGTGACAATTAGACTTAGTAATTATCCGACACACATAGCTCTTGGGACGACCTCGGCTTTACTATTTACTACACTACACACGACCGGGTACACTGCCCGTTAGTGCATTAGAGTAGACCATAGGTATAGCGAGACACTATAAATATTAAGACCTGGTCAGTAAAACCTGCATCAATACACGTCTAACTTTCATAGACTGGAGTGTAGCAAGATAACGAATGGTGTGGATCTTACTGTCCCTATGAAAGTGGTTGAAGAGGTGAACACTAGGTATGAGAATACTCTCTATGGCTATTTCCTTGGTAAACGCATTGCTTTCCTTGTTGTTGATTATTATGTACGCAATGTGTGGGCTAAGTATGGAATACAGAAGGTTATGATGAATGCCAAGGGGTTCTTTTTCTTTAAATTTAATTCGAAGAAAGGTGTTGAGGATGTCCTTGAAAATGGTCCGTGGTTGATTAGAAATGTCCCTATTATTCTTAAACCATGGACCTTGAACACCAACTTACTTAAAGAGGATTTGACCAACATTCCGGTATGGGTTAAGTTCCATGATGTTCCTCTTGCTATTTTTTCTGATGATGGTCTTAGTCTTCTTGCTACATTGATTGGTATGCCGAAAATGTTAGATGCCTATACTAGCCAAATGTGCATGGAATCTTGGGGTCGCAGTAGTTTTGCTAGGTGTTTGATTGAAGTTAAGGCGGAAGTGGAAATTAGGGATAACCTAACTGTTGAAATACCCCTACTTGATGGGTCGGTTTCCACTATTGAGAAGATACGGGTTGAATACGAGTGGATCCCACGATGTGATACGTGAAAGATCTTTGGTCATACCCTTGTTGATTGTCCAAAATCTGTTTTACCCCCTATTCAGCCTACTAAGAGTGTTAATGATGGTTTCCAAACTGTTAACAATAAGAAGAAGGGTAGGCAAGGTGGTCCAACTGCTTCGGGTCAAGGAGGGTTTACGAAACCTAATGTGGGTAAGAAGTTGCAATATCAATCCAGAAAGGCTCCTGCTCAACCTAAGCAAGTCGATGTCACTAAGCAAAAGGCTGCTGATGTGCCTAGTACGAGTGGAACGAAGGTCGTTACATCTAATAAATATGATGCCCTTATTATGGATGATACTGATATTCCTACTAAGGAAGTGAATAAAGATGTGGATGTGGGTAGTACAATGGAAGAAAAGAAGAATGAGTCTACGAAGACTAGTAATACATTGCCTGAACCGCTTGTGAGTGATTCTATGGAAGCTAACAAGGTTGGTCCTACTCCTATTGTTGAGAAAATTGGGGAGTTTGAAAAACTTCTTATTGATGGGAAAGCTACTCTTGTGGATGATGATGGTCATCCTATTAAAAAGGTTGATTATCCGGGTAATAAAAAGGATTTTCCGCCTTCTTCTTCTACTAGAAGGGTTAACCCATTCTCTAAGGTGGGAGAGATTGTTGTCTCCAATAGTGATGAAGAGGAGGTTGTGGACACTTTTGATGAGACAATAAACCTATTTGGTGGTGGTCATGATCGCGAAGATGATTATGATGAGTATGATTATGATGACTTCAAGCTCCAAGGCCTTGGTAGGAAGTAATTTGTTTTTCATAGGAGTTTAAGGTTATCTTTTGAGTAGTGGTTTATTTTCTTGTTTAGAGAATAGGAAGTACCTTGTTATGTATGCTTTTCCGCCTATGTAACGGGCTGCGATATGGGATTCACCCATGTCCTTTGTACTTAAACGTTTTTTGGAGTAATATATTTACCGGGTCTTTGACCTTTTACCCCAAAAAAAAGAAATAATTATACGCAAGCAATGTAAACACAAACAAAGCAATTAAGGAATCATAACTAGGCCAGCACCAGAGGTGCTTAGCCGCTCATATTAACTAAAACAGTCGATTCAATGTTTAACATTACGAAATACATGAATTGAAAGTAAAGAAAAGATAAAATGCTAATGCTTATCGTTAGGGAGTGATTTCTCCCTGTGAGATGGCTCTGTATGCTCCCTAAGATCTGCCTTCAACCTTCTACTCATGTTCACAGATTTTGTGTGTGAAATTGGATGATTAGAAATGCTGGAAATCAAGTGGTATTTATAGGCCAGATCTGGTTGCGGCGTAACTAATGTTAAGAGTTACGCCGTAACACCATTATCTTCGATATTTGCACCGAAAATGCTGGTTACGGCGTAACATCTAGAAGGAGTTACGCCGTATCTTCAATAAATCCTGGTTACGCCGTAAATGAGACAATAGCTACGGCGTAACTTGCAGCGGCGCGGAACCTCATTTGACCTAGTTGGTTACGTCGTAATCTTTGGAGAGAGTTAAGCCGTAATCTTCAGTTGAGTTGGTTTTCTGAGCCACACTTCTGTTACGGCGTAATGTGAGAGGGGAGTTACACCGTAACATCTTCAAAATGAGCATACTATGATATATCTTCAATAAACTCTCCAAATCCGCGTCTCTTTAGCTCTAATTCTCATAATTTAACTGAAAGTGAAATATAGAGGAAAACAAGCGTAAATCTATATAAATGATATAAAATACGAGCATTATCGGGAGAAATTGACACTTAATATTCAGGACTATTTGATGTTATCAACCTTTCACCATCATCTCCCTTCGCCTTAGATCTTTCTTTGATTTCCTTTGAATTCGGTGTGGCCATCACATCCTCCAAAGTCAAAGCTTCCCGTCCGTAAAGCAAGGTATCCACAAAGTGTTCGTATGATGCTGGTAAAGAATTGAGTAATAATAAAGCTAGATCTTCATCCTTGAATTTTACCTCAATATTTGCTAAATCAATAACGATTTTGTTGAACTCATCTATATGCTCAGAAATCTTTCGTCCAGCCGGCATGTAGAATGTATACAACTTCTACAGGTATAACTTGTTGGCCAAGGACTTTGTCTGGTACAAAGTATCGAGCTTGGTAAAAACCTCCGCTGCAGTTGTCTCCCCGGTAACATCTCTCAGTGCCTTGTTACCTAAACACAAAATCACGACACTGTGAGCTTTCTTGTTTAGCTCAGCTTTTGCTGTAGCATCTATATCCGCGGGTAAAACTTCCAGTGCTGCTTCACAACCATGTTGGATTAATAAAGCACACATCTTGACTCTCCATAAACCGTAATCACCAGTCCCATCGAATTTTTCGATGTTAAACTTGGCTCCCGTCATTCTTTATACCTTCGTTGATTTGCTAAACCTTGTGATAACCCCTCACAATCACAAAACAACAAAATCTCTTGTGCAATACCCTCTTAATTAATAACCTTTTGTTTTCTAAAATATAAAAACAAATGGACAAAACAATTGAATATTTTTTAAATATTGGATTTCACCAATATAATAAAAACATATTATATTACTCATATGTTAGTTGACTTTATTTTTCATAAACTATTAAACAAAGGTTCAGATCTGAGATGTCTTCTTCTTCGTCTGTATTCTGATGAAAACTGAAAAGCACAAGAACCGATCACCAATAAATCTAAAGCCAACTAACCTCAAGTCTTCTACACCTTGTCGCAAACTCAGACAATTGAAGAACTCAAGAACCCTTATCTATCGACGTGAACCTGCTGCTGGTTCTTGTCGTTCCGAACCGAATTTAAGAACCCTTCAAGATGATCAAACCTATCTCTTGTTAGTCTCCAACCGAGCTCTTGATACCACTTGTTGGTATTCAGTCGCAACCAACAACCCAAAACTAGAAGTGGAACTGATCGACTTCTCGAAGAATATCGACACACGAAAAACAACAACTATATCGTGACAGAAAGATAGAAACTTTGAACAAGTAAGTAACCCTCACCAAACGTTGATTAGTATTGAAATAATGCTTACAAACCCCTCCCCCTCCTTTTATAGAGATAAGGGGGAAGAAAACTGACTCCAATCAGGGCTCTAAGTCGGCTGTGATAACAAGTATAAAAGAAAACGGGTTGGGCTTAGACATAAATCAACCCAACGACCATTTATGCTATCCTAACTATAATCGAATCTTAACACTTAACCACCCTAGACTCTCGCTAATATCAAGACTAATACATCACAATGAAAGGACACAATGACACATGCACACTGTTTTCAAACCCATGCCCCAGCTTCAATATATTAAAAGTCATTACTAGGGTATATAACAATAAAATAGACCACCCAAACATTTAAGGTGTCTTCAAAGTTACGCATTAAAACATTTACTGTAATATGCACTCTTATCTTGTTGCTTAGATTACTCTACTGCTTGTTGCGGCGTTGGTAAGAAAATTTGACAATTCTGTATCTAGACCATTAAAAATGGAAAGTCACCTAACCATGTCTTAAATAGCATACTAGCAAGTAGCAACAAGTGACACTATCATATCTAAGGCAAGGGCGAAACTTTTAAGGGGCAGGGGAGGGTCCTGACCCTCCTAAAAGTTGCAGCAACTAGTGTAAATATTATAGGTTTTAGGGGTAATTTTGTTGATTATACAAACAAATCTCCGATTCCCCCCCCCCCCCAAAAAAAATAAATTGGGCCCTCCCAAAATAAATGTTCAAGTTCCACCATTGATCTAAAGTGGGTGAAGTAGTTGTTACTAACAGTGATGAGGACGAGGTACTTGAGCCAGATAATGATATAGAAAAGTTTCGTGCATCGTCTGGGGGATATCATGAGCTTGAAGATTATTTTGATGATGATTATGCTGCCCAAGTCTATGATTTACCCGGGAAATTGGATGATTTTTGTGACATGTATGATGTCAAGCTTCAAGATCGTGGTGGGAATTAATTTTATATTTGGTAGGTCATAAGATTGCCATGTCTTTCTTATGTAGTGATTTTGGTTGTTGCACATTTGATGCTTGTTCAATGCCCATGTAACAGGCCGAGATGAGAGACTCACTCTCATATTTCGTACTTAAAAATTTTTTGGAGTAATATATTTGATAGGGTGATCCCGTTTTACTTAAAAAAATACAAAGGGCTACAATCTAAAACAACTCTGTTTCTCAAGAGTGAGGTCATCAATTTTAACAACTTCCATGGTAACTGAAACTTGAAAAAGATTGTGAGAATTTGAGAAAATTTTAAAACCAAACAGAAATGAAAGACTTCATGTAAATCCTAATATAACTCCCCGGCAGCTGCGCCAAAACTTGATGCAGGTTTTACTTAGCAGGTTTTAATATTTATAAGTTCTCGTTATTCCTATGGTCTACCCTAATGCACTAACGGGCAGTGTACCCGGTCGTGTGTAGTGTAGTATTTGGTAAAACCGAGGTCGTCCCAAGAGCTATGTGTGCGGATTTAAACTAAGTCTAGGTGTCACATATTTTAATAGATTTTAAGGTGGAAATAATTAATTAACTGCTAAAGACGAGAAAATAAAAGATAACAAGTAAAGGCAAGGGTTGTGATCAATAGGGGAGAAGTGTTCTAACCTAGTTATTCATCCTATCAAGCTAAGTTCATGTTTAATTACTTCCAATTACTTCAAGTTGGGTCAAAGTCGCTAGGACAGCATTTGGTCAGTTCATCCTAACATATCAACAAAGGGTTCCACTGGAGATGTCAGGTGATCCGTAAAAATTCCAATTGTTCTTAGTCCCCTAAGCCAAGTCATTAAGTTCCGCTACTTGCAAGATTTGTAACAATGAGTGCCCGGGTGCTAGCATCTTAAACACTCATCCCTGACTTCTTAAGTTCATCCAAACGGTAGGTGACCAGTTGGTCAAATCACACAAGCAAAAGGGTCGTCAATTGGTCATATCTTACTCTTCTCACTCAGTCTACCTACTTAGGGTCAGTTGGTCATATCTCCAAAGTAACTAGCCACTACCGCCATTCAAAACTACCGAAACAAGGGTAGCTACCAACAAACTATGCAAGCCTACACTAGAAATAATTATACGAAAGCAATATAAACACAAACAAAGCAATTAAGGAATCATAACTAGGCCAGAACCAGAGGTGCTTAGCCGCTCATATAAACTAAAAAAATCGATTCAATGTTTAACATTACGAAATACATGAATTGAAAGTAAAGAAAAGATAAAATGCTAATGCTTATCGTAGGGGAGTGATTTCTCCCTTGGAGATGGCTCTGTATGCTCCCTAAGATCTGCCTTCAACCTTCTACTCAAGTTCACAGATGTTGTGTGTGAAATGGGATGATTAGAAATGCTAGAAATCGAGTGGTATTTATAGGCCAGATCTGGTTACGGCGTACCTAATGTTAAGAGTTATGCCGTAACACCATTATCTTCGATATTTGCACTGAAAATGTTGGTTACGACGTAACATCTGGAAGGAGTTACGCCGTATCTTCAATAAATCCTGGTTACACCGTAAATGAGACAATAGTTATGGCGTAACTTGCAGCGGCGCGGAACCTCATTTGACCTAGTTGGTTATGTCGTAATCTTTAGAGAGAGTTACGCCGTAATCTTCAGTTGAGTTGGTTTTCTCGAGCCACGCTTCGTTATGGCATAATGTGAGAGGGGAGTTACGCCGTAACATCTTCAACATGAGCCTACTATGATATATCTTCAATAAACTCTCCAAATCCGCGTCTCTTTAGCTCTAATGCTCGTAATTTACCTGAAAGTGAAATATAGAAGAAAACAAGCGTAAATCTATATAAATGATATAAAATACGAGCATTATCGGGGGAAATTGACACTTAATATTCAGGACTATTTGATGTTATTAACCCTTCACCATCATCCCCCTTCGCCTTAGATCTTTCTTTGATTTCCTTTGAATTCAGTGTGGTCATCACATCCTCAAAAGTCAAAGCTTCCCATCCATAAAGCAATGTATCCACAAAGTGTTCGTATAATGCTAGTAAAGAAGTGAGTAACAATAAAGCCAGATCTTCATCCTCAAATTTTACCTCAATATTTGCTAAATCAATAACGATTTTGTTGAACTCATCTATATGCTCAGAAATCTTTCGTCCAGCCGGCATGTAGAATGTATACAACTTCTACAGGTATAACTTGTTGGCCAAGGACTTTGTCCGGTACAAAGTATCGAGCTTGGTCCAAACCTCCGCTGCAGTCGTCTCCCCCGTAACATCTCTCAGTGCCTTGTCACCTAAACACAAAATCACGGCACTGTGAGCTTTCTTGTTTAGCTCAGCTTTTGCTGTAGCATCTATATCCGCGGGTATAACCTCCAGAGCTGCTTCAAAACCATGTTGTATTAATAAATCACGCATCTTGACTCTCCATAAACTGTAATCACCAGTCCCATCGAATTTTTCGATGTTAAACTTGGCTCCCGTCATTCTTTATCCCTTCGTTGATTTGCTAAACCTTGTGATAAACCCTCACAATCACAAAACAACAAAATCGCTTGTGCAATACCCTCTTAATTAATAACCTTTTGTTTTCTAAAATATAAAAACAAATGGACAAAACAATTGAATCTTTTTTAAATATTGGATTTCACCAATATAATAAAAACAGATTATATTACTCATATGTTAGTTGACTTTATTTTTCATAAACTATTAAACAAAGGTTCAGATCTGAGATGTCTTCTTCTTCGTCTGTATTCTGATGAAAACCAAAACGCACAAGAACCGATCACCAATAAATCTAAAGCCAACTAACCTGAAGTCTTCTACACCTTGTCGCAAACCCGGACAATTGAAGAACTCAAGAACCCTTATCTATCGACGTGAACCTGCTGCTGGTTCTTGTTGTTCCGAACCGAATTTAAGAACCCTTCAAGATGATCAAACCTAGCTCTTGTTAGTCTCCAACCGAGCACTTGATACCACTTGTTAGTATTCAGTCGCAACCAACAACCCAAGAACTAGAAGCGGAACTAATCGACTTCTCGAAGAATATCGACACACGAAAAACAACAACTATATCGTGACAAAAAGATAGAAACTTTGCACAAGTAAGTAACCCTAACCAAACATTGATTAGTATTGAAGGAATGCTTACAAACCCCTCCCCGTCCTTTTATAGAGATGAGGAGGGAAGAAAACCGACTCCAATCAAGGCTCTAAGTCTGCTGTGATAACAAGTATAAAAGAAAACGGGTTGGGCTTAGACACAAATCAACCCAACGACCCTTTATGCTATCCTAACTCTAATCGACTCTTAACACTTAACCACCCTAGACTCTCACTAATATGAAGACTAATATATAACAATGAAAGGAACAATGACACACGCATACTGTTTTCAAACCCATGACCCAGCTTTAATATATTAAAAGTCATTACTAGGGTATATAACAATAAAATAGACCACCCAAACATTTAAGGTGTCTTCAAAGTTACACATTAAAACATTAACTGTAATATGCACTCTTATCCTGTTGCTTAGATCACTCTACTGCTTGTTGCGGCGACAAAATATGTCATTTCTTAATGTTCTGTATCTAGACCATTAAAAATGGAAAGTCACCTAACCATGTCTTAAATAGCTTACTAGCAAGTAGCAACAAGTGACACTATCAGATCTAAGGCAAGGGCGGAACTTTTAAGGGGCAGGGGAGGGTCCCGACCCTCCTAAAAGTTGCAGCAACTAGTGTAAATATTATAGGTTTTATGGGTAATTTTGTTGATTATACATACAAATCTCCGATTCGTCCCCCAAAAAAAAAAAAAATTGGCCCCTCCCAAAATAAATGTTCAAGTTCCACCATTGACCTAAAGTGGGTGAAGTAGTTATTACTGACAGTGATGAGGACGAGGTACTTAAGCCAGATAATGATATGGAAAAGTTTCGTGCGTCGTCAGGGGGCTATCATGAGCTTGAAGATTATTTTGATGATGATTATGCTTCCCAAGTCTATGATTTACCAGGGAAATTGGATGATTTTTGTGACATGTATGATGTCAAGCTTCAAGGTCATGGTGGGAATAAATTTTATATTTGGTAGGTCATAAGATTGCCATGTCTTTCTTGTGTAGTGATTTTTGTTGTTGCACATTTGATGCTTGTTCAATGCCTATGTAACAGTCCGAGATGAGAGACTCACTCTCATCTATTGTACTTTAACGTTTTTTGAAGTAATATATTTGATAGAGTGATCCCGTTTTACTTTAAAAAAATACAGAGGGCTACAATCTAAAACAACTCTATTTCAATACATTATGTTCATATTAATAAGAGTGGACGGTGTGGGCTCGCCGTCGGCTCGCCGTCGCCTACGTGGCCGGGCGCCGTGGCTCGCCGCCACACCGCCCTGCCTTGTTGTGGCTCGCCGTCGGATACCAAATCGTGGGGACGACGAGGTGGAGCTCCTGACACAAAGCAAAGTTTACGTTATAAAGTGGTAGTGGTGGGGCCCAATTGAAGAGGTTGAGGTTTGTTATGAGTGAGGAGGGGGTTTGTTGTGGTTAGTTGTGGGAAAATGAGATGCTGATGTGGCGCTGAGGTGGCGCGACGATGAAGTGAACCCTTGTTATGGTACCTAGCTCTCTAAAACATATGATGATTATATTTCCATCTTCTTCTTACATAGATTGTACTTCCTATGTTAGATTACCGAGTTATCGAGTGTTTGTTAGTAAAAGTTATGAGAATATCTTCCACAAAAGTACAGATTTACGGAAAAAGTTTTTTGGTTCAATTCGGTCCTCTACAGACGTTGAAAACAAAGAAAGGTTACAGTGGTACATCCCTAAATACGACTAGACATTAGATAATCACAGTATCGGCATTGTCTAGCCCGGGATCAATAGATACCACCTTGCACCTGCTAATAGTAGTGAGCATGGATTGACTAGCATACATAAAAAAAATCAAGCTTACTTGCCGTATCATTTAGAAACAAACTAAGAGCGTACTTTATGGACGCCGTCAGTAATAAAAGTAGTAGACCTCCCTATAATAATTAATTATGCCACACAAAGACACAAACCATATCATAGCTTACGTGCATTAATAGAAGTTTTATGAACACCAGTTACTTTGTTTAAAATACAATAAATGAGGCCAAGCCAGATAATAGAATATGGCAACTTCTTGAACTATAACACATACGTAAGATATTGTCTAAATAGGTAAATATCTAGCACCAAAGTACTGCGTATGAATTGAGTGTCTCCCCCATAAGTTATGAGCTAATTAAACATAGCTTAACATAGATAGAAAATAAGCATGCCCCAAGTGGTTTAAATAATGGAAGCAACAAGCTAGCTTAGATTAGAAGGTACAGTTACGTCATAAGGCCATTTTAGTACTTATGGCTTGGAGCCACCACACCTCTCCCTTTGCTATAGGCACCACCCCATGGCACCGCTTATCGGTCATTTTTTTGTTGTTGTGTACTTATGTTTGTGTTACTATGCAGAGTCCTATTGCAAAAATGGCTCCATGTTATAGGATAACATTAGTGAGCGCAAATTAGGGTGATGAATTCTAAAACTGAATTATAGGATAAAAGCTAACATGACGTGTCTATAACATGCATGGTATAGGCCTTACCACATTGCTTCAAATACAGTATTGGGAAGTACCAGTTGCGGAACCTCAAGATCAGCTGGCCTTCACTCATTTATTCGTAGACTATTCTAGAATCTCCATATCCTCACGCCCTCATTGTCCTAGAGGCTCTATGGACAAGGAAGGGCTCTATCCTAAACTATTTCTTGGTGTATGCAGGGTGAGGATTTTGTTCGGTCATAGGTTGGTCCAAAGAACGAAAGGCGGCTTCCGTCATTTCATGTCTACGATGGTCACATGTTAACAATTACGGAGTATTATTCGTGTAAAACTCGGACAGTATTAAAGCATATTATGGATAGTTGCATGGAGTTTTTGTATTTGGACATCGTTTTTGGGCTACTAGATTAACTTTTTTAGTTTGGTGGTGTGAATTCCTCGAGGTATCAAGTGCCAAATCGACTGGAGTTATTAAAATACTGTCCTTACTATAATAAACATATGATTAATTAGGAGATCAAATGAACTCAAGTTCTACTACAATCTGAATCAAAGATTTTCAAATCATATATGACATATTGTTAAAATATATTGTGCATATCTATGCAACGATCTAGATATTTAATTTTTTAAAATGGTGATCATAATAAAAACCCTCAACTATATATGGAACATTTAGTTCAAATTCTTTCTCTTGGAAGAACAAGTCAAATAAACTACAATAATTACATTATCCTTGGAAAGCCGGCCCTTTATTCTTTTTAGCTAAAATAGTTAACATTTTTTTTTTATTATTTTTTTTTCACTAGACGTTTCTGACTATTGTTTAATCCAAGTGGGCTTCAAAAGGTAATTAACACCAACGAAAATGCCCAAACAGAGCATATAACAAAGTATTTGATATTACAAATTTATATTTTTATAAAGAGTTACTGTAATAGTTATAAACATGAAACAAATCAGCACTACACGCATTTTTGTAAAAAATCTAGCTCACTTCTAAAGTGTAAAGTAGAATAGATAAAAATAATCGATCCTCTAACGATCCTCACCAGCAGGTCTCACGACCAAGGAGGTAAATCACGTTACAATATGATTACGGAGACACGAGAACAATATTTGAACCCTGTGACTTTTAGTTTACGTTGGTACATGTTTCCTACAGTTGGGCTTCAGTTGCAGTGAAAGTAAACTCAATAGTTCTTAGCCGTTCAAAAAAATAATAATAATAATAATAAGAAAATAAGAATAAAAATAATACTCCGTAGTTTTTAAGTAATTAAGTTTCTTACACTTTCAGTTGTGAACGTAGAATCAATTTGCCAATACAAATTTCCTTTTAATATACGCAAAATGTTTACTTTAATTGTCTAACTATGACCCAAAGCATTTAACAATCAATTACAGTACACTGTTATAGTGAATGGAAAGTAGGTACTGCCACAAGACATGCAATATGTGTTTATTTCTCATATATATGCAAAGAATATGTACATTAACTCGCACCACTCAAATAAAAAATTCGGAGACAATGAAATAATATGCATAAATATAATCACATGACTGGAAGACAAGTCTAAAACAACATGAGATAAGCCACGAAAATAGCTCCAGAGGCAGCTAAGATAAATGGTAAATTGTCATAAGTGGAAGCAGCAGCTGAAGGCGTTAAAGTGGGACGACTTCCTGAATTGGTGCTTGGAACTCCTGAACCCACACCTGTTGATGGTGGTGTTCGATTGGGCGTAGAGTTAGCTTCAGGTGCCGGTGGTGGTGTTAACGTAGGTGTTATATTTGATTCAGGTGCCGGTGGTGGTGTTAACGTAGGTGTTGTATCAGATTTAGGTGCCAAGGCTGGTGGTAGAGCCCCCGGGACCGTAGATGAATTTCCGGGAGCTGGTGGTGGCACCAAAGTAGCTGGACCTGTCCATATATGCAACAAAACATTAGCTTAATAAATTTTGGATCTTATAAATAATGTGCAAGAATTTTTACTCGAATGTTTCTAAATGCTACAATTTGTAAGAATATTTTTTTTATTTAAATACAAGAAGTTAATTCATTGCACTGAGTATTACCTGTTGGAGAAATGGGGGCAGCCGCCGCAGCTACAATAGAAAACAACATGTTAATATATATAAGTTTTGAAAAGGATATCAAAATTTTTGACACAAATGTTGTAGCAAACTAGCAATGATCTACCAACCTTTACATTGAAGAGGCACGCCGGGCATCCGACAAACACTAGGCAAGGAAAGGACTTGACTCTGATTAAAGGGAGTTTGAAAGGGTACACTCCCGTTAAAAATAAGTCATAAACAATCCGTTCCATTACTCATGAGGGTCTTAAGGAAATTGCAACAATCGGACATTGGTTTAGTAGAATTATTCGTGGTATTCATTAACAAGTTCATACATGGAGTAAAGCTAGTGATTAAGGGAGGCGAGCATGGGGTATTAATTTGTGAGTAAACCGGCACAACTAAAGCACACATTGCCACGGCCAGAGTGAAAACTAAGCACCGAAACACCATGTTCAACTTCTTCTTTTTTACGGAAGATGCTTTTGTTATTAGTGTTGGAGATGTAATGCGGAAAATGGTTGTGTAGAGTGGAGGACGAGAATAAATTTATAGTTAAGAAGGTAGCTTTAAATTTCAACTAACTTGAACAAAATTTTGCCATGTTATGTGTATTAGGTAGATTATCGCTTGTAAATTATCAAAAGATAATGTTAATCAAAGCTTTTGTCTTGTTGATTTAAATGATTTGGCAACTGGAGATTGCGTTGTATTGGAATATAGGTCGTAAAATTTGGTGACCTACCTTAAAATTACGAATATGACATATTGATCTAGTTACTATATAATAAAATAGCAAGATTATTTATGTAACCTGAATTTAGTTATTATGGAAACATATATTTAGATGTAATAATGGGTACGCGTGATTTGAGTAAACAAAAAAAGTCTTTTTTTAGCTTGATCAATAATAATCGAACTAGAGATACACAATGATGATGGAATTGGCAGTACTAAATTTGGATACACTAAATCAAACTAGAGATTTATTCAAACAAATTATATAGTTCTTCTGTTTCAAAATTATAGTCCGTATTTCTTTTTTAAGATGTCTCAAAATAATTGTGCACTTTTCATTTTAAGTAAGAAAAAGAGAATTTAGTTAAGGAATATTCTATTTAAATGGTTGAGAATTATAGTGGTCTCACTTTTTTTTAAACTTTATGATTGTTGCCTACCGACAATAATTTTGAGACGGAGAAAGTATAACAATGTAGATATTACGTTGTTAGCTGACAGTCAGACCTTGCCATATTTTTTAGGAAAAACGCCTTTGTTGGTATTGTTATAAATATATATACTACTTATAATGGAGGAACACACTTCCCTCCTATTTATTATTTTAAGACTACCATAAATAGAATTTTAAGCGAATACTACCTTATAAGCATTATTTACAAGTATCTAAAGCACACATAAAACTAAAAACACACTACTCATATAATACAATTAACACACTATTAAAAACACTTCTTTATCTAAAAATACAACTTTTTAACCACAAAGTACAATATAATTAAGCTTCCACACATGAATAAACTAAAAATAAATTTTTAAACAAATACAAGTAAATAAGCATAATTTACAACTATTTAAAGCACAAATAAAACTAAAAAAAATACTATTCAATACATACAATTAATACACTATTAAAAACACCCATTCACCTAAATATACAACTATTTAACCACAATGTACAATCTAATCAAGCTACTAAGCCAATAAACCCCTTAATTCATAGACAACACCCCAAAGATGTGACTGGAACTTTTATCACATAACGTATGGAAAGACAAAAAAAATCTTTTGTGACAAACACATGTAATGGTTGTTCGGGTCTCTGTTGTCGGGTCTAAGGATGGGATGAATGGATGTAGGGCCCGTTGATCTATGGTTATTGAAGATGGAGCAAGGTGACAGTGATAATGGCAAGGGTGAAGAGACATTGTTTGTTGAACAGAGGATGTAAGAGTCACTACTACAAAAATGGACATAGAGCCCGGTTTTAGTAAAAAACGAGCTCTAAAAAAAATCCGTGTCATAAAAAATGATATAGAGCCATGTTTTTATTTATAAAACCGGGCTCTATGTCTAAAAACATTAAAGCCCTGTTTTCATCCTCAAAACCGGGCTCCATTCCTCATAAAGAGCCATATTTTTTCTTACTAAACCGCGCTTTATTTAAAAAACTATTAGAGCAAGGGGTATGGGGCACTTTGTTCTTCGGCGTTACCCACGTGGACTCTCGCCACTCAATTCCTTCGTTCGCCATGACACCACTTGAGTTCGCCACATATGCATTCGTCGTTCAAACGACATACAAAAAGACAAACCCATTTCAAATTAAAACGTTGCAAATGTATCCGTGAAGAGAAGTGAGTGGGGCCCAAATGAAGAGAAGTGATTAAGTTGTGATTGGGGGGTATTTTTTAGTTAGTGTGTTTGAGTGATGTGGAGGTGAGGTGGCACACGTGGGGCCCAAATGAAAAGAAGTGGGCAAGTTGCCACACCCCTCGCTCTTAGAGCCCTTTTTTCTTTTACAAAACCGGGCATTATCAAATGTTGTTTTTGTCTCTTTAAAATCAAAATGAACGAAAATAGTTAAAATTTTTCCCTCCCCAAATTTCATTACTTTCACAAACCCTAATCTTTTCCCCCTCTTCACTTTCACAACCCCAAACTCTAAACCTTTGTGCCGCTTAATTACAGAATGAGTACCAGATAGCTTCTTAGCGTTGAGCCATAAGAGCTTCATTTCCTGGTAATTTTATATCAATAGTTTATTAATTATAGATACAGATCTGTTGTGGTTTTGTTATAATTGAGTATTATTTTGTGAATAGTTGAATTGAAGGTCTCTTGTTCTATGGTTTTGACCAATAAAACTAATAATCATGTTGCCTTCAAGGTATTCATTTTTTTACTTTTACAGAATTGGATAAAGTAGTTGATTTTATGGAATTTTTAGTTGTAATTTGAAATTAAGGATTTGCATGTAATTACTGAAAAGTTACTCTTTTGTGTTAAAATGGTGTTTGGTTTTAGAAGAGATTATCTAATTATTGTGCAGATAATAGTGTTTGGCAAACCATTTGAAAAAAAAAGTGATTTTCTACAAGATGTTAGTGCAAAAGGTACCTTGAAAATTAAGGTTGAGACTTCTTTTTTTTTCTTTCCGAAATGCAATATCAAACAAATCATTGAATAATTAGAGGTACAATTATTTGTTTTAAGCATATGTCATCTTAGTTTTGTTGTCTATCTGTGTACTAAAAAATGGACTTAGATTGTCGACTTGGTCATTCGAATGAAGTCTTTGTGTAATTAGTCATCCTGTTCTTCAAAATGCAATTCTAATTAAAAAGATTCCATGGCTTTTATCAGTTTTGTTACCTTTATGTTAATCTTTTTTTAGTCGCGTCAAATTTTATTATGGTCATTTTACCATTGCCTAGTTTTTAATGATGCCACATAAGCTTAAACAAACATTATTTCTTGCATTATGTTGCATAATTGACTAAGCATTCATGTATAACTGACTATCTATATGTTTGATTCCAAACAATTGAGTTCTGGAGAGAAGCTGACATTCTGTCAAAGCTTCACCATCCAAACGTTGTGGCATTTTATGGTGTAGTACAGGATGGACCTGGTGCAACATTAGTTACTGTCACAGAGTTAATGGTCGATGGTTCACTAAGACATGTTTTACAACGCAAAGATAGGTAATGGTAGCTGTGCTGTTATGGCAAACTGTGATTTATGTTTTTTAATGTACTATAAATATTGTAGCTCTTGTATGTATTTGGTAACTTAAAGGCTTGATCTGTTGCGATGGTGGTTTGCAGGCATCTTGATAATCGTAGAAAGCTTGTAATTGCAATGGATGCAGCCTTTGGAATGGAGTATTTACATTCCAAGAACATTGTGCATTTTGATCTCAAATGTGACAACTTGTTGGTCAATATGAAGGATCCTTCACGCCCTATATGCAAGGTTACACCTTTGTTTCGTAGTCAACACATGATTAACAAAACATATTATGTTGTTTATATTTATTTATATTTTAATACTGTATTTGTACATTTATGCTGCAGGTAGGTGATTTTGGATTATCAAAGATAAAGCGCAACACTTTAGTTTCAAGTGGGGTGAGAGGAACTCTGCCATATTTTAGTTTCAAGTGGGGTGAGAGGAACTTTGCCATGGATGGCTCCCGAGCTACTCAACGGAAGTAGCAGTAAAGTTTCTGAAAAGGTATGTATATTCATGTTATTTAATCGTGAGTATTTGTTTTTTTAATCATATATCGTTTGTTTCTATTATAGGTTGACGTTTTCTCTTTTGGGATTGTGTTATGGGAGATCCTTACTGTTGAGGAGCCCTATGCAAATATGCACTATGGTGCAATCATAGGTAGGCCGGCTTTATGCAATGGTAAATAAATCTGAGTACACTGTGGTATTGATCGTTGGCTAATGATATTCGTGTGTGTTGCAGGAGGCATTGTTAGCAACACATTGAGACCTCCAATTCCAAAGGACTGTGATGGTGAATGCAGAAGGCTAATGGAGCGGTGTTGGTCGCCTAACCCGATGCTCATGCATTCGTTTACTAAAATAACCAACAAGTTACGTGTTATATCCCACTGTGTATCCTCACCCCAGGTTTCAACCTCGGTTGTGGAGCTGTACAACAGTTTGCTTTCCACCCACTCTATTTTGGAGCACACTGATGTCTTTGAGTTGTTGAGATTGGAAACGGAAGTTGAAGATTGCAGTTGTGAAGTGAAAGGTGAAGATGCGCATAGGACAGCGGCACCCTTGCCTACTACTACGTCAAGTACGGGGAGCTCCTCCGCCTTGTTGACGATAGAACATGGACGGGGGGAGTTTTATAATATATGTCATTATTGCTTCCACCATCAACGATCTCAAAGCCATGATTCAGGACCATGAAGGTATTCCTGCCCACGTGCAGACACTGTTTTTGCCCCAAAAGTGGCTCCAGGATGGCTCTACTCTTGTAGACAACTACATCGAGAATGAAACCTTCATCCATCGTCTCTTTTCAGGTTCTTCAAAACCTCTTGTCATTGCCGTTCTAGCATTTTTTTTTATTTTTTTTTAAAACCAAAATTCCTTTCAAGTTTGTTATCTAATTTTAGATTATCGCAATCAACTGTTTAGTTTGAATGGTATATGGCATGTCACGTAGGTGATAATACCTTGGAGGTTGCAGGCAATAATCTCCTTTCCCTTGTGCAGATAAAATAGGTTTATTTGTTTTGGGTCAAATGGGTCGGGTCGGACGGGGTTGGTTGACTAGAAGCACTTTTTTACTCTAAATATTCAATATATTTTCAAGAATTATGAGTGTGTCAAACATGGTTACAAACATTGGTGGAAAACATGATATAGAATGCTACATATCTGCATTATAAATACAACTTTAGCGACTATCGACCCGTTAGGATAACTTTTATCTTTACCATTTGACCCGTTAGGGATAAAAGATAACTCACCTTGATCGGTTTATAAGGAAATAACTCAAATTACCACCTTTAACCAATACCAATTAACAATTAAAGTATGATGTGTCTATAGTGTATTATGATAAAGGTACTGTCCCCATTTATATTCTATTGAGTGCTCCTGTTAGTGTTATATAACAGACTGTTTATTCAGGTCATAACCGAAGTTAAATTATTTACCTTACTTTTGTATATTGATGCTATTACTGAATTTAGTACAAGGCTCTGTAACTATGCTTCAATATTTGTATTTAATTGATAGTGAAAGACCCTGATGGGGCATGAGAAAAGTTGGAGTTTTGGATGCTAAGCGTGAAGCCTAATTCGCTACCGGGCCACATTCACCATATGGTTATTTGGCCAACATATGGCAGTAAGTGGAACAGAATATAGAATAGTTTTCCTAATAAAATATGAGAAAAAATTCGTACTCATTAGTTGTTCCATATATACATTCAAGTAAAAGTGAATGTAACATGTATCTTGGTTCCATATATACATTTGAGTTATAGTCTTACTATATGTAAAAGCTGCTACAAAATTGGCTCTGGTAGCTACGGGAAATTGGTAATCACCTCATTGCTGATACAGTATACCAACTCCTTTCCTCCGTCTCACCCCTTTCTCTCAGTTAAACATTCTATGTTAACCATGACTTGTGTGTTTACAGGTTCTTTACCCAAGCGTGGTTGATGGAAAGCATTATGCAATCAAGGTAATTTTAACTCATAGAACCGACTTTTTCTTCACAGTAGTCATGGCAAATTGGCAAATGCCGTAAACGGAAAAAGATAAAGAAAAAATATAGTTGTACTTCATATGATTACCATGTTCTCATTTGTTAAAGCTACGAGTTGCCCCATGTGAAACTGCAATGACTGATGTTCTTCGAAAGGTATACTTATTACTTTACATACTTGTACATAATTCACGATGGTGTTATCTACCCTTTGGTGTTTTATCAACTTATCTTCAGGTCTTAATTAAGAAAATGTTAAATCACCCCAATATAGTAAATCTGGTCAAGTTGATTGATGACCTAAAAACATATCATTTCTACATGGGTACGAATGGCTACTGCCCTTTTTTCTCCTGTTTCCATTTTGTGTACTTCTCATTGGATATTAGGTATTTATTTCTTTATCTTTGTTTCAGTTCTAGAATATGTTGAAGGAAAATGGGCCTTTGAGGGTGCTGGACGAGAGGGTCAGATTATAATAAGTAATTAGGTATCCACCCGCTTGCCCATACTTAAGTTCTTGTTTCATATAAACATGTTGAATTTTAACTATGTTTTTGTTATTTCACTTGTTATAATCCTTACTTGTTATATATGCAGCATCTATATATAATGAATCGGCTAAAACGAAAGCTCAAGAGCAAGATGAGTCGCGGTTTGAAGGTTGGACTAAAGATAGAAGTAAAGATGAAGATTTGATAGCTAGGATTTCTTATAATGAAAATTAGGAATAGTGTTACTGGATTTTATTTGCTATTCAAAATTTGATCTATTGGCTGAATTCTTCAAAAAAATATATATATAATTTTTTTTTTAATTTTTTTTTTCACATAAAGCCATGTTGTGTAAGATAAAACCGGGCTCTATAACTGTTAATAGACCCCGTTTGTCTAATCGGGCTCTATTTGGTTTCTGAATAGAGTCCCCCCTTTTGTGCCCGTAGGCAAAACCGGGCTCTATGGCACTTTTGAACCGGGCTCTATGCCCATTTTTGTAGTAGTGAGTTGTGTGTTTTTCTTTAAAAGATGAAGAAAACGTTTAGACCAAATCAATACGAAAGCCATAAATGAAATTAATTTCTTTCCTACTTTATGATAGTCAACACAATTTTTGACATTTTTAACACAGTTGGTTGCACATTTTATTCATGCACTTTAAAAGTTATGTTATCTAATAAAGTTTTTAGTTTTTAATATTTAGCAAAAGTATCACTTTAAAGTTTCTATACTCAAAATTTAACGTCAATTCCTTTATATTTGCATTATCTTTTATTTTGTATAAATAAATATAAAGCTCCAAACAAAGATTTCAGAACCTGTGAATTCTTTTAATTCTAGGCGGCCGACCAAATTATTTGATTATTCCAACAAAAAATTCTCGCTATCTGTAAATTAGTTGTCACAGAAAACATATAATTGAATAACATTACTTGCTGGAAACTTCAATTAGAGAGTATTCGTTGTTGTGATGTGCGGGTACTTTGCTATTAGGTTTAAAGGGTGATTGAGTTTTTTTAGTGTTGGGCTTTTATAGTTTGGGCTTTACTAATTTTATAATTTTATAACAAAAAAATAAATAAATAACATAGTGATCACGCAACCTTTTAGTTAGTTTGGGCTTTTATAGTTTTATGTTATAAATGATATGCATAAGTATGTGATCACGCAACATTTTAGTTATTTGCATCTACCCGTTAATGTCGACCACCACGATCTCCTACATCGTCATGCAACTAATATCCGCCTCCTTGTCATCGCAACAACGCGTTGACAATCACATAACATTTTAACTACTTGTAGTTATACTAATGTCTTAAAAAAGCTATTGTTACTCCTAAATTAATTGTTAAAAAAAAGTATAGCCGAATAACATCACATTGCCATAAAATTTAGTCACAGGGTACCCGCTGCCGCATCGCGCGGGTACCCTGCTGGTATAACTAATTATCATTATTATTAATTTTTTTGGAGTGTCCCAATTATTTTAGAATATCAATCTTAAATTGTGTATTTTTTGTCAGGGGCAATTATTTTGGAATGTCAATCTGCAAAATATTTTGAAATGTCAATCTGCAAAAATAAAAGAGAAAAAACAGTAATAATTATGTTTTTCTTAAATTATGTGTTTTTTTGTCAGTGGCAACTATTTTAGAACGGTGGGAGCATTTTTTTTTTTTTTTTTTTTTAACACTCTTTTTGCAATTTCAACTCATTGTTGTAACTCACTGGAATATGTGTTAATCACCTAAAGCTAAGTCCATATTTAACTAATGAGTTTTAAATTGACACATCTAATATAAAGGTGTTAAATGTAAATAAGTTAAGTGTTTGACTATTTGTAACCAGTTCAAACTTTTCATTAATTTGGGTTGAAAAGACTGTTGAGATTTTAATTCATGCGTTAAAGATGATTCGTTTGAAATTGCCATGCGTAATTAAAGATTTATTACCTCAAAATAAAATAATTAACTTATTTAATACACCAAATTAATTACACCTAATAATTATATAATAACTTTAATCAGCTTTTTACCATATATATTAATAGTTTATTGTTTTTTTTTCTCTCTCAATATCATCTATCATTTACCATCGCACCATTTTTGTTACTTTTCTCATATTCATCTTCATCTTCCCTATATACAAATTGCACAAATCAAATGCCATTGATGAATTTGTTAGTCATGTACTTTCAACAAGAAATGTTAACTAAAGGGTATTGTGAAAAAATTTTCATTTAAATACTACTACGTATCAAAATCGATGTTTGACATTATCAGTTAATTTACCTACAAATTCTTATTTCGAAAATTGTGCATGGTAAAACTATGGTGTATTTAGTATTATCAAATCGTTAAGGAAAGACTTTTTTTGTTTACTCAAATCACCTGCACCCATCACATCTAAATATATGTTTCCATAATAACTAAATTTAGGTTACTTAAATAATCTTGCTATTTTTTTATATTGTAACTAGATCAATTTGTCATATTCGTATTTCGTTCATATCGATTATAAGGTAGGTCACCAAATTGTACAAACCTATATTCCAATACAACCCAATCTCAGTTTCCAAATCATTCGAATCAAAAAGACAAAAGCTTTGATTAATTAACATTGTCTTAATAAATTTCGTGTAACCCAAATTTACTACTGCCAGTTCCATCATCAGTGTATATCTCATGGTCTCGTTAAAAATTTGGAATCAATCTAAAGAGCTTGAAATCTCGTAGTTGATCTGAATTATGTAATGTGTGGGGTTTAGAGTTGTCTGGATATATTAAGTATTAACATGAGCGTAAAATAAAGGTCAAAAAATTTGAAAATTACTCACTTTTTGTTGTTCATAAAGATTTGTTAATTTCTAATGTTATTTCATGTAATAAGTGTTGTTGAGCTAAATTGAGAAATTATGTGGTGTCATCAACATAAGTAACTCTAATGTGTCAATTCTTGTTTTCTTTTCCTTTTTTAACCATACAAGGGAACCCCGCCGAGTTATCTTTGTGACTGGCAGGTCAACTCCAGACTCAACACACCATCACGCAATACATATGTAGTCTGGTAAATGTTGTGGAATAACCTCGATAATATCCTACCGACTAGGTAAATAGTGTGAATGTTAGAGATCCACAACTATACATCATACTAGCTTATTCAAAATTAGACAATAAGAAATTGAGCAAGAGAATGTAACACCACCAACTTATATATTTCTTAATCAAAGAAACATACTACAAACTATAGAACTAGGGAGAGAAAGAAATAAGAACATAACAATAATGATTTTGTGGCCGGGTTTTTTATGTGTGCTAAAACTCAACGGCAAAGCCTTCTATTTATAGCCTTTCAAGACCTTCCCAAGTTGCTACCAACTTGCTTAAAGATGCTTATGGACGAGCCATGATTGAGGTAAGAGCTGATGCATAGTTTAAACACTCCCTCGTGGTGGCAGTGACAAAATTTGAGGGTGAAAGGTATACTATTATGCACACTATCCGTGTTGAGTACGAGTGGACACCTCCAAGATGCTCAAGTTGTAAGGTATTTGGTCACGTTCTTAATGAAAGCTCCAACGCAAGCAATTTGTGGGGTTCAAATTGGTTCGAAAACTAAGTTCGCTTATCAACCTAAGGCACCATGGAAACCGAAGGAAAATAATGATAAAAATTATACTACAATTCCTTCTACATCGACCTCGTTTGATGTATTAAGTTTTGGGGTGGATGTGGAGAAAGGAGAGGGTCGTAATGCTTCTAGTTCACAAGAGTAGTCACAAGTGGAAAGGAATGGGAAGGTAACTAATGATAAAAATGATACTACGGTTCCTTCCACTTCAAACTCGGTTGATGTATTACGATTTATGGTGGAGGTGGAAGCAGGAGAAGATCGTAAATATTCAACATTTGGTAGTCCAAGTACGACATCTCTGGTTGCAATGATTAATGAACTGGAAATTCAAATGCTTGATGGGAAGCTTGTGCTAATGGGTGATGATGAGAAGCCAATAAAACCTTGTACATCAAAGCCTCATATGCAAAAGGAGGCTACTGTGACAACAGTATGTGAATCTAGTACTACTATGAAAAAACAAATGGAAGATTCAGATAGTGATGAAGTCGAGGATATTGATGATGACATGGCTCAATATATGGCTAACCCGTATCATGCTGGTGGATGAGCTAATGATGCCAGTCTCCTTGAGTATGATGACTATGATGGTTAGGAGTATGATGTTAATGACTTAACTGATGAAAATTTTGCTTTATGTGACGCATGGGACATCTGTATCCGAGGTAGAGTTAGGAAGCAGTTTAAGTTTTGTTGTTGGCATTTTATTTTTTATTTTTTTTTGTAGGTTCAAAAGATTATCCTGGCTCTCTTATGATATTTTTTTGTTTGAAGCCCAATAGGTGCATTTGTTTGCCTATAACTTAATTGCTTTTTTAGTAATACATTTTACCAGGGAAACCCTTTACCAAAAAAATTGCTAGTTGCATCATAAACTTGTTCCCACTTGCTTTGATTTATTGAACCTTATTCAAATATGAGCCATAGATCAACAAATCTCCACCTTGGCGAATATCAATTATTCAATCTCGTCATCAACCATCGTTGGTGGAGTCTTTAAACCAATCTTCACATTTTCACAATATTAATCAAGTCAAAACATTAATTGAACTTGATCCCACCTACAACTTTAGTCAGCATATCCGTGGGATTCTTAGAAGTAGGAATCTTTTAGATTCTAGCTCCAGCTTCTTTAAGTATTTTTCGTACAAAATGATATCGAACATCAATGTACTTCACCATTGTATGATAAACTTGATTCTTCGCTAAATGGATTGCACTCTGACTGTTAGAATGCATCATGACAAATTTCTGTTTAATTCCATGTTTACCAAGAAACCCTTGAATCCATATTGCTTCCTTCACAACCTTTGTCATTGCCATATACTCTGCTTCTGTAGTTCAGAGAGCAGTAGTTGACTGCAAGATAGACTTTCAAATAACTGGAGCTTTTGCTAGAGTAAATACATAGCCTGTCATGGATCTTTGCTTATCTAAATCACCAGCATAATCTGAATCACAATATCCTTTTACGCACTGACTATTTTCATGTTTGAATACTAACCATACGTCGAAAGTATTACATATATATCATAGGATCCGTTTTACAGCTTGCAAGTGTCCTTTTCCATGGTTATGCATATACCTGATCACCATCTGAACAACATGACTAATATTCGGTCAAGTACACATCATAGCATACATTAAGCTATCAAAAACATTTGCATAAGGTACTTTCTCCATGTATGCCCTTTTTGCATCATTTTTCGGTAACATAGCATCACTGATCTTAAATAGAGATGGGAGTTGAGTACTAACTCATTTTGTTTTCTTGTTAAACCTAAAACGCTTAAGAATTCTTCACAAATACTGTTTCTGAGTGAAACAAAGCTTCCTCAATTTTATATCTCTAACTATCTTCATGCCTAGAATCATCTTTGCTTCACGAGATTCTTCATCTCAAATTCGTTTTTCAACCAATTCTTTAACTTTTCAATCTCGTCTAGTAATACGAAGGGTTCGCGGTCGAGAAAACCTCCTTTTCTACGAGTAAGTCTTTCAACCCTCTAGGCAGTGAAACTAATCGTTGTAGTGTAGTATGTGATAAGCCCAGGGGATTGATTTCGTTCTCTAGGGGAATAGGAATGCTATAAAGAGATATATGATGAGAAGGTGAGGTTTGAGGAAGATTCTTTTTAGTCTTTTTTATGTTTTTTAGAAAGTAAGGGTAAATATCCCAGGGTATAAGATAGGGGGTGGTACTTCTACCGATTTTACCACTTTTGCTAATTATCTAATTAACTACGGATAAATTATGCTAATTGAGGTGTGCTCGTATGATGATTAAAGATGTGTTCACTTAGATGCTATTACTCCATAGTTATCTCTTATTGGTCGGTTGAATTGCCACTTCCTTTATCTTAGTTGGTGCGTTGTATTCCGTTTGGTCGTAGGTTGGTGCCTAATTCTCTAGTTCTATGAATTGAAACTCTCCTCTAGACTACCCAGGATCGGCAAGTATAATGGTATCTCCCCCGAATATTCTACTATCCTAAAGCTACAATTCACGCAATAAACACAACGAATGGCCTAAGTGCACTTAAAGGCTGCTTTTTTTTTTTTTTTTTTTTTTGCTATTTAGGACGTTCAAGCTCGCAACAACGAAAGAAGAAGCCAGTTTTTCTTCATCTAGCGTCTACCAATTAAGACAAGAGACAACCTAACAATAATTAATAATTAGGTTTCATAGATCTAAGCAAACACAAGAATAATTTAGCTACTCATGTTAAACAAGCAAGCATACATACATACAAATGAACATGGGGCAGACATAATGATAAATTGGATAAACAAACTTATCTTGTGATGTAAAATAGGGTATGGGTCCCTAGATTACTGTCCAAGTCAGACTAAAACTGTATCAGGGTTTGTTCTTCAAAGTTCTACCTTTTAAAATACAGAAAAATGGAATTCTATATATAGATTTACAATCGCGATGGCGTCATATTTTGCTAGTGACACCGTCAGGTCGCCGTCATTAGGGTTTTGTTTGGGCCAAGTCATCGTTGGGATGGCGTCAGTTGAGATGTGTGACGCCGTCAGTCTTCATGCAGGACGTCGTCTGGGTCTTGGTTCTTGGGCATCTGGTGCAGATATTATGAGTGACGCCTTCAAGAGTTTAGGCATGACGCCGTCAGGTTTTAGGACCAAAATTACCGATGAGTCGTCGCGTGCACTTTTGATCAAGCCTTCTGTGGAAAACTAGAAGGGGGTTGAATAATTTTACCAATTTAAAACTTCCTTTTAAATATTTAGATCGACTTATGTCAATCTATTTGGTTGTTTATGTTGGACTTTGATAGATAGATATATAAACATGTAATGAAAGATAAAGAGTAAGAAGCACATCACCACGACACAAGTATTTATAGTGGTTCGGCTACAAGGACACCTTCCTTGCCCTACTCCACTCCCCGAGTCACCTACTCGAGAGTCCGTAAGCACTACACCAACTCCTTATGGCGGAGAAGCCTTCACAACGTCGCTTAACCTTTTTCCGGTATAAAGCTAAATACCGAGTTCCTTCACACCAAGGTGAACTACACCTAACACAATGTCGCCTACCCTTTATACGGTGCTAGGCTAACCACCGAGTTCTTTCACACCAAGGAGAACTAATCCTATCACAACGTCGCCTACCCTTTATTAGGTACTAGGCTAAGCACCTAGTTCCATTACTATGGAGGAACTACTACCCTTCACAACAAAACACCTAATGTCAAGGAGATCAACTCCTTGTTACAACACCATCAAGGATATCACCATCCTTGAAAATAAAAAATACTTATATGTATAACGATGCACCTCATCGATTATACGACCTAGACATTCTTCCCAAATGCTACTTGATTTGATTCTTCGGTATCCTTCACTAATGCCTTTGACACAACGCTTGGCACCCTTCACTAATGCCTTCGTCTTGACACCTTTAGCATTCTTCACTAATGCTTTGACATGGACGATCAGCACCTTTCTCTAATGCTTTCATCTTGACACTTTCGGCATCCTTCACTAATGCCTTCAACCCAACATCTATGGAGAAAGAAAGAACTATCAACAAGAAAACCTTAGTTGTCTTGATGATGACGAAGCATGGCAACTCATGGACTTGAGCTTGCTCGTCTTCAAGAAGTGGTGATCTCGCCTTTAAGAGGAACCTAGAGAATCACACAAAAACAAAAGACAAACTACATAGATCACTTGGATCTGAGGTTAGAGGGTTATAATACTTGGGGAAGTATGTGTGTAAAAAGATAAGTAGAAAGGAAGAAATAGCTCTCTATTTATAGAGGAATTTCTCTACTGTTCCCCGGATCCCGCAGATCCCTCCCACAAGGGATCCGGCTAGCACAAAGCCAGGGATCCGTGGAACGCTCCTCTTTGCCCATCGGTATTTTTGGTTATGGGTCATGGGTCATGGGTTATGGGTTGATCCATGGTTTTCTTTCTAGATACAATGAACTTGTTTAAGTGGTATATATAAAGCCATGGGTTATGGGTCAATACCATTTGCTAGTTTTTACCCATTTAGTATATACTTGTTTTTAACCCATTTTAGTATATACTTGTTTTTACCCATTTTAGTATACTTAGTTTAAGTATATGTTAACCCAATATGTAAACACTAGTTGTTGTACATATGTATCTTAAATCATAAAATCACTTATACTTGTTTTAGTTTTTTATGTAAATACGTAAGTGTGTTAGGAAACTTTTGACTCAAACTATTTACGTATTTTATTTGTTTCGTTAAAATGATTTTACGTTTGTTATCGACAAAACATTAGAAGATCGTAAAATATAAATAAACGTTTTTACGGCTTATTTGTATTAACAATCTCCCCCTTTTTGTTGATGACAAAACATAAAATTATTTTAAGAAAAAACTAAAATTCATAGCAAATTTGAATTAGTAGTTTTTACTTTCTTCTCCCCCTTTTTGTCGAAACAAAAAGTGTTAAAAGAAACTAACACATTTTTTATAAGAAAAATATGTAAAAGAAAATGTAAAGAGAGCAAGTGACGGAAATGGTACTCATCTTAACTCCCCCTTGACGAGTCCATCCCTTTGAGAGGGCGTCAAGGACATAACGTAAAATAAACTAATTGTGTTTGCAAATATGTTTGCAAATGGTTTATCTAAATGACGACAACGTGCTCCCCCTTGAAGATTGCAAAGTTGCAATGGGGTGTCATGAAGTATAATCCAAAATTGGATTAAGTTTCAAGAAGATGATTAAACATGAAATGTATCTCATTTCGTGCTTCTTGAACAAGTCCTTGAGTGTTTAGACAATTTGGACAATTATTGTCTTGGTTTGGACCCGGAGGAAAATGGATATTTTGAGGAGGTTCTATGTGTGATTGTGGGTCTTCATTTTGAGAAGTAGGATGAGGTTCTAAAAATAAGGGTGGTAATGGAACTTCTTCCATATGATCAAGATTATTCCTTGTCTCCCATGATGGGCTAGTTGGCATTGTTGGTGGTTCCCTATTCAATGAAAAGGTTGGTGAATGGGAGTTTCTTGGTGGTGAATGAAACAATGAATAGATGTTTGGGTGAGGGAGAGGCTCATTCAAGGAGTGTAGTCCATGCTCAATGAATGATGGTTTTGATGGCTTGCTAGAACTAGTTAAGTTTGGTTTTGAGCTAGAGGATCCTTTCTCTAGTCCGAAAGGTTTGATGCTAATCCTTGCGGTTCTCTTAGCCTTTGTTGGATGAGTTTGATTAGATGGGGTTCTAGTATCATTATCTCTAATGGGGAATATTTCGGTGGAAGAGATTTCATGGATCATTTGACCTTCTTTTGGATGATCCTAAGGTTGAGGAGTTGTTGCTAAGAGTCTTAGTCATGGTGATGATGATGCTAATGTGAGCTTCTAATTGCTGATTTTTGAAAGGTGAGTGAGGATGGTGCATTAAACCTAAGGTTGTTTGGTTTATAAAGGATAATTTGAATTAGGAAATTAAATTCTTTGCCACTTAGAGGACTAAGCATGCTCTTAAGGTTTTGATCAGCTCTAGGAGGATAATAAATGAATGCTAAAAGTGGTTAGAGAACCAAAAGATGACTTAGAATTGAATATGCAAGCTGATTGAGGCTTTCTGCAGCTACGGATCCCGCAGATCCTTCTCAGCAGGGATCCGTCTGGTTAAATACCAGGGATCCGGCTGTCATACAGGTTTTTAGGTGAAATGATTATGCTTTTGTAAGGTGTATTTTCAATGGATTTCGAGGTTTTGACTTAATTTTGAAGTCTTTAGCTGTTGGATATCTCAAATCTTCAACCATAATAAGTGATGGTGCTTAATGATGGTTTTGGGCAAGAAAATTGACTTTGGGTAGTCTAGCTATATGTTTGACAAGGATATCATTTAATTTGATGTGGAGAAATGGTGGTAACCAGTCCTAGAAGTCAGATGATGTCCTAAGAGGAATTTACTAAAATCTTTAAAAATAAAAAGAAATGAAAAACTATTTTTGAGCCTAATTTTAAGTCAAAGATGATTGAGATCAATTTGCTAAAATTTGAAGGATAGACCAAACTAAGTGCTATCAAACATGATAGATAATGTGTGAGTGTTAGAGCGGAATTATGGTGAGTTTTGACTAGTTGATAAATCAAAAATATTTCGAAAATATATTCTAGTTAAGCTATGGATGAGAGTGAGGTTATCAACTATTTGAGGAAGACTTAGTTGGCTCTAGTATCTTATGTTTGACTCGTGTGAGGTGATCTAGTAGACTATTTTGATGTAGGCAAATCTGTATTGCTTATCAGATGCCACGGATCCCACGGTTCCCTTCTGGGAGGGATCTGGCTAGTTCAAATGCTGGGATCCGCCTACTGCAGATCAGAAGGCTTTCAGCAAAATGTGCAACTTTGCACTTCTTAGTAAATACTTCTCCTAGTTGTTTCTATGGGGACTAAATGCAGGAACACAACTACTATAATGTATAGCAAAATAGGAAGAGCTAAAATTCCTAGAATGAGTGACGACGACCACTCAAGGGGTCGTAAAATCTCATTTTTCAAATACTTAAGTTAGAGTTGTTTAGTGCCAAGATATGGCGATACCTACATACTACGAGCATAGTTTAAAGTGTTACAAACCATTGTTTGAAATTGTTCATCATACACTAGGGTCCTAAGACCTTACCTCTCTTCTCCTTCCCATCTCGTCTTCACCCGTCCTCCATTCTATCTCTTTTTCTTCAAGAAGTTGGCAAAGCACTTGAAGATTCTCTTGGTTTGTTGCCATTTGGGTGATGGACCAGGAACATCCGGCAATTGGTTGATATACTACAAGGGGTCGAGTTCGGTATTTCCGAGTGGGTTGCTACTTCCTTCACCTTCTCTTGGTCTCTCCCTTTCTTCCGAGGAATACGTGAGTGGGTGAGGCCTCTTGCCATCTACCATAAACCTCATGGTTCTTCCCTCGGTCAATGGTACCATAACCTTGTTGCAAAAACTATGGTCATAGGTTTGTGGAGAAAGATCTAATGCAAAGATGAATTCAGCAAGACGGGTTAGGAGCATTGCATATGGGAGCACCATCTTGTCCATGATTCTTACACTTGCCATTCTTTTGACCATGTAGTAGGCAATGTTGAAGCGAGTCTCGGTCACTAGACAATAGATCATGAAGCTTAGACATGCGTTGGGGGTGATCCTTGTTTCCTACTAGACACACCACATTCTCCCTTATCACATCTTCCCATTTTCTATACAACGGGTACATCTCCGAGAGCTCCATTTGGAAAGTATCCCTATAGATCACTTTCGACTTCCTAGTAACCCTTGATGGGGATGCTCTTGGCATAAACACGGTGTCCCTTACCGTGGTTGCTTCCGGGATTGTTGCGTGATAAATGTCGTGATGATCAACCATAGAGTGTATCTCCTCCAATGACCACTCATTAGAATACATGCAAACACCATCATATGGAACCCCTATTATTCTTCCAAGCTCCTCAAGTGAAAGAGTGTACTCATGTTCATTTATGGTGAATTCAATTGAGATGGACCCATCATCATTTCTAATTATACCCATAGTCTTGTAGAACTCAAGCACAAAGACCGGGCAAATTTGCTCGTTTATATCCAATAAACAATCAAACCCAATAGTTCCAAATACTTCCCTCATGTCGGTATTTGCAAGAAATGAAGGATCAACAACTCTACCTTCATGAAAGAGTCTCCTTTCAAGCAACTTAAAGGCTTTCCTATCGTCCGGACTTAATCCATTTTTCCTATGGTACATGGGTATGTAGTGAGCGGTGTCTTGGTAATCTTGTTGCTTGGCATGATGTTCCTAAACAACACAACCACAATGTGGTGTTAATTGTGAATAGTAACCTAGAGGGTTTGATCATAATTTTTCTCTCATCATCTTTGTTGAGTTCAAGAAATGTGTTTAATTTGTATTAACAATGTTAATTCTTTGATTTAGATTATCTTAGAAAGCAATGTGGTGACAAATTATGGTAAACCCATTTGAACCCAACTCTTAAAGATGAAGAAATTGTAATCTTAGAAATCAAGGAATTAAATTAACAATGTAGTGAAGATTGTACTTACACAAGTGATTGTTAAACTTGAGAGGAATGATCAAATTGCTCCTATGAACAGTACCTGAGTTTTTGTTCGTGAGTCTTTGAGGTGAGTATAATTGTGGAACATCCACAGTGATCATTCTTGAGCATATACTGTCTTCTGTTGCACGGATCCCGCGGATCCCTCTCATTTGGGATCCGGCTAGTATAAACTAAGGGATCCGGCATGACAACAAAAGTCAGCTCAAACATTCCTTGATAACTTTGGTTTGGGAGTTCTAAAACGCCTAGTGTTTTAATTTTAAGGCTTTAAAACTTGTGGTTTTTGGTTTTGAAGATTTAATACTATTCCTATTAGACGAGGTTCCCTTTTTAAGAATTAGTCATAATTCTTGGGAAGCTTTTCAAACATTATAATAAAACCCTATTTTATCATAATATAAGAAGTTTCACATGAATATTTATTGATATATATGAAATGTCAATAAATCCTTTGTGATGACTAATGATTGAGGTTATCGAATAACCAAGAAATCATTATAACGAGTTGGTAATGTAGTCTATGCAGATTAGTCGAAGAATACTATTTTGATGGTGACTATAATATGAATAACCACTTGAACAATTACTAATGAATCATACAACTAAGATTTTAATAATAAAAATAAAAGTAAGTAATTAATGATCATACCTTTGCTAAATATTCTTTTTAAGAAATGAAGTAATTAGATGTTTTTGTGATCTTCTTTGAATCTCCAGATTTATGTTGTGAGAGTATTAAACATTCTTTTTGTGAAAAGAAATATTTAGATAGATTCTTTATGATCTTGGTAACTCCAAATCCAAGTATGGATAATGCTTAACAAAAGAAATGTTAGAGCATTCTATCATTGTCCAACAAAATGATTTGAAAAAAATATGACCTTTAAAAAAATCCTTCTTTGTAGTTTTCAAACATACATGGATCGTATCAAGTCTTTAAAGTACAACACACTTTAAGAAACTTGGTAACGAAGCTCTGATGCCAATTGTGGAAAACTAGAAGGGGGGTTGAATAGTTTTACCAATTTAAAACTTCCTTTTAAATATTTAGATCGACTTATGTCAATCTATTTGGTTGTTTATGTTGGACGTTGATAGATAGATATATAAACGTGTAATGAAAGATAAAGAGTAAGAAGCACATCACCACGACACAAGTATTTATAGTGGTTCGGCTACAAGGACACCTTCCTTGCCCTACTCCACTCCCCGAGTCACCTACTTGAGAGTTCGTAAGCACTACACCAACTCCTTATGGTGGAGAAGCCTTCACAACGTCGCTTAACCTTTTTCCGGTACAAAGCTAAATATCGAGTTCCTTCACACCAAGGTGAACCACACCTAACACAACGTCGCCTACCCTTTATACGGTGCTAGGCTAACCACCGAGTTCTTTCACACCAAGGAGAACTAATCCTATTGTTAGGAATTAGAAAATTCCTTAGTAAAGTATCGGTCACCCCAAATGTAATCTAGCATAAGTTAGCTCGTAGACATTGCGTTATTTACTAGTTTCTTAGTTAGCTTTTTAGTTTAGTGCTTCACCGTGGAGGAAGGACGGGTCTTTACCCACTGTATACCTGATCCACAGGCCGTCAAGAGGTCGTTTAGTTTGTAACCTATAAATACCCTCTACCTTGCAAGGTAGAGGGTTGAATGTTCTCTTGAAATCTAACCTTCCATAAGTTTTCTTTTGATTGAACATTTCCCTCTCTCTCTCTCTAAACTTACTTTTACGCCCCATATAGATCATGGTTTAATGTGTATGTGAAATCCTATATCTAACAATTGGTATCAGAGCCATGGTTTGATCACTCATCTTTCATGTTTCTTGTTTTGGTGGATTTCATAAGGTTTTTGAGGTATTAAAGGTTTAGGAGAGTTTGATTCATTTGGACAAATTCTAGTGTTAAAGTTTGAATTTTGCTTGTACTTTTGTGTTTAGGATCATCATATGTGTTTATGTTTTGAATTTGAAGGCTTAAATCATTGTGGTTTGGTTGTTTTTTATTGATAAAGTGGTTATTTTCTAAGTTTGTACGAAGCGAGTTGAGTCTCGGTAAGTTTGTTCTTCAAAGCGAGTTGCTTTGTTATTGGATGCGAGTTGGTACATGCGACTTGGCTGTTTAGCGAGTTGATTTTTATGCGACTTGGGTTCTAAGCGAGTTGTTTCTTTAAGCGACTTGATATTTAAAGCGACTTAGCTATTAAGCGAGTTGTAAAGCTAGCGAGTTAATTTAAGCGACTTGATGTTCAAGCGAGTTGATTGTGTTACGAGTTGATACTAAAGCGAGTTGGCTATTTAGCGACTTGATTCATTAAGTGTGTTGACAGTGTTGCGAGTTGATGCTAATGCGACTTGGCTATTTAGCGAGTTGATTCCTCAAGCGAGTTGTCTCCTTGAGCGAGTTGATGGCTTAAGCGAGTAGATAATTAAGCGAGTTGTGTGGTTAGCTACTTGTTCATTTAGGCTTGTTACTTCTTCGTGATACATTCTTACGGTTGTTCTTTTGGTTTAGTAAAATCCCGTGAAAGAATCAATTTCCCGGTTTAATCAAAGAATAGTAAAATCCCGTAGAGCTTGAAACATGTCTAACTTCGTTCCAACTATTGTTTCTTCTGTTTCTGAGGACGTTCATGCAGCTGGCTCAGATACTCGTTCACCCACAATGTCTTACATCACTGACCCTTTTATCTCAAGAGTGCTTGAACTCTATGATACCCCACAGAACAATGAAACGGGTTGTACTTCTGAAGATCCTACCTTGATTGACTCTACAAATTATGATCAAAACTCCTCATCTTCTGAGTCAAACTTCAACAAACCACAAAAGTTAATGACCCATGATAAAAAGCATTCGGAATGCAATATTGAGCCGTTTCAATTACTTCATCAGCATCTTACACAACTGTTATCCACTCCTATGAGTCGAACATGTTGTGCTCTCTTTCGCCAAGACTTACCTACGTTGAAAAAGGCTGTGTTACTGAACTTAGATCAACTGAAGCTTCAAATTACCAATGAGAAGGTATTAATTGATGACTCTAATGCTGCACTTCAAGTTATCTACAACCAATTTCAGCCATTTATCAAAGGGGAATATTCTGCTGACTTTGATCCATACATAACTGGAATTTCATTCAAGAAACACACTAGAATGGAAATTCATGAGTTTATCAACACATATGTCCAACTCATGAACAATGTGGAAGTCTACATTAAGAATGCTACTCAAAGGAATGATTGTCTAAACGAGTTGAATGATAGTCATGGAAAATTAAAGAAAATGTGTGATATTTTGGGTAATGGTTCAGTTGAAAGAACGAAGAATGCTGATGCTGACTGCGGAATTTCAGACACTATAATGAATGATGTAATTGGTTGCACTGAACACAAAGGCTCAGATTCGGACAAACTTGAAACTGCTTTCATGACAGTATATCCGGTTGTGCATAAGGTAAACACAGATGCCATACCAACTAATGAACAAGTGTCATGCATTGAGGTAATCTTAACTGACCCTATCTTTGATAACGATATCGATGAATGTGTTTTGGTTGAGTCTGAATCTAAAATCCTTAAAACAAATGACATGGTAACAAAAGGGGTTTATGATGAACTTTCAAACAAATACTTAATTCTTGAAAAACATTGTATTTCCCTGGAAATTGCAATACAACAAAAGGAAGAAAGTTTTCATGCTACAAAATCTTGCAATAATCCGAAATTTCCAGAATTTCGAGAATTCTTTGAAATTAATCAATTGAAAACCCAGATTCAAGAAAAAGACTCAATCATAAGCAATCTTAAATGTCAACTCTCAGATCTGCATGAGAAATGCGATCTTAGGATGAGCAATACTAACCATGAGATGAGTAGTGAGATGAGTAGTGAGCTTAAATCTAGGAATGATGAATTGGCTTTATGTGTATCCAACTTATTAAGAGAAAATGAGTCCTTGAGAAAGAACTTATTAGAAACAAATTCCACTTTGGCTGACATTGATGCCCTCAAAGCCCAAATTCAGGATAAGAACTTCAATATTGTTGCCTTGAAAAACGAGCTTAGAAAATCTATTGGAAATAAGGTGAAAACTAAGTTTGCAAAACCATCGACCTTGGAAAAGTCAACTGTTCTGAACAACTCAAATCATAACGTAGTTAGGCAGCCGAATGCTTTTAGAGCTGAAAGATTTAGACAATCGAAATCTAGGCTTGCCTCCCAAGTTGATGCGAATACTGTTTTGTCAAAACCAGTCACTTCACTACCTCGTTCCGATATGATGAATAACAAACCTCAGGTTAATGTTCAAAGTTCTAAGATCAGGAATACTAGGAGTTCATCTACTTCTGGTAAGAAGCATCAAATGGCAGATCAATCCCCTAAGAAACCCAATGTTTACAAAAAGACCAATTTTCATAAGCGGTATGTGCCTACACCTAAATCTACTAGCAGCTGTTTCCAATGGACTCCCACTGGCAGATTATTTAAGTTTACAGAACCCAAACGGTCTTACATACCTAGATCTTGCCTTAGGTGGATGCCCACAGGAAGACATTTCAATAATATTGAACATAACGGGAACCCTACTAATGATACACACAGATCAAACTGTACAACATCCAACAGTGAGATTACTCATGTCACTAACTCTTCCATTTACAATTCTACATGTACTTCTAGTGCAATGTGCTCTCAGTCATTTTTAGGTACAATGCTCAGCTCAATCAGGAACCTCATGACTTGGTTTCCATCAGAGATTAAAAGTGCTTACTCAGCAGCTATAGCATGCCAGAATTGACATACCATGTACTTTGACTCCTATTCAACTTGAATTAGGACTCGCTCTTTTTTAACCTGTGTGTATATATATAAAAAAAAGTCATCGATAATATATTGAAAACTTATTTTTTACACTTATTACATCTATTTTTACTCTTATTTCACTCATTCTTACACTTATTTCTGTCATCGATAACATCTACGACCCTAGAAATGTCATTCAACAATGTCACGGGATTTTAGATGAAGTTCGAACAGAGCAGTAATAACCTTTTACTTTATTTATTTACTTTTTTAACTCATACTCTTGATGTAGCAACATCATAATAATATGTCAATCAATGATTACCCTCTTCCTCGTATCATTGATTGAGGGGGAGGATTACCTGTAGCTGAATCAGTACATATGCATGCTTTAATTTGAGTGAGGATTACCTGTAGCTGAATCAGTACATCTGCATGCTTTAATTTGAAGTTCCTAGTATCTTTTATGCGTAGTGGTATGACATGCGAATTGCTTTATATTTGTATGAGAGTTGTTATGTTATATTAAGCGTGTTGCCATGTTTTGTCTGTATGCGAGTTGCGTTGTCAAGTAGAGGGACTTAAAGTGTTATTCCCTATATTCATGTACCTTATAAGCGAGTTGCCATGTTTTATCTGTATGCGAGTTGCGTGATCAAGTAGAGGGACTTAAAGTGTCATTCCCTATATTTGTGTACCTTATAAGCGAGTTGCGTTGACAAGTCAAATCACTTTCATTTCCTTGATCAAAACACGCATAAACTATTCTCTCTCAACTCTCATATAAGCGAGTTACATAATCAAGACTGCGTGGTAGGTTGTTTATGTTATCTGATCTTGTCTATCTTAACACATTGAAAAGATTTGTACTTAAACCATCTCGTTCTTAACCCCTTTGCAGATCTTGTCACATCAATTCTCATCTAAATCAATTGTTTGGACGCTAGGTTTGTATGTTTTTGAATAACTGTTGTTGATTGTAGCGTAGATACATTCAGTTAATGATATGACATACTTAGTTAATGTCTGATAGATCCTTTGATTATGCGTATTGAGTGTGTCGTATGGGTAGGATTGAGATATCGCTGTTTGGTTTGAATAGGGTGATTGGCATTCCTATGTTACATGAATATGACTGTGTTTGAATATGTGTTCGTGGTGTCGAGAGTCTAAATGGGTTACTCATGATATGTTATTGTTAGCGAGTTGGATAGGTTCTTGGATGCGAGTTGTTCTGATGGATTGTTAAAGAAGTTATTATATGCGAGTTGGTATTTTTTTTGTTTGTAAACGAGTTGCTTTATGCGAGTTGCACTGACTTATATATGCGTGTTTCCTGTTGCCTATGCGAGATGTCTAGATTCATTGTATCACATGCGAGTTGCCATATGCGACTTGCTTTATACTTTGTAATGTATGCGTGTTGACTATGCGTGTTATCACTCATCATATGCGAGTTGCCATATGCTACTTGCTTTATGTCTATAATGCGTGTTAGCATAAATGTTGACCATCCATTGTTTGACCAAAGCGAGTTGATGCATGCGAGTTGCCATATGCGACTTGCTTCATACTTTGTAATGTATGCGTGTTGACTATGCGTGTTATCTCTCATATGCGAGTTGCCATATGCGACTTGCTTTATGTCTATAATGCGTGTTAACATATATGTTGACCATCCATTGTTTGACCAAAGCGAGTTGATGCATGCGAGTTGCCATATGCGACTTGCTTCACATCATGCAATGTATGCGTGTTGTCTATGACATAGAATGTATGCGAGTTTCTCTGTAATCTATGCGAGTTGCCTTTAGATGCGAGTTGCCTTATGTAGTGTGCATTTTTCTCCTAAATGGTATCCTACACTCATAAGTTTCTGCATTCTAATCACATTTATCTGCATGCTGCATCCTATGTCTTCATACTTGAAACACAAAATGTTGAGTTATAATGTGGTTATAGTATGTATCTGTGACTTAACCTAACAATCTTTTCTTGGATATGGTTTGTGTTGTATGTGTATCCTTCAGAAACTCAATGGCTGACATTGCATCCTCTGATATTCCCACTGCTTCGCACCATCTGTCACTCGGTGATGAAGAATTACTACCTCGTCTTTGAATGGGTATCAATTGCTAAGAGCAACTGCTTCTTAGATGTTGATAGAGGGCAACATAATCCTACTTACCGTCTGGCTGTCGATATCTTAAAGGACACCAACTTCTTTAATGCACTAACCAAGCGGTGCACTATCCCATCCATCTATCTGCAGCAATTCTGGAAAACAGTTACTTGGGATAAGATTTCTACATCATACTCGTGTAAGCTCGATGACAAATGAATTACATCAACCCTGGAGATCAATCGTCACAATCCTCAATCTATGCCTAACCGGTAAAACATCAGGGACTGATAGAGTTCGAGCTCCCATTATGCAGATTCTGTGGGGAATTGTCAAAGGGAAAAATGTTGACTTCACTGAACTTATCTGGGAAGAATTCACCTTGTCTTTAGACACATTCATCTCTGACAGAATTAACTTTGAAAATAATGTTAAAGGAAGAAAGAGTCTTGGTAAAAGAGTGATTCCAGCATCGATTCTCAAAACTCATTATCCATCATCTGCTACAAACTCACCATATCAATTCACGCAGCGAGTCTGCCGGCATGAAGCCAGTGATGAATTCATTCTTGTAAATCTTAAATATAGTGCCAGAGGTCATGACACGGAGATTTTTGGTATGCCAGTTCCTGAAGCTTTGCTTAGTAAGAGAATCAAGAATGCTGATTACTTCAAGAATTATGTAAAGAAAGTCTCCGCCTCAACCACTAACATCTCTAAGTCCACTTTCACTCAATCGAAATCTAAATCATCGGGGAACCACATACTCAAGTCTTCCCAAGAAAAACAAGAGACCTGATAGCTCTGCATCTAAAGTCTCCTCTTCAAAAAAGCAAAAGAGGAGAAAAAGAGACACTGGCAAGGGTAATAATGAGGGATCTATGGTTCCAGGAAGAGAGACAGAGTTGCGTGATGAAGACGATGTTGCACTCCAACAAGGAATTCAACAAAGCCTTGACAGTCTGAACAAGTCGCAAGGACCACCAGTGGGAGGAGTCACGATAAGGGAGCCTGAGTCAGCAACTCGACAAATCAATCCTGTTACTCAAGACAAAGGTAAAGGAATTGTCGGAAGAGAAACAGAACAAGCTGCACACATGCTACTGAATATCTCTTCTCCACCTCCCAAAACGACGGCCCGGTTTATCCTCAAGAAGAGAGATATTGTATCATCTTCTACACAAGAGCAATCTGGGATGGATACTGATGTGACATAAAGATCTGTTGAATCCCCTGTGTCCTAGTGATGCCCGGGAAGATGATCACGAGACTCGTTCACTTTGTTGAGATTCCGATACTTGAATCATAAGTGATAAAGTTGAGCCGTCTAAGGACCCACAAGAGAACCTTGAGCCAGGATCCAAGTACCCAGGCATCTTGAAGAAACAAACATGTCTACAGGATCTCTTTCCTCTCTTAAGAATCTTGATACTGACTTCACATATGGTGACCAATTCTTAAAAGACGGTCCCTCAAACATCGAATCAGACAAGCAAACAAATGAAAAGGAAGAAGTTCAGTCCATGTTCTCAGTCACAATTCAACAAGACTCCTCAACCGTTCCTCTAATGACAGCTCCAAAGGTCTCCACTGCTGACACGTCTCCATCAATCACACAGTCTCACAAACCGGCAATGACTACTGCACTTCCTCCACCCATACCCGCTGATGAGCCAATACATGTTGTCACTGTCAGTGATCATGTCACTCCACCTGCCTCACCACCTCGTGCCTCACCTCCTCCTGTTAAAACAACAGAGGAATTGCTTGAAGAAGCCATGGTACGCATTGCAACTATTGAAAAGCATTTTCCCATAGCAGTCAACAATCTTGATAGTCGTGTCAATGAACTGGAGAATCTTAATCTCAATGAAGTCGTCACAAAAGCAATAGAAGCTGATATTAAAGATGCAGTTGAATGGGCAATGAGGGCCCCATTACTTCAGAGATTCAAAGATTTGCCAATATCTGACATGAGATCGCTCTATCGAAAGAATGTTTGAGGCAGGAGAGGACAAGCACAGTATATATAAGAAATTATACGAGGCGCTTGAGGAATCCATGAGGCATGATAATCATGAGCAGTTTGTGATCGATATTCGTGAAAGGGAGGCTAAGAAGAAAAGAAGATCAGCTCCAAAGTATTCAAAAGATATGTCTGGGGGTCCAAAATCACCACCACCACCTCCTACGGGTGGCACTGGCACTTCAGGAGTTGGAGGATCTTCTGAAACAACCATGTCTCAAAAGCAAGATCACCTTCACCACCACCAACAACTCATAAACAAACTGGAACTTCAAGTGGTCAAAAATCTCAAAAGATGTCTACTGCATGGACCACTGTTGAGTCACAATTTACACCAACCATCCCTTCTATTCCAGAAGAGCAAATGATGAATGAAGAATCCTTTGTTGCTCAAGAATCTGACTCGGATGATGATGACGCTTCTACCAAGCACATCCCCAACATTACAGAAGACGAAGAGTCGTTGGATGCTTACATTGAGGGAAGATGAATCAAAACGGCTAGAGCTACACCTTCAAAGGATGTTACTCAAAGTTGGCTTACCAAAGATAAACCTCAAACTCCAGAGCCTTCGTGGTTCATTCCCGAATCTGATTCAACAAATCAAAGAAACAATTGGGCTTCAACTATCATTTCCAACTATGAAGCTCCAGCAGAAGACTCTCTTCTTCACTTCAGAGGGGATATGGGGAGCTTTATAAAGTGGTTTTGTGAGAAGAAGGAAATTACATCTATCACCCCTAAAGATCTTGAAGGTCCAGCTTATGAAATAGTTAAATCTTCCACTCGGATGCTAATAAGCTTCAATATCAAATGGAGGAATGCTATTGAATGTTGAATGATCAAGTTGGTGAACAGATCAATAGGTTTGATGTGAACAACCCTCTTCCTCTCGGCGATGAACCCGGATTTATGACCATTCAGTCAGAATTCTTCTTTAACCATGATCTGGACTATCTATGTGGACACACCTCTGAAAGAAGACATGCTCTATCAATTTCAAAGATGAAGGCAGCTACCTACACTGATCAAGGTCTTGAACAGATGGTTCCAGATCAATTCTGGGCAGACAAAGAGCAACAATATGACATAGCCGCTTCATATGGGATCTCACATTGGTGGTTCAAGAAGAAGGAATTCTACATCGAAAGACATAGTGCCAAGAAGAGACGCAGAGCAGTTCGATCCGGACTGCGTATTCTTAGTGTTATTGGTATAGAGATCTTCCCTATCTACGGGTATGATTACCTGAAGAAGATTGTTCTTCGAAGAGCTGACTTGAAAGAGCACATCATAGAAGAAAACGATTTCAAACATCTGATGCCAAATGACTTTGAAGATCTCTATCTTTTGAACCTCCAAGGACACCTTGACCATCTTCCTGCTCATGAGAAGAAGGCTCTCTCAGCTGCTGTCAATCTCTGGATCAGAGGCTTGGTCATTCGACTAAGAGTTGGAGATTTTCAATTGGGAATAGAAAGCTACCAGACTCGAGTCAATCTTACAAGACCAAATTGGGAAGCCAGTGGACATGAATTTCATCACGAATATTAAGTGATTGACACCCCAGAGAGCATCATCTGACAGATACGGATCAAGGATGTTAATGAGATTATGTGAGTTATACAAATTCAGTGATGGAACACTCAAAATGGTCGAAGAAGAATTAAACTCCAGAGTGAAGGACATCAAAATTAAAATGAAGCCGGGGGACACAACGAAATTCTGGTCTGATGAGGATGTGAAGAGGTGTGAAGAGTTCATTGCTGCAATCAAACGAAGATTGAAGACCAGAATGATCTATCGCAACCTTGAAAGCTTTGTGGGTGGAAGACTTCGTGCAGGTCATTACAAGCTACTTCAAAGGACTGAATGAAAATATTTTACGGATGTTGTTTCTGTTTTGTATTATTTATGTGTAAAATATGGTGTACAAACTATGAATAACTATGAAGTATGTAATAGTGTTAGGTTATGTTCTATGGCTTCCCTTTGTGTCTAAAGGGGAACCTCAATGTTGTCCACTTCTGATCATATAAAATTGGTCATTTTTCTCCAACAAATGTTTTATCTCATACATATTTAAATCACTTGAGATCCAAAATCTCAAAGGATTTGAAATTTTTGATCGGGGGAGAAAATGTGATATGAATATAAAAGATGTTAAAAGATGACCATCTTAAATGCATACTGCTCTCTAATATGTGCTAAACAATTTTCGTATCTCGAGGCATATATTAAGGGGGAGCATTTCAAAACAAATTAAAACCTTCAGGGTACAAAGTGTTCCATGCTTTTATATAAAGTACCTTGATTGTATGTTAAATGGTTTCTAAATACAAAGTGATCATTGTTGTATTTCAAAGAACTTTCCTCTTGTTTGTGCAAAAACTCCTTCAAACTTCGAGGCACATATTGAGGGGGAGCAAAATTTTGAAAACCTCATCCTTCCTCAAAATGATGTATTTAATCAAATGGATTGGGAAGTGATGATGATATCTTTTAGAAATTAGAAATCAAAGAAGTTAATTCTTTCTCTTGCCTCCGTGTGCTAAACGATTTCAAATACATAATGCACATGTTGAGGGGGAGCTCTTTTTCTAAAATTATCAAAACAATCCAGGTACAAAATGCTTTGATAATATATCACAAGTATCTGAATTGATTTTTCAAATGGTTTTCAATTGGTTCCTATGGCAGATGAATGATACCAAAAAGACCGACCAACTTTACTTTATGTATGGTGATATAAGGATGATAAGTTTAGGTTGAGTTCCCATGATCCGCCAGAACCAGAGGGATCTACCCAGGGACAATCCACTAGATAGTGTAGAGTCCTTAGGTATATTGAAAAAAGGAGAAAAATGAGATATGGGAAGAGTGCGGACTGAGACTGAGCTAGTACTGGAATAAACCCAACAAGGTTCTAGTTATGAAGTCTCGGTAAGCACTGAAGGGGTTGAAGAATGAAAAAGAATCGAATGAGAAAAAGGGTGAAAAGAAATAGCCCTCCATTTATTCAACCTTAGGGCAGAAACCGGGTTCAATTCATATGCTACTGGTGGTTACTAAGGTAACACTGGTATTGAAGACAAGACGTCATGGACCCAGTGACGCACTGCACTAACTTCCCAAGCCACTCAAGTTCCTCTTAAAAGGGCTTGTTTCATTCTCACGGGGAACCTACATAATCTATCGATTTTCTCTTAGAGATTGTTGATATAGGAACCAAATATGCACTAATAGAGTCTAGAGCCACGAGATCATCAATTAATCTCTTTAGGACACTTATTTTTTTTGAAGACTCACTATTTCACACAATGTGGAAGGTGAGATTATATCTTATGAGTCCTACGCACTATCCTTGTGGTATTGCCAAGACTTGATTGTGTCATATGGACCTCATCAGTGGAGCGATTCAAAATTGAATCAATCCAGGTCCAAGAAAATGGATTGACGGATGCCTTTGAAAAAAACCGATTGTTGTGTTTAAAAACTCTTTTCTCTAAGCACATCGACTGTGTACAATTATTTCAAATCAAAAGGTATTTGTGATTGATAAATGATTTTTCACTAAAACTTCGTTGTATTGCAAAAAAAACAATTTCTATTTAACGATACACGATTGTTTTTCAAATCTCTTTTCATCAATCAGTGAATCTCTATTCGCTGGTTCACTCACTCCGTGTTTTCTTCTTTGAGACGCTCCGGTTTGAGAATGGCTAGAGCAGCTGCGAAACCCTGTCATGGAAATTCTTCGGAATTATACGATCACGGCAGTACTTGTACGATCAACTGGGAACCGTGGGCGTGTACCTCAATTCATCGAAAGTGATCAAAGACACTTTCGTGCGCTTTATTGCTAACTGTCTTATGCAGGTACACCCCGACGATTGCAGTGATCGAATGGGCGGTCAATCCATAGCGCATGCTCACACAACACATTCATTTCTAAAGAAATCATGATAAGTGCATCAAAGACTCTGATATTATCACTCCATGCTTCTGCTACACTGGTGCCAATATCATGAATCAACGAAAGCTTGCTACTGATAAGAAGAAATCATGATCCAGAATGTGAGCATGTCGGTCCAAATGTCACAACATCATATGCTGGCAACACAATAATGGTTGATGCTGAGATTTGCAGTGGCTGATGATCTCTAGTAATGCTCAAAAGGTCATAATGGTGGATCAGCTCAACAACCTCCATGAAACATACATCTTAGTTGAACAATGATGAAATCACCACAGAAGCACATAGTTTGAATACTTTGATGAAGAAAAGTCTGCGAGCTCAAGACTGAAGATTAAATTGAATGCTAGGATTCAAAATGTAAAACATGGGGTGACCTCCCTTAGGGGGAGACTGTTAGGAATTAGAAAATTCCTTAGTAAAGTATCGGTCACCCCAAATGTAATCTAGCATAAGATAGCTCGTAGACATTGGGTTATTTACTAGTTTCTTAGTTAGCTTTTTAGTTTAGTGCTTCACCGTGGAGGAAGGACGGGTCTTTACCCACTGTATACCTGATCCACAGGCCGTCAGGAGGTCGTTTAGTTTGTAACCTATAAATACCCTCTACCTTGCAAGGTAGAGGGTTGAATGTTCTCTTGGAATCTAACCTTCCATAAGTTTTCTTTTACTTGAACATTTCCCTCTCTCTCTCTAAACTTACTTTTACGCCCCATATAGATCATGGTTTAATGTGTATATGAAATCTTATATCTAACACCTATCACAACGTCGCTACCCTTTATTGTGGTACTAGGCTAAGCACCTAGTTCCATTACTATGGAGGAACTACTACCCTTCACAACACAACACCTAATGTCAAGGAGATCCACTCCTTGTTACAACACCATCAAGGATATCACCATCCTTGGAAATAAACAAATACTTATATGTATAACGATGCACCTCATCGATTATACGACCAAGGCATTCTTCCCAAATGCTACTTGATTTGATTCTTCGACATCCTTCACTAATGCCTTTGACACAACGCTTGGCACCCTTCACTAATGCCTCCGTCTTGACACCTTTAGCATTCTTCACTAATGCTTTAACATGGACGATCGCACCTTCTCTAATGCTTTCATCTTGACACTTTCGCATCCTTCACTAATGCCTACAACCCAACATCTATGGAGAAAGAAAGAACTATCAACAAGAAAACCTTAGTTGTCTTGATGATGACGAAGCATGGCAACTCATGGACTTGAGCTTGCTCGTCTTCAAGAAGTGGTGATCTCGCCTTTAAGAGGAACCTAGAGAATCACACAAAAACCAAAGACAAACTACATAGATCACTTGGATCTGAGGTTAGAGGGTTATAATACTTGGGGAAGTATGTGTGTAAAAAGATAAGTAGAAAGGAAGAAATGGCTCTCTATTTATAGAGGAATTTTTCTACTGTTCCCCGGATCCCGCGGATCCCTCCCACAAGGGATCTGGCTAGCACAAAGCCGGGGATCCGTGGAGCGCCTCTTTGCCCATGGGTATTTTTGGTTATGGGTCATGGGTCATGGGTTATGGGTTGATCCATGGTTTCTTTCTAGATACAATGAACTTGTTTAAGTGGTATATATAAAGCCATGGGTTATGGGTCAATACCATTTGCTAGTTTTACCCATTTAGTATATACTTGTTTTTACCCATTTTAGTATATACTTGTTTTTACCCATTTTAGTATACTTAGTTTAAGTATATGTTAACCCAATATGTAAACACTAGTTGTTGTACATATGTATCTTAAATCATAAAATCACTTATACTTGTTTTAGTGTTTCATGTAAATACGTAAGTGTGGTAGGAAACTATTGACTCAAACTATTTACGTATTTTATTTGTTTCGTTAAAATGATTTTACGTTTGTTATCGACAAAATATTAGAAGATCGTAAAATACAAATAAACGTTTTTACGGCTTATTTGTATTAACACCTTATATAGAGGGACGGCGTCGCCTTTGGTTGGGACGCCGTCAGGTGTGCTGGAGTGCCTTTGATCTTGACTTTACCATTTTCTTCATGTTTTCGCTCCTTTTCGTCCTAATGTGATTCATTCTAGCATTTTTCTTCCAAAAGACCTAAAATGTGAAAAGGAACGATTTTAAGTAGTAACGGATATAAAATGTGTCGATTTAGGGCTTAAATGACCCCCTAAAAACGTATGTTTTAAATCCTTATCATCTAGACTTTGAGAAGCTATCAATATATCATCTACATATAGAAGAAGCTGTACGAAGGACCCATCTTGTAGCTTTTTCAAATAGACTGAATGGTTGTATTTGCTTCTTGTGTACTTCGACTCCATCATAAACTTATCAAACCATTTGTGCCACTTTCTTGGGGATTGCTTCAACCCATACAAGGATTTATAAAGCTTACACACTTCATTCTCTTTTTCAGCAACTTTGAATCCTTCTGGCTGAACCATATAGATTTCCTCTTTCAAGTCTCCATGTAGATATGCAGTCTTCACGTCCATCTAAACTAGTTCTATATCCAACTGTGCTACCAAATCCAACAAAATTCTAATAAAGGAATGTTTAAGCATTGGAGAAAAAACTTCATTATAATCAATTTTATCTTTCTGAGCGTAGTCTTTAGCTACCAATCTTGCTTTGTAGCAAGCGTCATCTTGGCTAGAAAATCCTTCTTTCTTCGTATAAACCCATTTGCATTCAATTTCCTTCTTCCCTTTTGTGAGGTTGGTCAACTACAATGTCTGATTCTTTTGAACAGACTACATTTCTTCGTTTATGGAAATCTTCCACTTCTATTTCTCTGAGTGTTGAACCACTCCAGATTAAGTAGTAGGAACATCATCAACTGTAATTGAAGATGCACAAGCCACCGTATCATTAAGGTGAGCATGCCTTTCAGTGTTTATTTTTGGCTTGCTGGTAGTAATTGATTCATGTTTTATTGTTGTTGAGGTTCTTCGGTTTGAACCTCCTCTTCTTCATAATCTCCTTCTAACACATGAGAATCATCAAATGTTTTCTATCATCGGAGCAAGTATTCTTTCAGACTCCACCTTTATGGGAGTTCCATTTAACTTCTTAGCATTCACCTTTTTCAACATGGTAGATTCATTAAAGGTGACATACCAACTAAAAATCATCTTCTTTGTCTCTGGAAACCATAGATGATAGCCTTTGATTCCATAGGTGATCCCCATGAAGAATGCTTTCTTGGCTCTAGGATCCAACTTTGATTCCTTCACATGATAATATGCAACGGAACTAAACACATTCAAAGAACCATAATATGTAGCAGGTTTTCCATACCATTTATCCAATGGTGTTTTCCCATCAATAGCATATGATGGCAAGCGATTAACGAGGTGACATGCATACGTCCAACTTCATCAAAATTCTTTACCCAACCAGATTGGATAATATACATTGAACTTTCTCCAAAGAAGGTTCGGTTCATACATTCTAACACTCCACTTTGTGGTGTATGTCCGAAAGTGAAGTGTTTGACTATGCCTTCATCTTCACAAAATTTTGAAAATGGATCATTTTTATACTCTCTGCCATTATCTGTTAGGAGATGTTTGATCTTTCCGCACGTATGAGTTTCCATCATCTTTTTCCACTTAATAAACACTCCTGGCACTTCATCATTTTTCTTCAACGTGTACACCCATACTTTTTGGGAAAAATCATCAAAAAAGGTCACATAGTAGTGTCTCCCTCTTAAAGAGCTTATCTTTGAGGGACCCAATACATCAGAGTGGACATAATATAAGATACCTTGTGTCTTATGGATAACTGTCCTAAATTTCACCCTTGTCATCTTCTCGTCGATGCAATGCTCACAAAGATCCAACTTATAGGAATATACTCCTTTGAATAATCCTTGCTTTATGAGCAAATTAAAGGATTTTTTTCATGCATGTCCTAAGCACATTTTCCATAGCTTCACAGCTTTTGAATATCTATCACCATCGGTAACAACTGCTATAGTTCCAACAATTTTTCTACCCTTGTAGTGATACGTGTTATTTATTTTATGAATACCCTTCATTACTATAACTACGCTAGATGATCTTTATAACCCCATCCTTTGCTTTTAATTCGAATCCTTTAGATTCAAAGGGACTGACGTAAATGAGATTCTTTTTCAACTTTGGCGCATAACAAACACCTTTCAAAGTTAAGATTTTTCCGTCTTCATTCTGCAATCGAACGGAACCAATCCCATGAGTAATGAGGGGAGTTTCGTCTACCGTATAAACAACTTCCGTATGTTCTTCAAAATTGCTAAACCACTATCATGTGGTGTAATATGATGGCTACATCAATGAAATCTAATAGCCATATATCAAAAGCATTTATGGTTGACGATGTTCCAAGTGAGTGATCTGATTCTTCATCATCACACTTGGCACCTCTGCTACAGCTTTCCCATTGTAATGATTATCCTTAGTTTTAAACTTTGGACAATCTCTCTTCCAATGACATTTTTCATGACAAAAGGCACATTCATCTTTGCTTAGTCTCTTCCTCGACTTGGATCTCCATCTCTTATCGGTGCCCTTCTTCTCTGAACAACCTCTGACTAGCAAAACCTCTGCGTCTCCACTTGAACTAATCTGCTTGTCATTCTTTCTCAGTTCTTTACTATACAAAGCAGTTTAAACTTCATTAAGAGACGCATCATCCTTCCCATTAAGTAAAGTTGTTTCAAACAACCCGTACTCCTCTGGAAGCAATCCCAACAATATCAATGCTAGATCGTGGTCTTTGAACACCTCATCTAAGTTCATCAAATCGATGACCAGCTGATTAAAACTAGTAATGTGATCATTCATTGTGGTATTCGGTACATATGTGAAGCGAAAGAGTCGCTTCTTCAAAAAAGAACTTATTCGACATTTTTCTTTAAAATTTACCTTCCAATGCCACCCACAGTTTGTAAACGGGTGTTTCTTTTGAAAATACACACCGTTGCTATCTCGAAAGACATTAACAAACCGTAACTCAAGCTAACCGATTGATGGTTAACCAATTCCTCTATTCTACATCCTCTAATTTACTTTCTTCAATGACGATGTCTAGACCTTGCCGAAAAGAGCATCGAAAATCTCACTTTGCCGCACCAAAGCTATGGCCTGTTCATTCGTCAAAACCTCCACCGCCAATCTTGCATCTCAAGACCGGTCTAGCCCAACTTGGAGATGTTGGATCCACCGATATGGAAGGTTTGTCAACTTTTTCATCCACCATTTCGTTTACAAATTAATTTTCAATAGATTCCAACCAAAAACCAACGGAATTCTTTTCTGATGTGGAAGCTCAAATTAAATTGCAACAACAAAGCATACTAAGAATAACATCGGCTTTTGATACCACTTGTTGTGGAATAACCACGATAATATTCCACCGACTAGGTAAAGAGTGTGAATGTTAGAGCACCACAACTATACCTCATACTAGCTTATTGAAAATCAGACCATGTGAAAGTGATCAAAAGAATGTAGCAGCACAAACTTATCTATTTCTTAATCAAAGAAACATAAAACAAACTATAGAACTAAAGAGAAAAGGAACTAAGAACATAACAATGATGATTGTGTGTGTTTTTGGTGTGCTTAAACTCAAAGGCAAAGCCTTTTACTTATAGCCTTTCAAGACCTTCCCATGTTGCTACCAACTTGCTTAAAGATGCTAGTGGCATCATATAACTTGCTCCCACTTGCTTTGATTCATTGAAACTTATTCAATAATGAGCCATAGATCAGCGGTAAATCAGTAGCCCTTCAGAGTTTTGAACTATTTGGCTAGGTGGCCTACAGGCCCCAAGGAGTTTATAACTAATAGGATTCAAACTAGAGACCTCATATTTGAGACACTTAAATTTTTTATCACTAGATTGCCTTTCTAATGTGTCAAGTAATTAAGAAGTCACAATTTCATTTCGGTGTATCATGTAGTTTGGCTTTTTCAGATGAAAAATGATTCTTGTGCCTACTAATCATGTCTACAAATAAACCTAATGATTTTATTGGTTGATTTAAAAAAATGATTGGTAGGAATTTGAAGAGAGAAAGTACTTAATGCAATTGTACAAGTGATTTATGCATTATGCATATATTTAGGCTTGTGTTGTAGATCTAAATAGCATTGCTCTCTTCAGATTTTATAGAAGCATCTTTTGTGACTTTGTTAGGGATTTAATCCTATTTAACCATATTCATACTTTTTGAGTTGACATAACAGCAAGAAGTAGAACAGCCGAAGAATATTTTTCAATAACTTGAAATTAGGAATAGCCATACTAAGAAATACAATTAACCTTTGTACTTTGTAAGAATTTAACGTAATCATTGTTCAGTTAAGCAAATAAACAAACAAGTTCTTGAGTTAACTAAAACGATACTGCTAAAACAGATAATTATGGAAAAATTAAAGAAGATATGAATTATGTAGTTTTATTGCCAAATGAAAATGTGATGCACAATCCTGGATGATATATATATACATATATACTAAAAATGATGCTTCGTAAAAGAATGTATCAAAGAAATGATACACAATATGTAAATAATCAAATGACATAGATGTCTAGTCTCTAGAACAACATGAAATATGCAATGACAGTAGCTCCAGAGGCAGCTAGGATAAACAGTGAATTGGCATCAGTGGATGCCGCAGCTGAAGGCGTTACAGTGGATCGGCTGCCTGCATTGGTGGTTGGGACTCCAGAATCCACATCGGTGGTTGGTTGTGTCAAGTCGGGTGTCGTGTCTGAGACCGTAGATGAACTTCCAGGAGCTGGTGGTGGTGCCAAAGTAGCTGGACCTGTCCATATATGCAACAAAACATTAGCTAAATAAATTTTGGAATTTATAAATAATGTTGCAAGAGTTCTTACACTAATGTTTCTAAATGCTACCAATTTGTAAGACCAAATTAATAATTTTAAACAATACAAGAAGTTAATTCGTTGCACTGAGTATTACCTGTTGGAGAAATGGGGCAGCCGGCAGCTACAATTAAAAACAAAATGTTAATATATAAGTTTTAAAATGAATGTCAAATTTTTTGACACAAATGTTGTAGCAATGATCAACCAACCTTTACATTGAAAAGGCACACCGGGCATCCCACAAACAAGAGGCAAAGAAAGGACTAGGCTCCGATTAAAGGGAATTTGAAAGGGTACACTCCCGTTAACAATAAGGCATAAACAATCCGTTCTAGCACTCGTGACGTTCTTAAGGAAATTGCAACAATCCGAGGTTGGTGTAGTAGAACTATTCGCGGTACCATTCATTAACAAGTTCAAACATGGAGCAAAGCTAGTGATCATGGGAGGCGAGCATGGGGTATTAATTTGTGAGTAAACCGGGACAATGAAAGCACAAATTGCCACAGCCAGAGTGAAAACTAAGCACCGAAAAACCATGTTCAACCTCTTTTTATGTGTAAAGCTTTTGTTATTAGTGGTTGGAGATGTAATGCGGAAAATGATTGTGTATATATAGAGTGGAGGAACAACATTTTTCCATGTATGTGTATTAGGTAGAATATTACTTAGTACTCCGTAAGATATAATAAGATAAAATGGTAATCAAAGTTTTTGTCTTGTTAATTTGAATGACTTGGCAACTGGAGATTGGGTTGTATTGGAATATAGGTTCGTAAAATTTGGTGACATACCTTAAAATCGATACGAACGAAATACGAATATGACATATTAATCTAGTTAATTCAAAAAATCTAAAAATCAAAAACATAATGAGGACAACAACAAATAAAAAAAGCTGAAGAAGTTAAAAAATAATCGTTTTCATGATTAAAAGGTATTATGATACTATAGTTTTTTTTTATATAATACAGTAATTATCATACAATTTTTAGAATTTTTTAATATCACTTTAAGTTTTTTTAATATCGCAATAAAAAAAATAATGAAATTAAGTTTTTTACTAACATCAAAGTAACTTTTTCAATAAAATTGTTAATATCGCAGCTCCTTTTTACATGTAAAACAATTTTTTTTAATTTTTTTTTATATCACAGTAAGTATTATGACATTATTGTGAAAATTTTAATATCCTCATAACTATCATATTTTTTAATATCACGGTTTATTTTTATATGTAAAAAGGGTTAATATCATGTTGGTTTATAATATCACCATTTTATAATATCACAGTTTAATACTCCCTCCGTCTTATAATAATTGTCCAATTTGACTTTTTTGAGTATTTCTTTTTCAACTTTGACCATTAATATTTTTATTTGCGTTATATAATACTTGATGAAAATTATACCAAATGAAAATACATTTAAAACCCAGTCTATTAATATATTTTTCATCAAGTATTATATTACACAAATAAAAATATTATAGTCAAAGTTTAACAAAAAGACTTAGAAAAGTCAATGACGCTGATAATATGGAACGGGAGGTAATAATATCGTTAAATATCACGGTCGGTCTAAAAATATATATATATATATATATATATATATATATATATATATATATATATATATATATATATATATATATATATATATATATATATATATATATATATATATATATATATATATATATATATTACGAAGTTAAAATGAAAGAAGATAATAATGAGGATATTTCAAAAGAAAAAAAATTAAAAAAAATCTTTGCGTGATCATTTGGTCAAGTGAATGTTAGCATATATTGGATCTGGAATGGGTGGTCATCATATGCATTCATCAAAATGAAAAATTTACGTATCTCTCTCTCTCTCTCTCTCTCTCCTCTCTCTCTCTCTATATATATATATATATATATATATATATATATATATATATATATATATATATATATATATATATATATATATATATATATATATATATATATATATATATATATATATATATATATATATATGTGTGTGTGTGTGTGTGTGTGTGTGTGTGTGTGTGTGTGTGTAGGATAAAGATCAAATAAAAAGACAAATATCCTTAAAATGATAAAAAGATTTTTTTTTTCAAGAAAAGTTCTCTAAAATCCAAAAAAGGACAAGCAAGTAGAGTATGATGGTGCATTAAAAGTTGTGAAGGAATTGTTTTTAAAGTGGATATTTTTTCCGGAAAAATTATAAAAATACGTTTGTGCATTAAATCAATTTTTTGCATCAAAATTGGTTTCTTGTGACTTTTTGACTTTTTTCAAATAACATTGCATGTCCCAAAACAAGTTGAAAATTTTGTGCATCAAAATTAGTTTTGTGCATTAAAAAGCGTTATCAACTCAAAATTATAAAACTGTTTTTTACAAAAGTTTTCTGTACCAACTACCGATCTTGTGGAACTCTTTTGGAATTTTGAAGAATTTTTGAAAATATTTTTTATTTTTTTTTTTACGGTTTTATTTTAACTTTACCACATATATATATATATATATATAAAAGAAAATGTTATTCTGCAAAAAGTAAAAAAGAAAAAACACTAACAACTATATATTTTTGAATTATGTGTTTTTTGAAAGGGGCAATTATTTTAGAATGGAGAAAACATATGTTTTGTTTTTTTTTTTTTTTTTTCAATTTCAACTCCATGTTATAATGTGTTAATTACCGAAAGCTAAGTTCATATTTAACTAATAAGTTTTAAATTGACACAACTAATATAAGGGTGTTAAATGTAAATAATTTAAGTATTTGACTATTTGTAACCAGTTCAAACTTTTCATTAAAATGGGTTGAAAAACAGTTGAGATTTCAATTCATGCAAAATCAAACCATTCATGTAATTCCTTTGAAAGTCAAATGCCATTGAATAATTGTTAGTCAAGTACTTTCAACAAGAAATGTTAACTAAATATTTTGTCATAAATACTACTCTATTCGTCTCAAAATAATTGTTTATATTGACTTTTTATAATTTTTTTTCAACTTTTACTTTAAATATTTTTATTTATATTGCATAATACTAGATGAAAATTATAGAAATGAAAATCATTTAAAACTTCAATTAATTAATATATTTGCATCAATTATTATATAATACAAATAAAAATATTTAAAAAAGTTAAGAAAAATACTCAAAAAGTTAAGATTTAAGATCATTTTTTTTAATGATTGATCATCTTTCATAATCTTTGAATCAGCATTGGCATCAATGGAGGGCGACGAGGAAAGCGTTGAACGGTTATGCGAGCCGGATCATATAATCATCTGGCTGGGAAAAGCGGCTTACGTCACAGCGAGCCTTAATATCACCTGGGGATGGGATTTAATCAGACCGTTCCACTCTTTGGTGGGTCGAGCGCACGTGGGGAAAACTCCTGGTACATCCCATTTGTCTTAGCGGATCGTTAAAAGATTTAAGATCATTTAATAATGAAAAGATTATTTACATACCAAGAGATCAATCTCCACCATCAACTTGTATTTGATGTAAGGGCTGAGTTTAATTCCAACAATTAAAAAAACTGTACTTTTATCTTTTTTTTTTAAATATTAATATCTTTCAAACCGTTAATCGTTAAGCGAAAAAAAAAAAATATATCATGCAGCGAAGCATTTGCTATCTTTCTATAGATAGACACTTTGATATATACTTCGACATAAATTTTTAATTATTTGTCACTTTTTTAAGTTTTTTTAAGCTTTTTACGTTCTTAATTTTGCATTAAAAAATCATATATGATTAAACACTAATTTGAATATCACATGTGATATTAGTATTAAATCATATATGATATGTCATATCACATGTGATATTAGTGGAAAATCACATATGATATACATATCATATCACATGTGATATTACATATCATATATGATTTAACACTAATATCACATATGATATCATTTTAGTGTTTAATCATATATGATTTTTTCATACAAATTTGATGAATATAAAAAACTAAAAAACGAAAAATGTGAAAAAGCGTTTTCTTTTAGAAAGTATATCAAAGTGCACAGTAATAAAAAAGATAATTAAATGCTCTTCGTGGCCGGTGTAAATATTTTAAACCGCGATTAGCGATTTAAGAAATATGTAAATTATAAAAAATAAGTGAAATAATAAAATGCTTTAATCTCGACCATTGATTTTTTAAATGAATGGTGGAGATGAGTCCCGACATGTGAAAAAAATTTGATATGTAAAATAATTCTATCTAAACATAAGACTAAAATACGTTTGGTCCCTAAAACATCCGTGGCGTCGCGCTGGGACAAACAAACATTATCATCGTGGGTCAAAACTTATGCTTTATATGCCAAACTTCGTCCCTTGACCACTAACGCCCGTGTCAACGTCACTTTATGTTAGTTAGTGGAAGGTTATTATAGTCCATACCAGCATTTATACCTTGCACCGTTAATTCTAACCCAGATTATTACCACCCGACAAGTGAGTTGTTTGAACTAATTATACCATTATACCCTTAGAAGTAGGACTTTATAAAGTCAAGCGCTAAACAATGTAAGATCTCGGAATTTTACCCGGACAAACAAACAAATTTATACATAACAACTCGCATTCACTTGACTTATAACGATCAAACTATATGTTCGATGTTTGATGAAGCCGGAAAATAA
>OU343221.1:97604739-97652536 GCA_910596185.1 Chrysanthemum makinoi | reverse complement strand
GTTGAATGATAGTCATGGAAAATTAAAGGAAATGTGTGATATTTTGGGTAATGGTTCAGTTGAAAGAACTAATAATGCAGATGCTGAATGCGGAATTTAGACATTATAATGAATGATGTAATTGGTTGCACTAAACACAAAGGCTCAAATTCGGACAAACTTGAAACTGCTTTCATGACAGTATATCCGGTTGTGCATAAGGTAAACACAGATGCCATACCAACTAATGAACAAGTGTCATGCATTGAGGTAATCTTAACTGACCCTATCTTTGATAACGATATCGATGAATGTGTTTTGGTTGAGTCTGAATCTAAAATCCTTAAAACAAATGACATGGTAACAAAAAGGGTTTATGATGAACTTTCAAACAAATACTTAATTCTTGAAAAACATTGTATTTCCCTAGAAATTGCAATACAACAAAAGAAGAAAGTTTCATGCTACAAAATCTTGCAATAATCCGAAATTTCCAATTTCGAGAATTCTTGAAATTAATCAATTGAAAACCCAGATTCAAGAAAAAGACTCAATCATAAGCAATCTTAAATGTCAACTCTCAGATCTGCATGAGAAATGCGATCTTAGGATGAGCAATACTAACCATGAGATGAGTAGTGAGATGAGTAGTGAGCTTAAATCTAGGAATGATGAATTGGCTTTATGTGTATCCAACTTATTAAGAGAAAATGAGTCCTTGAGAAAGAACTTATTAGAAACAAATTCCACTTTGGCTGACATTGATGCCCTCAAAGCCCAAATTCAGGATAAGAACTTCAATATTGTTGCCTTGAAAAACGAGCTTAGAAAATCTATTGGAAATAAGGTGAACACTAAGTTTGCAAAACCATCGACCTTGGAAAAGTCAACTGTTCTGAACAACTCAAATCATAACGAGTTAGGCGCGAATGCTTTTAGAAAGAAAGATTTAGACAATCGAAATCTAGGCTTGCTTCCAGTTGATGCGAATATGTTTTGTCAAAACCAGTCACTTCACTACCTCGTTCCGATATGATGAATAACAAACCTCAGGTTAATGTTCAAAGTTCTAAGATCAGGAATACTAGGAGTTCATCTACTTCTGGTAAGAAGCATCAAATGGCAGATCAATCCCCTAAGAAACCCAATGTTTACAAAAAGACCAATTTTCATAAGCGGTATGTGCCTACACCCAAATCTACTAGCAGCTGTTTCCAATGGACTCCCACTGGCAGATTATTTAAGTTTACAGAACCCAAACGGTCTTACATACCTAGATCTTGCCTTAGGTGGATGCCCACAGGAAGACATTTCAATAATATTGAACATAACGGGAACCCTACTAATGATACACACAGATCAAACTGTACAACATCCAACAGTGAGATTACTCATGTCACTAACTCTTCCATTTACAATTCTACATGTACTTCTAGTGCAATGTGCTCTCAGTCATTTTTAGGTACAATGCTCACTCAATCAGAACCTCATGACTTGGTTTCCATCAGAGATTAAAAGTGCTTACTCAGCAGCTATAGCATGCCAGAATTGACATACCATGTACTTTGACTCCTATTCAACTTGAATTAGGACTCGCTCTTTTTAACTTGTATATATATAAAAAAAAGTCATCGATAATATATTGAAAACTTATTTTTACACTTATTAATCTATTTTTACTCTTATTTCACTCATTCTTACACTTATTTCTGTCATCGATAACATCTACGACCCTAGAAATGTCATTCAACAATGTCACGGGATTTTAGATGAAGTTCGAACAGAGCAATAATAACCTTTTACTTTATTTATTTACTTTTTTAACTCATACTCTTGATGTAGCAACATCATAATAATATGTCAATCAATGATTACCCTCTTCCTCGTATCATTGATTGAGGGGGAGGATTACCTGTAGCTGAATCAGTACATATGCATGCTTTAATTTGAGTGAGGATTACCTGTAGCTGAATCAGTACATCTGCATGCTTTAATTTGAAGTTCCTAGTATCTTTTATGCGTAGTGGTATGACATGCGAATTGCTTTATATTTGTATGAGAGTTGTTATGTTATATTAAGCGTGTTGCCATGTTTTTGTCAGTATGCGAGTTGCGTTGTCAAGTAGAGGGACTTAAAGTGTTATTCCCTATATTCATGTACCTTATAAGCGAGTTTCCATGTTTTATCTGTATGCGAGTTGCGTGATCAAGTAGAGGGACTTAAAGTGTCATTCCCTATATTTGTGTACCTTATAAGCGAGTTGCGTTGACAAGTCAAATCACTTTCACTTCCTTGATCAAAACACGCATAAACTATTCTCTCTCAACTCTCATATAAGCGAGTTACATAATCAAGACTGCGTGGTAGGTTGTTTATGTTATCTGATCTTGTCTATCTTAACACATTGAAAAGATTTGTACTTAAACCATCTCGTTCTTAACCCCTTTGCAGATCTTGTCACATCAATTCTCATCTAAATCAATTGTTTGGACGCTAGGTTTGTATGTTTTTGAATAACTGTTGTTGATTGTAGCGTAGATACATTCAGTTAATGATATGACATACTTAGTTAATGTCTGATAGATCCTTTGATTATGCGTATTGAGTGTGTCGTATGGGTAGGATTGAGATATCGCTGTTTGGTTTGAATAGGGTGATTGGCATTCCTATGTTACATGAATATGACTGTGTTTGAATATGTGTTCGTGGTGTCGAGAGTCTAAATGGGTTACTCATGATATGTTATTGTTAGCGAGTTGGATAGGTTCTTGGATGCGAGTTGTTCTGATGGATTGTTAAAGAAGTTATTATATGCGAGTTGGTATTTTTTTTGTTTGTAAACGAGTTGCTTTATGCGAGTTGCACTGACTTATATATGCGTGTTTCCTGTTGCCTATGCGAGATGTCTAGATTCATTGTATCACATGCGAGTTGCCATATGCGACTTGCTTTATACTTTGTAATGTATGCGTGTTGACTATGCGTGTTATCACTCATCATATGCGAGTTGCCATATGCTACTTGCTTTATGTCTATAATGCGTGTTAGCATAAATGTTGACCATCCATTGTTTGACCAAAGCGAGTTGATGCATGCGAGTTGCCATATGCGACTTGCTTCATACTTTGTAATGTATGCGTGTTGACTATGCGTGTTATCTCTCATATGCGAGTTGCCATATGCGACTTGCTTTATGTCTATAATGAGTGTTAACATATATGTTGACCATCCATTGTGGACAAAGCGAGTTGATGCATGCGAGTTGCCATATGCGACTTGCTTCACATCATGCAATGTATGCGTGTTGTCTATGACATAGAATGTATGCGAGTTTCTCTGTAATCTATGCGAGTTGCCTTTAGATGCGAGTTGCCTTATGTAGTGTGCATTTTTCTCCTAAATGGTATCCTACACTCATAAGTTTCTGCATTCTAATCACATTTATCTGCATGCTGCATCCTATGTCTTCATACTTGAAACACAAAATGTTGAGTTATAATGTGGTTATAGTATGTATCTGTGACTTAACCTAACAATCTTTTCTTGGATATGGTTTGTGTTGTATGTGTATCCTTCAGAAACTCAATGGCTGACATTGCATCCTCCGATATTCCCACTGCTTCTGCACCATCTGTCACTCTGACTGATGAAGAATTACTACCTCGTGCGGAATGGGTATCAATTGCTAAGAGCAACTGCTTCTTAGATGTTGATAGAGGGCAACATAATCCTACTTACCGTCTGGCTGTCGATATCTTAAAGGACACCAACTTCTTTAATGCACTAACCAAGCGGTGCACTATCCCATCCATCTATCTGCAGCAATTCTGGAAAACAGTTACTTGGGATAAGATTTCTACATCATACTCGTGTAAGCTCGATGACAAATGAATTACATCAACCCTGGAGATCAATCGTCACAATCCTCAATCTATGCCTAACCGGTAAAACATCAGGGACTGATAGAGTTCGAGCTCCCATTATGCAGATTCTGTGGGGAATTGTCAAAGGGAAAAATGTTGACTTCGCTGAACTTATCTGGGAAGAATTCACCTTGTCTTTAGACACATTCATCTCTGACAGAATTAACTTTGAAAATAATGTTAAAGGAAGAAAGAGTCTTGGTAAAAGAGTGATTCCCAGATCGATTCTCAAAACTCATTATCCATCATCTGCTACAAACTCACCATATCAATTCACGCAGCGAGTCTGCCCGGCATGAAGCCAGTGATGAATTCATTCTTGTAAATCTTAAATATAGTGCCAGAGGTCATGACACGGAGATTTTTGGTATGCCAGTTCCTGAAGCTTTGCTTAGTAAGAGAATCAAGAATGCTGATTACTTCAAGAATTATGTAAAGAAAGTCTCCGCCTCAACCACTAACATCTCTAAGTCCACTTTCACTCAATCGAAATCTAAATCATCAGGAACCACATACTCAAGTCTTCCCAAGAAAAACAAGAGACCTGATAGCTCTGCATCTAAAGTCTCCTCTTCAAAAAAGCAAAAGAGGAGAAAAAGAGACACTGGCAAGGGTAATAATGAGGGATCTATGGTTCCAGGAAGAGAGACAGAGTTGCGTGATGAAGACGATGTTGCACTCCAACAAGGAATTCAACAAAGCCTGACGTCTGAACAAGTCGCAAGGACCACCGTGGGAGGAGTCACGATAAGGGAGCCCGATGTCAGAACTCGACAAATCAATCCTGTTACTCAAGACAAAGGTAAAGGAATTGTCGGAAGAGAAACAGAACAAGCTGCACACATGCTACTGAATATCTCTTCTCCACCTCCCAAAACGACGGCCCGGTTTATCCTCAAGAAGAGAGATATTGTATCATCTTCTACACAAGAGCAATCTGGGATGGATACTGATGTGACAAAAAGATCTGTTGAATCCCCTGTGTCTAGTGATGCCCAGGAAGATGATCACGAGACTCCGTTCACTGTTGAGATTCCAGTACTTGAATCAGTAAGTGATAAAGTTGAGCCGTCTAAGGACCCACAAGAGAACCTTGAGCCAGGATCTGAAGTACCCAGGCATCTTGAAGAAACAAACATGTCTACAGGATCTCTTTCCTCTCTTAAGAATCTTGATACTGACTTCACATATGGTGACCAATTCTTAAAAGACGGTCCCTCAGACATCGAATCAGACAAGCAAACAAATAAAAAGGAAGAAGTTCAGTCCATGTTCTCAGTCACAATTCAACAAGACTCCTCAACCGTTCCTCTAATGACAGCTCCAAAGGTCTCCACTGCTGACACGTCTCCATCAATCACACAGTCTCACAAACCGGCAATGACTACTGCACTTCCTCCACCCATACCCGCTGATGAGCCAATACATGTTGTCACTGTCAGTGATCATGTCACTCCACCTGCCTCACCACCTCGTGCCTCACCTCCTCCTGTTAAAACAACAGAGGAATTGCTTGAAGAAGCCATGGTACGCATTGCAACTATTGAAAAGCATTTTCCCATAGCAGTCAACAATCTTGATAGTCGTGTCAATGAACTGGAGAATCTTAATCTCAATGAAGTCGTCACAAAAGCAATAGAAGCTGATATTAAAGATGCAGTTGAATGGGCAATGAGGGCCCCATTACTTCAGAGATTCAAAGATTTGCCAATCTCTGACATGAGATCTGCTCTATCAGAAAGAATGTTTGAGGCAGGAGAGGACAAGCACAGTGTATATAAGAAATTATACGAGGCGCTTGAGGAATCCATGAGGCATGATAATCATGAGCAGTTTGTGATCGATATTCGTGAAAGGGAGGCTAAGAAGAAAAGAAGATCAGCTCCAAAGGATTCAAAAGATATGTCTGGGGGTCCAAAATCACCACCACCACCTCCTACGGGTGGCACTGGCACTTCAGGAGTTGGAGGATCTTCTGGAACAACCACGTCTCACAAAGCAAGATCACCTTCACCACCACCAACAACTCATAAACAAACTGGAACTTCAAGTGGTCAAAAATCTCAAAAGATGTCTACTGCATGGACCACTGTTGAGTCACAATTTACACCAACCATCCCTTCTATTCCAGAAGAGCAAATGATGAATGAAGAATCCTTTGTTGCTCAAGAATCTGACTCGGATGATGATGACGCTTCTACCAAGCACATCCCCAACATTACAGAAGACGAAGAGTCGTTGGATGCTTACATTGAGGGAAGATGAATCAAAACGGCTAGAGCTACACCTTCAAAGGATGTTACTCAAAGTTGGCTTACCAAAGATAAACCTCAAACTCCAGAGCCTTCGTGGTTCATTCCCGAATCTGATTCAACAAATCCAGCAAACAATTGGGCTTCAACTATCATTTCCAACTATGAAGCTCCAGCAGAAGACTCTCTTCTTCACTTCAGAGGGGATATGGGGAGCTTTATAAAGTGGTTTTGTGAGAAGAAGGAAATTACATCTATCACCCCTAAAGATCTTGAAGGTCCAGCTTATGAAATAGTTAAATCTTCCACTCGGATGCTAATAAGCTTCAATATCAAATGGAGGAATGCTATTGAATGTTGAATGATCAAGTTGGTGAACAGATCAATAGGTTTGATGTGAACAACCCTCTTCCTCTCGGCGATGAACCCGGATTTATGACCATTCAGTCAGAATTCTTCTTTAACCATGATCTGGACTATCTATGTGGACACACCTCTGAAAGAAGACATGCTCTATCAATTTCAAAGATGAAGGCAGCTACCTACACTGATCAAGGTCTTGAACAGATGGTTCCAGATCAATTCTGGGTAGACAAAGAGCAACAATATGACATAGCCGCTTCATATGGGATCTCACATTGGTGGTTCAAGAAGAAGGAATTCTACATCGAAAGACATAGTGCCAAGAAGAGACGCAGAGCAGTTCGATCCGGACTGCGTATTCTTAGTGTTATTGGTATAGAGATCTTCCCTATCTACGGGTATGATTACCTGAAGAAGATTGTTCTTCGAAGAGCTGACTTGAAAGAGCACATCATAGAAGAAAACGATTTCAAACATCTGATGCCAAATGACTTTGAAGATCTCTATCTTCTGAACCTCCAAGGACACCTTGACCATCTTCCTGCTCGTGAGAAGAAGGCTCTCTCAGCTGCTGTCAATCTCTGGATCAGAGGCTTGGTCATTCGACTAAGAGTTGGAGATTTTCAATTGGGAATAGAAAGCTACCAGACTCGAGTCAATCTTACAAGACCAAATTGGGAAGCCAGTGGACATGAATTTCATCACGAATATAAAGTGATTGACACCCCCAGAGCAGTCATCTTTACTGACAGATACGGGTCAAGGATGTTAATGAGATTATATGAGTTATACAAATTCAGTGATGGAACACTCAAAATGGTCGAAGAAGAATTAAACTCCAGAGTGAAGGACATCAAAATTAAAATGAAGCCGGGGGACACAACGAAATTCTGGTCTGATGAGGATGTGAAGAGGTGTGAAGAGTTCATTGCTGCAATCAAACGAAGATTGAAGACCAGAATGATCTATCGCAACCTTGAAAGCTTTGTGGGTGGAAGACTTCGTGCAGGTGATTACAAGCTACTTCAAAGGGACTGAATGAAATATTTTAGGATGTTGTTTCTGTTTTGTTATTTATGTGTAAAAATGGTGTACAAACTATGAATAACTATGAAGTATGTAATAGTGTTAGGTTATGTTCTGTGGCTTCCCTTTATGTCTAAAGGGGAACCTCAATGTTGTCCACTTCTGATCATATAAAATTGGTCATTTTTCTCCAACAAATGTTTTATCTCATACATATTTAAATCACTTGAGATCCAAAATCTCAAAGGATTTGAAATTTTTGATCGGGGGAGAAAATGTGATATAAATATAAAAGATGTTAAAAGATGACCATCTTAAATGCATACTGCTCTCTAATATGTGCTAAACAATTTTCGTATCTCGAGGCATATATTAAGGGGGAGCATTTCAAAACAAATTAAAACCTTCAGGGTACAAAGTGTTCCATGCTTTTATATAAAGTACCTTGATTGTATGTTAAATGGTTTCTAAATACAAAGTGATCATTGTTGTATTTCAAAGAACTTTCCTCTTGTTTGTGCAAAAACTCCTTCAAACTTCGAGGCACATATTGAGGGGGAGCAAAATTTTGAAAACCTCATCCTTCCTCAAAATGATGTATTTAATCAAATGGATTGGGAAGTGATGATGATATCTTTTAGAAATTAGAAATCAAAGAAGTTAATTCTTTCTCTTGCCTCCGTGTGCTAAACGATTTCAAATACATAATGCACATGTTGAGGGGGAGCTCTTTTTCTAAAATTATCAAAACAATCCAGGTACAAAATGCTTTGATAATATATCACAAGTATCTGAATTGATTTTTCAAATGGTTCCTATGGCAGATGAATGATACCAAAAAGACCGACCAACTTTACTTTATGTATGGTGATATAAGGATGATAAGTTTAGGTTGAGTTCCCATGATCCGCCAGAACCAGAGGGATCTACCCAGGGACAATCCACTAGATAGTGTAGAGTCCTTAGGTATATTGAAAAAAGGAGAAAAATGAGATATGGGAAGAGTGCGGACTGAGACTGAGCTAGTATTGGAATAAACCCAACAAGGTTCTAGTGATGAAGTCTCGGTAAGCACTGAAGGGGTTGAAGAATGAAAAAGAATCGAATGAGAAAAAGGGTGAAAAGAAATAGCCCTCTATTTATTCAACCTTAGGGCAGAAACCGGGTTCAATTCATATGCTACTGGTGGTTACTAAGGTAACACTGGTATTGAAGACAAGACGTCATGGACCCAGTGACGCACTGCACTAACTTCCCAAGCCACTCAAGGTCCTCTTAAAAGGGCTTGTTTCATTCTCACGGGGAACCTACATAATCTATCGATTTTCTCTTAGAGATTGTTGATATAGGAACCAAATATGCACTAATAGAGTCTAGAGCCACGAGATCATCAATTAATCTCTTTAGGACACTTATTTTTTTGAAGACTCGCTATTTCACACAATGTGGAAGGTGAGATATATCTATGAGTCCTACGCATTATCCTTGTGGTATTGCCAAGACTTGATTGTGTCATACGGACCTCATCAGTGGAGCGATTCAAAATTGAATCAATCCAGGTCCAAGAAAACGGATTGATGGATGCCTTTGAAAAAAAACGATTGTTGTGTTTAAAACTCTTTTCTCTAAGCACATCGACTGTGTACAATTATTTCAAATCAAAAGGTATTTGTGATTGATAAATGATTTTTCACTAAAACTTCGTTGTATTGCAAAAAAAACAATTTCTATTTAACGATACACGATTGTTTTTCAAATCTCTTTTCATCAATCAGTGAATCTCTATTCGCTGGTTCACTCACTCCGTGTTTTCTTCTTTGAGACGCTCCGGTTTGAGAATGGCTAGAGCAGCTGCGAAACCCTGTCAAGGAAATTCTTCGGGAATTATACCTGATCACAGGCAGTACTTGTACTGATCAACTGGGAACCGTGGGCCGTGTACCTCAATTCATCGAAAGTGATCAAAGACACTTTCGTGCGCTTTATTGCTAACTGTCTTATGCAGGTACACCCCGACGATTGCAGCTGATCAGAATGGAGCGGTCAATCCATAGCCGCATGCTCACACAACACATTCATTTCTAAAGAAATCATGATAAGTGCATCAAAGACTCTGATATTATCACTCCATGCTTCTGCTACGCTGCTGCCAATATCATGAATCAACGAAAGCTTCTGCTACTCTGATAAGAAGAAATCATGATCCAGAATGTGATCATGTCGGTCCAAATGTCACAACATCATATGCTGGCAACACAATAATGGTTGATGCTGAGATTTGCAGTGGCTGATGATCTCTAGTAATGCTCAAAAGGTCATAATGGTGGATCAGCTCAACAACCTCCATGAAACATACATCTTAGTTGAACAATGATGAAATCACCACAGAAGCACATAGTTTGAATACTTTGATGAAGAAAAGTCTGCGAGCTCAAGACTGAAGATTAAATTGAATGCTAGGATTCAAAATGTAAAACATGGGGTGACCTCCCTTAGGGGGAGACTGTTAGGAATTAGAAAATTCCTTAGTAAAGTATCGGTCACCCCAAATGTAATCTAGCATAAGATAGCTCGTAGACATTGCGTTATTTACTAGTTTCTTAGTTAGCTTTTTAGTTTAGTGCTTCACCGTGGAGGAAGGACGGGTCTTTACCCACTGTATACCTGATCCACAGGCCGTCAGGAGGTCGTTTAGTTTGTAACCTATAAATACCCTCTACCTTGCAAGGTAGAGGGTTGAATGTTCTCTTGGAATCTAACCTTCCATAAGTTTTCTTTTACTTGAACATTTCCCTCTCTCTCTCTAAACTTACTTTTACGCCCCATATAGATCATGGTTTAATGTGTATATGAAATCCTATATCTAACACCTATCACAACGTCGCCTACCCTTTATTAGGTACTAGGCTAAGCACCTAGTTCCATTACTATGGAGGAACTACTACCCTTCACAACACAACACCTAATGTCAAGGAGATCCACTCCTTGTTACAACACCATCAAAGATATCACCATCCTTGGAAATAAACAAATACTTATATGTATAACGATGCACCTCATCGATTATACGACCTAGGCATTCTTCCCAAATGCTACTTGATTTGATTCTTCGGCATCCTTCACTAATGCCTTTGACACAACGCTGGCACCCTTCACTAATGCCTTCGTCTTGACACCTTTAGCATTCTTCACTAATGCTTTGACATGGACGATCAGCACCTTTCTCTAATGCTTTCATCTTGACACTTTCGCCATCCTTCACTAATGCCTTCAACCCAACATCTATGGAGAAAGAAAGAACTATCAACAAGAAAACCTTAGTTGTCTTGATGATGACGAAGCATGGCAACTCATGGACTTGAGCTTGCTCGTCTTCAAGAAGTGGTGATCTCCCCTTTAAGAGGAACCTAGAGAATCACACAAAACAAAAGACAAACTACATAGATCACTTGGATCTGAGGTTAGAGGGTTATAATACTTGGGGAAGTATGTGTGTAAAAAGATAAGTAGAAAGGAAGAAATGGCTCTCTATTTATAGAGGAATTTCTCTACTGTTCCCGGATCCGCGGGTCCCTCCACAAGGGATCCGGCTAGCACAAAGCCAGGATCCGTGGAACGCTCCTCTTTGCCCATGGGTATTTTTGGTTATGGGTCATGGGTCATGGGTTATGGGTTGATCCATGGTTTTCTTTCTAGATACAATGAACTTGTTTAAGTGGTATATATAAAGCCATGGGTTATGGGTCAATACCATTTGCTAGTTTTTACCCATTTAGTATATACTTGTTTTTACCCATTTTAGTATATACTTGTTTTTACCCATTTTAGTATACTTAGTTTAAGTATATGTTAACCCAATATGTAAACACTAGTTGTTGTACATATGTATCTTAAATCATAAAATCACTTATACTTGTTTTAGTGTTTTATGTAAATACGTAAGTGTGGTAGGAAACTATTGACTCAAACTATTTACGTATTTTATTTGTTTCGTTAAAATGATTTTACGTTTGTTATCGACAAAATATTAGAAGATCGTAAAATACAAATAAACGTTTTTACGGCTTATTTGTATTAACACCTTCTATAGAGGGACGGCGTCGCCTTTGGTTGGGACGCCGTCAGGTGTGCTGGAGTGCCTTTGATCTTGACTTTACCATTTTCTTCATGTTTTCGCTCCTTTTCGTCCTAATGTGATTCATTCTAGCATTTTTCTTCCAAAAGACCTAAAATGTGAAAAGGAACGATTTTAAGTAGTAACGGATATAAAATGTGTCGATTTAGGGCTTAAATGACCCCCTAAAAACGTATGTTTTAAATCCTTATCATCTAGACTTTGAGAAGCTATCAATATATCATCTACATATAGAAGAAGCTGTACGAAGGACCCATCTTGTAGCTTTTTCAAATAGACTGAATGGTTGTATTTGCTTCTTGTGTACTTCGACTCCATCATAAACTTATCAAACCATTTGTGCCACTTTCTTGGGGATTGCTTCAACCCATACAAGGATTTATAAAGCTTACACACTTCATTCTCTTTTTCAGCAACTTTGAATCCTTCTGGCTGAACCATATAGATTTCCTCTTTCAAGTCTCCATGTAGATATGCAGTCTTCACGTCCATCTAAACTAGTTCTATATCCAACTGTGCTACCAAATCCAACAAAATTCTAATAAAGGAATGTTTAAGCATTGGAGAAAAAACTTCATTATAATCAATTTTATCTTTCTGAGCGTAGTCTTTAGCTACCAATCTTGCTTTGTAGCAAGCGTCATCTTGGCTAGAAAATCCTTCTTTCTTCGTATAAACCCATTTGCATTCAATTTCCTTCTTCCCTTTTGTGAGGTTGGTCAACTACAATTTCTGATTCTTTTGAATAGACTACATTTCTTCGTTTATGGAAATCTTCCACTTCTATTTCTCTGAGTGTTGAACCACTCCAGATTAAGTAGTAGGAACATCATCAACTGTAATTGAAGATGCACAAGCCACCGTATCATTAAGGTGAGCATGCCTTTCAGTGTTTATTTTTGGCTTGCTGGTAGTAATTGATTCATGTTTTATTGTTGTTGAGGTTCTTCGGTTTGAACCTCCTCTTCTTCATAATCTCCTTCTAACACATGAGAATCATCAAATGTTTCTCTATCATCTGGAGCAAGTATTCTTTCAGACTCCACCTTTATGGGAGTTCCATTTAACTTCTTAGCATTCACCTTTTTCAACATGGTAGATTCATTAAAGGTGACATACCAACTAAAAATCATCTTCTTTGTCTCTGGAAACCATAGATGATAGCCTTTGATTCCATAGGTGATCCCCATGAAGAATGCTTTCTTGGCTCTAGGATCCAACTTTGATTCCTTCACATGATAATATGCAACGGAACTAAACACATTCAAAGAACCATAATATGTAGCAGGTTTTCCATACCATTTCTCCAATGGTGTTTTCCCATCAATAGCATATGATGGCAAGCGATTAACGAGGTGACATGCATACGTCACAGCTTCATCCCAAAATTCTTTACCCAACCAGCATTGGATAATATACATTGAACTTTCTCCAGCAAGGTTCGGTTCATACATTCTAACACTCCACTCAGTTGTGGTGTATGTCTGAAAGTGAAGTGTTTGACTATGCCTTCATCTTCACAAAATTTTGAAAATGGATCATTTTTATACTCTCTGCCATTATCTGTTAGGAGATGTTTGATCTTTCCGCACGTATGAGTTTCCATCATCTTTTTCCACTTAATAAACACTCCTGGCACTTCATCATTTTTCTTCAACGTGTACACCCATACTTTTTGGGAAAAATCATCAAAAAAGGTCACATAGTAGTGTCTCCCTCTTAAAGAGCTTATCTTTGAGGGACCCAATACATCAGAGTGGACATAATATAAGATACCTTGTGTCTTATGGATAACTGTCCTAAATTTCACCCTTGTCATCTTCTCGTCGATGCAATGCTCACAAAGATCCAACTTATAGGAATATACTCCTTTGAATAATCCTTGCTTTATGAGCAAATTAAAGGATTTTTTTCATGCATGTCCTAAGCACATTTTCCATAGCTTCACAGCTTTTGAATATCTATCACCATCGGTAACAACTGCTATAGTTCCAACAATTTTTCTACCCTTGTAGTGATACGTGTTATTTATTTTATGAATACCCTTCATTACTATAACTACGCTAGATGATCTTTATAACCCCATCCTTTGCTTTTAATTCGAATCCTTTAGATTCAAAGGGACTGACGTAAATGAGATTCTTTTTCAACTTTGGCGCATAACAAACACCTTTCAAAGTTAAGATTTTTCCGTCTTCATTCTGCAATCGAACGGAACCAATCCCATGAGTAATGAGGGGAGTTTCGTCTACCGTATAAACAACTTCCGTATGTTCTTCAAAATTGCTAAACCACTATCATGTGGTGTAATATGATGGCTACATGCAGAATCTAATAGCCATATATCAAAAGCATTTATGGTTGACGATGTTCCAAGTGAGTGATCTGATTCTTCATCATCACACTTGGCACCTCTGCTACAGCTTTCCCATTGTAATGATTATCCTTAGTTTTAAACTTTGGACAATCTCTCTTCCAATGACATTTTTCATGACAAAAGGCACATTCATCTTTGCTTAGTCTCTTCCTCGACTTGGATCTCCATCTCTTATCGGTGCCCTTCTTCTCTGAACAACCTCTGACTAGCAAAACCTCTGCGTCTCCACTTGAACTAATCTGCTTGTCATTCTTTCTCAGTTCTTTACTATACAAAGCAGTTTAAACTTCATTAAGAGACGCATCATCCTTCCCATTAAGTAAAGTTGTTTCAAACAACCCGTACTCCTCTGGAAGCAATCCCAACAATATCAATGCTAGATCGTGGTCTTTGAACACCTCATCTAAGTTCATCAAATCGATGACCAGCTGATTAAAACTAGTAATGTGATCATTCATTGTGGTATTCGGTACATATGTGAAGCGAAAGAGTCGCTTCTTCATAAAGAACTTATTCTGACATTTTTCTTTAAAAATTTACCTTCCAATGCCACCCACAGTTTGTAAACGGGTGTTTCTTTTGAAAATACACACCGTTGCTATCTCGAAAGACATTAACAAACCGTAACTCAAGCTAACCGATTGATGGTTAACCAATTCCTCTATTCTACATCCTCTAATTTACTTTCTTCAGCGACGATGTCTAGACCTTGCTGAAAAAGAGCATCGAAAATCTCACTTTGCCGCACCAAAATGGCCTGTTCCGTCAAAACCTCCACCGCCAATCTTGCATTCGTCAAGACTGGTCTAGCCCAACTTGGAGATGTTGGATCCACCGATATGGAAGGTTTGTCAACTTTTTCATCCACCATTTCGTTTACAAATTAATTTTCAATAGATTCCAACCAAAAACCAACGGAATTCTTTTCTGATGTGGAAGCTCAAATTAAATTGCAACAACAAAGCATACTAAGAATAACATCGGCTTTTGATACCACTTGTTGTGGAATAACCACGATAATATTCCACCGACTAGGTAAAGAGTGTGAATGTTAGAGCACCACAACTATACCTCATACTAGCTTATTGAAAATCAGACCATGTGAAAGTGATCAAAAGAATGTAGCAGCACAAACTTATCTATTTCTTAATCAAAGAAACATAAAACAAACTATAGAACTAAAGAGAAAAGGAACTAAGAACATAACAATGATGATTGTGTGTGTTTTTGGTGTGCTTAAACTCAAAGGCAAAGCCTTTTACTTATAGCCTTTCAAGACCTTCCCATGTTGCTACCAACTTGCTTAAAGATGCTAGTGGCATCATATAACTTGCTCCCACTTGCTTTGATTCATTGAAACTTATTCAATAATGAGCCATAGATCAGCGGTAAATCAGTAGCCCTTCAGAGTTTTGAACTATTTGGCTAGGTGGCCTACAGGCCCCAAGGAGTTTATAACTAATAGGATTCAAACTAGAGACCTCATATTTGAGACACTTAAATTTTTTATCACTAGATTGCCTTTCTAATGTGTCAAGTAATTAAGAAGTCACAATTTCATTTCGGTGTATCATGTAGTTTGGCTTTTTCAGATGAAAAATGATTCTTGTGCCTACTAATCATGTCTACAAATAAACCTAATGATTTTATTGGTTGATTTAAAAAAATGATTGGTAGGAATTTGAAGAGAGAAAGTACTTAATGCAATTGTACAAGTGATTTATGCATTATGCATATATTTAGGCTTGTGTTGTAGATCTAAATAGCATTGCTCTCTTCAGATTTTATAGAAGCATCTTTTGTGACTTTGTTAGGGATTTAATCCTATTTAACCATATTCATACTTTTTGAGTTGACATAACAGCAAGAAGTAGAACAGCCGAAGAATATTTTTCAATAACTTGAAATTAGGAATAGCCATACTAAGAAATACAATTAACCTTTGTACTTTGTAAGAATTTAACGTAATCATTGTTCAGTTAAGCAAATAAACAAACAAGTTCTTGAGTTAACTAAAACGATACTGCTAAAACAGATAATTATGGAAAAATTAAAGAAGATATGAATTATGTAGTTTTATTGCCAAATGAAAATGTGATGCACAATCCTGGATGATATATATATACATATATACTAAAAATGATGCTTCGTAAAAGAATGTATCAAAGAAATGATACACAATATGTAAATAATCAAATGACATAGATGTCTAGTCTCTAGAACAACATGAAATATGCAATGACAGTAGCTCCAGAGGCAGCTAGGATAAACAGTGAATTGGCATCAGTGGATGCCGCAGCTGAAGGCGTTACAGTGGAACGGCTGCCTGCATTGGTGGTTGGGACTCCAGAATCCACATCGGTGGTTGGTTGTGTCAAGTCGGGTGTCGTGTCTGAGACCGTAGATGAACTTCCAGGAGCTGGTGGTGGTGCCAAAGTAGCTGGACCTGTCCATATATGCAACAAAACATTAGCTAAATAAATTTTGGAATTTATAAATAATGTTGCAAGAGTTCTTACACTAATGTTTCTAAATGCTACCAATTTGTAAGACCAAATTAATAATTTTAAACAATACAAGAAGTTAATTCGTTGCACTGAGTATTACCTGTTGGAGAAATGGGGGCAGCCGCGGCAGCTACAATTAAAAAACAAAATGTTAATATATAAGTTTTAAAAATGAATGTCAAATTTTTTTGACACAAATGTTGTAGCAATGATCAACCAACCTTTACATTGAAAAGGCACACCGGGCATCCCACAAACAAGAGGCAAAGAAAGGACTAGGCTCCGATTAAAGGGAATTTGAAAGGGTACACTCCCGTTAACAATAAGGCATAAACAATCCGTTCTAGCACTCGTGACGTTCTTAAGGAAATTGCAACAATCCGAGGTTGGTGTAGTAGAACTATTCGCGGTACCATTCATTAACAAGTTCAAACATGGAGCAAAGCTAGTGATCATGGGAGGCGAGCATGGGGTATTAATTTGTGAGTAAACCGGGACAATGAAAGCACAAATTGCCACAGCCAGAGTGAAAACTAAGCACCGAAAAACCATGTTCAACCTCTTTTTTATGTAAGAAGCTTTTGTTATTAGTGGTTGGAGATGTAATGCGGAAAATGATTGTGTATATATAGAGTGGAGGAACAACATTTTTCCATGTATGTGTATTAGGTAGAATATTACTTAGTACTCCGTAAGATATAATAAGATAAAATGGTAATCAAAGTTTTTGTCTTGTTAATTTGAATGACTTGGCAACTGGAGATTGGGTTGTATTGGAATATAGGTTCGTAAAATTTGGTGACATACCTTAAAATCGATACGAACGAAATACGAATATGACATATTAATCTAGTTAATTCAAAAAAATCTAAAAAAATCAAAAACATAATGAGGACAACAAATAACTAAAAATCGCTGAAGAAGTTAAAAAAAATAATCGTTTTCATGATTAAAAGGTATTATGATACTATAGTTTTTTTTTTTAATATTACAGTAATTATCATACAATTTTTTAGAATTTTTTTAATATCACTTTAAGTTTTTTTAATATCGCAATAAAAAAAATAATGAAATTAAGTTTTTTACTAATATCAAAGTAACTTTTTCAATAAAATTATTAATATCGCAGCTCCTTTTTACATGTAAAACAATTTTTTTTAATTTTTTTTTTTATATCACAGTAAGTATTATGACATTATTGTGAAAATTTTAATATCCTCATAACTATCATATTTTTTAATATCACGGTTTATTTTTATATGTAAAAAGGGTTAATATCATGTTGGTTTATAATATCACCATTTTATAATATCACAGTTTAATACTCCCTCCGTCTTATAATAATTGTCCAATTTGACTTTTTTGAGTATTTCTTTTTCAACTTTGACCATTAATATTTTTATTTGCGTTATATAATACTTGATGAAAATTATACCAAATGAAAAATACATTTAAAATCCAATCTATTAATATATTTTTTCATCAAGTATTATATTACACAAATAAAAATATTTATGGTCAAAGTTTAACAAAAAAGACTTAGAAAAGTCAAAGCGAACAATTATTATGGGACGGAGGTAGTAATATCGTTAAATATCACGGTCGGTCTAAAATATATATATATATATATATATATATATATATATATATATATATATATATATATATATATATATATATATATATATAAATATATATATATATATATATATATATATATTATGAAAAGTTAAAATGAAAAGAAGGATAACATAGTGAGGATCGCTCAAAAAGAAAAAAAAATTAAAAAAAAAAAATCTTTTGCATGATCAATTGGTCCCGTGAATGTTAGCGCATAATAGATCTGGAAGCCATATCTGGTCATCTGGAATTTGTGCTCTCATCTTCGTCCTATATATAATATATATATATATATACTATAAAATATATATATATATATATATCTATCTCTATCTATATATATATATATATATATATATATATATATATATATGTGTGTGTGTGTGTGTGTGTGTGTGTGTGTGTGTGTGTGTAGGATAAAGATCAAATAAAAAGACAAATATCCTTAAAATGATAAAAAGATTTTTTTTTTCAAGAAAAGTTCTTTAAAAATTCCAAAAAAATTCGATAAGATCGGGTATGATAGTGCATTAAAAAGTTGTGAAGGAATTGTTTTCTAAAAGTGGATATTTTTTTCCGGAAAAAATTTTAAAAAATACGTTTGTGCATTAAATCAATTTTTTGTGCATCAAAAATTGGTTTTTGCACCCAACTTCTTTTGACTTTTTTTTATCAAAATAACATTGCGCATCTAACTAAAACAAGTTGAAAATTTTGTGCATCAAAATTCGTTTTTTGTGCATTAAAAAAACGTATCAAAACTCAAAATTATAAAACTGTTTTCACAAAAGTTTTATGCACCAACATACCCGATCTTGTGGAACTCTTTTTGGAATTTTGAAGAATTTTTTTAAAAAAATCTTTTTATTTTTTTTACGGATTTTATTTTAACTTTACCACATATATATATATATATATATATATATAGATATATATATATATATATGAAAAGTAAAAAGTAAAAAAGAAAAAACACTAACAACTATATATTTTTGAATTATGTGTTTTTTGAAAGGGGCAATTATTTTAGAATGGAGAAAACATGTTTGTTTTTTTTGTTTTTTTTTGTTTTTTTTTTTTTTTGCAATTTCAACTCCATGTTATAATGTGTTAATTACCGAAAGCTAAGTTCATATTTAACTAATAAGTTTTAAATTGACACAACTAATATAAGGGTGTTAAATGTAAATAATTTAAGTATTTGACTATTTGTAACCAGTTCAAACTTTTCATTAAAATGGGTTGAAAAACAGTTGAGATTTCAATTCATGCAAAATCAAACCATTCATGTAATTCCTTTGAAAGTCAAATGCCATTGAATAATTGTTAGTCAAGTACTTTCAACAAGAAATGTTAACTAAATATTGTCATAAATACTACTCTATTCGTCTCAAAATAATTGTTTATATTGACTTTTTATAATTTTTTTTCAACTTTTACTTTAAATATTTTTATTTATATTGCATAATACTAGATGAAAATTATAGAAATGAAAATGCATTTAAAACTCAATTCATTAATATATTTGCATCAATTATTATATAATACAAATAAAAATATTTAAAGTAAAAGTTAAAGAAAAAATACTCAAAAAGTTAAGATTTAAGATCATTTTTTGAAGATCTTTCATGAATAACGAAAATATTTACATAATTGAAGACCATCGTACACCATTAACTATGATTTATTTATTTCGATGTAAAAATTATTGTAGATTTGGCAATTAAGATCATTTAATAAAGATTATTACATCAAGAGATCAATTACCTATCAACTTTTATTTGATTAATGAGTTAACACAATTAAAAAAACTGTACTTTTATCTTTTTTTTTTAAATATTAATATCTTTCAAACCGTTAATCGTTAAGCGAAAAAAAATATATCATTACGACGAGCATTTAACTATCTTTCTATAGATAGACACTTTGATATATACTTTCGACATAATTTTTTTTTCGTATTTGTCACTTTTTTTAAGTTTTTTCGCTTTTTTACGTTACTGAATTTTGCATTAAAAAAATCATATATGATTAAACACTAATTTGAATATCATATGTGATATTAGTATTAAATCATATATGATATGTCATATCACATGTGATATTAGTGGAAAATCACATATGATATACATATCATATCACATGTGATATTACATATCATATATGATTTAACACTAATATCACATGTGATATTCATTTTAGTGTTTAATCATATATGATTTTTTCATGCAAATTTCAGTAACATAAAAAAACTAAAAAAAAGACGAAAAAATGTGAAAAAACGTTTTTTTTTTTCTTTTTTCGAAAGTATATCAAAGTGCCTGTGTATAAAAAGATAATTAAATGCTCGTCGTGACGGTGTAAATATTTTCGCTTAACGATTAACGATTTAAGAAATATGTAAATTATAAAAAATAAGTGAAATAATAAAATGCTTTTAATCTCAGCCATTGATTTTTTTTAAATGAATGGTGGAGATGAGTCCCTTGGTATGTGAAAAAAATTTGATATGTAAAATAATTCTCCTCTTAAACATAAGACTAAAATACATCGTTGGTCCCTAAACTTGTCACTGCGCATCGCGATGGGACAAACCTAGGCATTATCATCGCCGGAGGTCCAAAACTTGCGCTTTATATGCCAAACTCGTCCCTTGACCACTAACGCCGATGTCAACGTCTACTTTATGTTAGTTAGTGGAGGGTATTATAGTCCATACACATTTATACCACACCTTAGTTAATTCTAACCCAAGATTATTCTACCAACACATTAAGGGGTTATTGTTTGAACTAATTATACCATTATACCTGACCACTTAAGTAGGACTTTATAAAAGTCAACTGCTAAACAATGTAAGATCTCACAGAATTTTACCCAGGACAAACAAACAAATTTATACATAACCAACTACTTAGCAAGTTGACTTAAAACAGTCAACTATATGTTCAATGTTTGATGAAACTGAAAAATAACTGATACTACGAGTCATTGTTGATACATGGTTATACTGACATTTCACAAAATATAAAAGATGAATTTGGTCCCACTTCAAAACGTTCAACTGCTGAACCTTCAAATGATCTACACATCTCTGATCGATATCCATAAACTGTTGAACCCACAAAACATGAACCTAAAAGTGATGATGCTATTGCTACCTTGTTTGCAAAAACAAGTATGCAAACAACAAAACATATAAGTTAGGTAATGTACTATTACAACTTAATAGAATTAAACACATGACATGGTATTCATCACTGACACATCACCTACGATGGCCTTTGGGCGAACAGTGCTAGGACGCATTTTGTAATCTTTTCTTTGCTCCTAAAGGGTGTCTTAACACCGCTTGAAACATCAGCAGCACCACCACCAACCCTTTTAGCCTTCCTCTTCGCATCAAAACCAAGCAAGTTCTCAACATCAAACCCTGCAAACTCAACCATTTTAGCCTTCCTCTTCCCATCTAAACCTCGCTTAAATTCTTGAACAACTTCCTTCCCCTTTGTTGTGTGCAAAACATCCTCTTTTTCAACCGGCTTTCCTTTTCCTTTAATTTTCCCCCTTTTTAGCTACAACCCCTTGTTCCTCTTTGATTACAACACCACCTTTCACTGTTGGTGTTTTGGTTCCACTCCCCTGAAAATTTTTCTTATCTATCCCCTGCCATTTACATCTAGTCCTAAAAGGTGTTGGACTAAGCATTCTAAAGTTAGCATCCTGCTTTACCCAACCCACAACTTCAAAATTGATGTTTTTTAAGTAAAATTGTGCTAACTTTTGGGGCTTGTGGGCAACGAAGATATCAAATTACTCAAGTGTTTCAGCCAGTGCAAACAAAGTATGAACATGATCATCAGTATGAATCAAATGCAAACCATTTTCTAGGGATTCTTTAGGATCACAGAAAAACAATGCCCATTTTTGTTCATTAATCTCTGATAACACATTATCAAGGCTTGAACTAAATATATCCCTATCACTGGTAAAGGCACACAGATGAATTAATGAACCTCCTTCATACCTGAGTGGGCTATAATAAAAAAACCCATTATAGTGGATTCTGAACAAGACCTCACCTTTTTCTTCTTCCTTCACATCCTTAAAAGTTGAGACGAATATGCTCCTGTCTTTCATTTTTTTTTTTTTTTTTTTTTTTTTTTACGAATGGGTTTGACTAGGTGTGTGTTTCAGTACGTGAGTGTGGATGTATGTTAGGTTTGGTTTGGATTGGGTTTTGTTAATTGGGTCGGGTTATTATGACAGTGTTTATTGTTTCAGATCTTGTTAGTTGGGTTGTTTTGGTGTTTCCCAACCCATTAATTGTGTATAAGCTTATCAAGGAAGGCAAAGGTTAAGTTGCAAGGTAACAAGTTTCAAATGTCACACTTGGTCCCTGAATTTGGTCAGTTAGCCGTTTTTTGCTCTTAAAATTCCCGCGTATTTTTACTCACACAAACTTGACTATTTCTCTTTTTACTAACTTCACAATTAGTCCCTGAATTTGGAACGTCCCGTTGGTTTTGGTATTTATGGGTTAATAACCTATACCATTTGCATACCAACAATAAAAATAAAATAAAATAAAATAAAAAATCTAACAAAATCTCAACAACCTCCCAATGGCTGACTTCCCACTTCTTCTAGAACTCGCCAAAGCTTCGAAGTCTGACTACATGTTTGACTCGATTTCTCTCTTTTATCAGAGAGAAAACGATAAGGACATCAAAATTGCTAATGGCCTCCAAAACACTTTGACTGACTTGATTCTTGGTATGAAGGAAACCCAAGAATACATCTCTGAGCTCGAAGGCATTCGAACTATAGTGATGAACTACAAGTTTCTTGAGGATCTTCGCAAGAAGCAAAAGGCTAATGTCTTGAAGGCGTTGGAGATAAGGAAGATGATCCGTCAAACACACTCACAAGTATGTGACAGGAACAACTTCCTTGATGATCTTAGGAAGATAAAGTGTTGAGAAGGGAAATGAAGTGGTTATGTTTTCCTTTTTTTTTGGAAAAATATGTACTGAATATTTAATGTTTAATATGAAATTAATGAATCTATATGTTATGTTCTAGTGTTATAATTTGTTAATTTTGTTGTTAATTGTTGTCTTCGTCTTAGATAGTTGTTATATCGGTTTTGATTGTATTGGGTGTTGGTAGAACTATGGTCCTTGCTTAAACAGTTTAAGAGTATAGGGGACTAAGGTTTTAGTCCCCTATCCTTTCCTCACATTTGCATTAAGTTATAGGAAGCACTATATTCTCACATTTTACCCCAAATTTGAATTCATATACATAAAGCCTCAATTAAGTGAAATTGCATCATAATGGGTAAATTTAGAGCTCGTAAACTGATTAAATGCTCCAATTGTCAAATTGTTGGACATAATAAGTCTAGTTGTCATAAGGATCAAGTACCAAACCCAACAAAGGAAACAAAGGTTCGAGGTAGAAAAAGGCATTGTGATGGCAGAAGGCAACAGGTATTCATTTAATTGTCATTTGCATAACGATTGTTCTTGTGTGTTTACATTCTAGTTGATGTGCAAGTGTATTACTTTTGAAGTGGATGGATGAAGACGATATAAGGAAGACTATGGAACAAGAGTTTCTTGAAGCTCTTTATAAGCAACAAGAAGAACACACAATTTTGGAGGAAGATGAAGAGCAGTCAAGGTTGGATGAAGAAGCATTCTAGCAGTTTTTGGAAGAGGAGAGAATGTACAAAAGAATTGATGTGGAAAGGGAGAGGAAAAATTGGATTGAAGATGCAGAGTTTGAGGCAGCTTACTATGGAGTTTCTGTGGAGGAGTTATATCCAAGACATCCATATGTGCTGGATAAAATATGTTGAGTTGGTGTTAGAAGGTTGTAGGCTTCTACTCTTCTAGCCATTTGTAATTTCGACAATATCATGTTTGAACATGTCTTTGTTTTTTTTACTTTATAAGTCACAAGCGGTTATTCCAAAAACCCCCTAAACTGCGTATGTTGAGTAGATTTTTAGAATTTATGATGTCTTTACTCCTATCTTCTTGTTCAACAACCACAACTCCTATCTACTTATATAATACATTTTAACTCATCAATTCTTTATCATACCAACATATTATCACCATGGATGCAGAAAATGGTTGTCAAATGGTATGCATTGACTGTTGGGTTGAAAGTGAAAACATGGCTGGATTGACCTTTTTTGCAAGGCGTCCACCTTATAGAGATTTCATGTGGTATGTTTGTCCAGTGTGCCTTGAGATAAGGGGAAACACATCTTATACTGGTAAAGATGGTGTTACAAGGGAAAACACAACCACATGAGATAGTGGTGGATATGTGATGGGTCTACATATTTCTGCACCTACTAGTGTTGGTGCATCCTTGGACAGTGATGAAGAAGAAAGTGAACCACCTACAGCTGAAATAACAAGTGGAGAAGGCCCAACCCAAACACCACGTGAAGCACTTGCAACTAAAAGACCAAATGAAGAATGCCCAAGACAAACACCACTTGAACCCACTGCAACTGACAGACCAAATGGATCACCTACTAGTCATTTAACGCAGTGAATTCCTAGCAAGAACTGCTATGTTGTCTTTCAGTCTAAATGTAGCTTAACTGATATGAGTGTGTTTCTTTTGTTATAATAATTGAATTTTGGTTACAATTTGAATTTGTTGACTTTATAAGTCAAACAAAAGAGATTTTAAATACTAACAATTCGGTGTGGTTCCTCTAATATTTTGGTTTATTTTGACCTTATAAGTCAAAATGGGTTTTTCCCAAATACCCACCTAAACTGCATAAGCAACTACAAACTACACAAATGAAAACAAGAAATCCAAAATATACATAAACCACCACCTAATTACACCATATCAAGCAAAATATACATGTTAACAAGTATCGTTTTCAGTAACCATCATCAGCCAAAAAATATACATCTTCATTACATCAACAACTAAAAATAACAGATGAACTTCTTGATGGGAGACTTGATATTCATGGGGGGAGACTTGAGGTCCTTAGGGGGAGGCACATACCACTCATTCCTATTTGTGCTGGAGCATCCCACAGCCGCTATAAGACTAAGTACAACATTGGGAGCGGAAGCCTTGGACGCTTGGGAAGTGGAACCTTTCAAAGTAGTGGTCTTAGAAGACATGTTACCACACTCATCATCAAATGTGTCTGAAATAATGATGACATTAACTTCATTTCCTTTCACGTTAGTATCTGGAAAGATAGACAGAACAGAAAGAAATCAGAGTTCACCCATTAAAACTTTCTTAGCTTGCAAACATTAACTCTAACCTTTCATCACTTTAGCTTCTTTAGCAAATCTTCATAAATCATCAAACATTTCATCAGAAATTTCATCTTCTTGTAACCAAGTACCCCCATATTTTGCCTTCACATATTTTACCATCTCATCAGTTACATCTGTAAAAGTAAGCTCCTTGTCTGCCATTGTTAAAGTGTGTGTGAGGGTTGTGTGACGAGGGAGGGAAACGATCAAGATGGTATACGGAAGCTTTTCTCAGAATTAACTAGGGTGTGGTATAAATATGTATGGACTATAATACCCTCCACTAACTAACATAAAGTAGACGTTGACATCGGCGTTAGTGGTCAAGGGACGAGTTTGGCATTAAAAGCCCATGTTTTAGACCTCCGGCGATGATAATGCACAGGTTTGTCCCATCGCGATGCGCAGTGACAAGTTTAGGGACCAACGGTGTATTTTAGTCTAAACATAACGTTTTGAAACCCAGTTCGACCTGGGTGGTTCAACTGGTTGAACCGTTCCGGTCGAAAGGCGGATCAATTTAAACCGAGTCAACCCGACAGGTTGAGTAAAAAATGGGTCAAATTAAACCGGGTCAATCCACCAGGTTTGAAGAGTCCCGGGTCAACCCGGTTTTTGATATGTATTAATAGTGTCCTTTTGAAATATATGTTTTTAACATTTCATTTTTTAGTTTCAACTTTTCACTTTTTGGTTTTTCCTTTATATATAGTATAGCAGGGTACACGCGCGATGTGGTGGCGGGTACCCTGTGACGATTAACTATAGAAATAGATCTCGATGAGACCTGATTCACCAGTTTGAATCGGTTTCAACGAGTCCTCTCTAGTTGGTTTTCGGATGGCTTTTATTAGTTAGCCGAACTGGTGGCGACACCGGTTCCCGGTTGAACCCGTTGTTCCGGTCCGATGTTCAAAACTATATGTACCATCAACTTGTTATCTTGTATGAAGCTTTATGTGTTCTATTAATTTGTATGATAACAAGTATTTTTCATTTTAGGGTGTTTTAAAAATAATATTAAGTAATGAGTTTAATTATTTTATATTTTGGATTATGTCGTATCTTGTTTAAATTGTATATTGTAAAAATTTTATTATACTTTTTAGTAAGGTGTGTTTTAATTGGTTGTTTTTAATTTGGTAGGTATGATTTTAATTAGTTGTACAATGTGAATAAATTATCGTGCTTTTAAGTAATGAGTTATTTTAATAAGAGTATTAATTACATCATACATTTATCTCATCTTTGACTTTCAACATTTTACTTTTTAAGATTTGATTGTTTTTTATACGACCCTGTTAGGGGTTGTATCGGGATAAAGCACCACTTCAAGCGTGTGCGAGCTCCTTAAGAAATAGAAGAGAAGAACTATAGAATTATTGATCTTAAACTTGATTGAATATCATAAATGATTACAAGAGAATTTATAAGACAAAGTAGGGTAAAACCCTAAGACCTTAATAGGCCATGGGCTCAGGTGAGGGTATCATTCCTCACTCTTCAAAACCACCTTGCCCTCAAGGTGTTGTCTTAAAACATTCTTAATTAACTTTCCTAAATAAACATGAAAACAATCCTAAACAACAAAGACGTAAATAAAGATAGATTATATGACATAATCTTTATGCCATACGCTGACTTTTGAGTCGTTTGGGTAGCCCGTCCTCCCGCAACATCGGATAATCCGATCCCATAATCTTCTTTGTAGCCTTCGCCTTTTTCTTCTTTCGTATTCCTTTGCCTTGGACATAACATAACACCCTTTTTCCATCTTTTGCTGCCCCACAACTCTTCTCACGATATACCCACTTCAAAAAAACAACCAAACTCTCTCCGAAAACATCTCCACCCACAACAACATCTTCCACACTTTCTTTATTTTCTGAAAATTCGTTAAACTCACTACGAACTTTCATGCTTTCCACATTACTCTCACCAATATCAAAAACATCATTTATAGCGCTACTAACCTCAACAACACCAATATCTTCATTAGCATCTAAGGACTCTTTAACCACATATAGAACTTCTTCACTTGGCCATGATAGAACGATATCTATTTTCTCTTCAATGTTCAACTTTTTCCCTGCAATTATCTCAAAAGCAGCCTCCATTATACGGGCTATGGAATAGGCTTCTCCTAAAGTTGTAGGCGCTAACCTTAAGAGTGCCAATTGTAGAAGCGGTTTAAGTCCCAAGATATAAATCGATTTAAGTAAAGATTCGAGATCAAGTACTTGATTTGCAAGAACTACAAACTCACTCTCATATTCGGCCACCGTACCCATTTGCAAGAGCTTAGAAAGTGCGATTCAAGGCCGATCACATCCGGCCGAAGCCATTTACATTAACTCTCGAAACAAAAACACAAATTTTTTCCCGATGAACATTCCGTGAACAAGAACTCCGATAAACAATGCGCTGAATAGTGATGATGAATAAAGACCGTGAATAGTGGTCGATGAACATTTTTTTTTTAATTGGAACCCTAATTTGTAGCCCTCTCAATGAAAGCACCAATTGATACGACCTCGTTAGGGGTTGTATCGATAAAGCACAACTTCAAGCGAAGCCCTTAAGAAATAGAAGAGAAGAACTATAGAATTATTGATCTTAAACTTGATTGAATATCATAAATGATTACAAGAGAATTTATAAGCAAAGTAGAGGTAAAAACCCAAGATTTTAATGCGCTTACGCTTCTACAGACGCTTTTTCTTTTTATGTAGCATAGATACAACGAGTATGGATCCGGCGAGAAGAATAGTTAAAATGAGAAGGGTGATAAGTAATTATAGTTACACATTTTAAATTGGGAAATGAAATTTGAGTGAAGATGCATCCACTTTTGTAGGTGCATCTAGATTGTGTGGTTGTGATTTGTTCTCATACTTCTCGTTTTAATTATTCTTTTCATTTGATCTAAGTCTGGATACAAGATGGTATTATAAAATCTTTAATTAAGGAAAGACTTTTTTTTTTTTTTTTTTTTAAACTCAAATCACCTACACGTACCCATTAAATCTAAATATATGTTTCCATAATAACCGAATTTAGGTTACTTAAATAATCTTTTTCTTTATATAGTAACTAGATCAATATGTCATATTCGTATTTCGTTCATATCGTTAAGGTAGGTCACCAAATTGAATAATAATAATAATAATAATAATAAAATAAAAAATAAAAATAAAAAAAACCTTTAAAAAAATATCTCCAGTTGCCAAATCATTCAAATCAACAAGACAAAAGCTTTGATTAATTAACATCATCTTAATAAATTGAGGAATTTTCATTTGCTTACCTTTATTTTGATGTTTACCAATGGACAAATCCCCACCATCTATTTATTTTGATCTAATGGTGGGGATTAACCTAAGATTTAATATGTTTAACCTTAATTCTCCCAACTATATAAAGTCATTTCTTCTTCTTTTTTTTCATTCTTCATTTTTTCCAACACGCTATCTGTGGTTTTTATCCCAACCCGCCAATCACAACTATTACCGCTTGATCATCACCTTGGATCACCATCACCATCACCATTCCAATCACCATCACCATTCCGATCATCATCTCATCATCAACTCCGATCATATCATCCTTTTTTATGCCTTCTTTTGATTTGAATGAATCATTTTTTTTGTTGATTTGGTTGATGTTGTTGCGGTTGATAATGTTGTTGATCGGTGTTAATTATGTGATTAAGTTGTTAACATTCCTTCTTATTAAGTTGCACACCAAGTGTTTGATGAAATGTGCGAGTGAAAAATATTTGATAATTTTGTTATTTGCTCATGTAATTCTGCTTATTAATTTAGTTGTTAGTTGAATTTTTTGTTTTTAACCGCATTTGAATGTTGTTTTTATGTCCGATTGTTGTTTTGAATCGCTATTTATCGTGACGTAGTAGATTTCACCAATATATTGAAGTTGAATTGATCTTGTATTATCACTAGTGATATTTATATTATCACTTGTGAAATTTGTTTATTTGATACTTTAGTTTATAATTTAAATTGTGAGTAGCATTGCTTTTAGTATGATATTATTTTGGGATGGGTGAATTGATGGAAATTTGATGCATGGAAGGTGTTTGATAAAATGCCTAAGAGAGCCACAAGTCGGTAAGAAATCACATGTTCCTGTTTGTACATTATTTCATATATAACCAAATCAAAAATATTTATTTGAATAAAGATGCTTTAGGAAATTAATCAAAGTACCTAGTTATTGTAAATGAGTAATCATATCCTATGTTACATTAGTTGATGCTTATTTTCACATTTTCTCAATGGCGCCCTTTGAATTAATTATTTTAGTGCGTTTTATATTTTTCTTTCTCCATTACTCTATATTTGAGGTGATGCACATTTGATGTACTATTTGATAATTGCGCAGTGACCTATAGCTTAAACCACAAGGATCCGCTTACTTTAACAATCGTGAAGGAAAATAATTTGAAAAACATGGAAATGATTGGGAAGTCTGATCCTTATATGATTGCATATATTCGCCACTTGAAAAGTTCAAAAGAAAGGTTGTTGATTACAACTTAAACCCCGCTTTGGAATCATGTAATTCGTTAATTGCAGAAGAAGATAACCCAGCCGTTGTACTTGAGGTTACACTTTCTCTTTTTGCTTTTCTCAGATTACGTTTCTCACTGTATCACGGTGTGTCAACTTTCTTTTATTTTGTTTAATCAATTGTGGTAATGGATGATCTTATGATATCACTGATGATATCAAAGTTGTTTGAGCTTCTTCAATTTGTTTGTGGAGTTGTTGTGCCTTTTGAACCCACAACCGCATTGTTGTTGATTCTTTCGCTTGATGGAGCCGTTTTTTGCAAATTGCAATCGGAAATAGTTTGGTGATATCGCCATGCCACATACAAAAACACAAGTGCTTTTTAATTTGTAATATATCCTGTGAGATTTCATTGTTTTTTGTAAATTTTGTATATATTATCACCGAGATATTTTCTAGGTACATGATGGTTTTTGCCTTTTACCGCGATTGACAATCACAGAGATGTGTTATCGCTGGCGGTCAGTCCGCTTAAGGATGAAACTCATCAATCTTGTGTATAGTTACTCCAAGCATTCAAAAAGCTTCTGCATGCTATCCTATCATTGTAACCGTCAAGATGGTGCTATGCGAAAAACAATTAAATCTGAGCTTCCTGGTTCCAATCCCCGTCTTTGTCATAAATTAGAAGTTATGTATCTTTTGTGATAACTAGTTGAAGTTAATTTTTATAAGGTCTTTGTGAGTTTATGAAATATTTTGTCATTTTATCACTTGTGATAAAGCATAAAAATGATGAAATGTTTACATCATTTATGTGTTTACTTGTTTTTACTTGTTCTTTGTATCTGGTATCACTTGTGATATTCTGTTTAAAATGATGCAACACTTGTTTTTGATTTTGATGTTTATATCACTTGTGACATTCTGTTAAATTTGATTTAACACTTTTGATTTTAGAATATGTCAAGTTTTTTATTTTTGTCTTCTTGTTTTTATCCATATTTGGTATATGTAATATGCAGTGTTATATCTCTTGTGATATGAAACATTTATTGTAACACAAAATGCTAAGAGTAATCTCACATGTGATAAAAGAATAAAATGCTACATTAATACTTTTCCATAAAAATGATCATACAAGTCACGTAGTGATTCCCAAATGTAATACAAACTCCGACACTGTGCAATGTGGCTCGACCTAGAGCACACCCTTCTTAGGCTACCCCAAACTCGCATTGCATTTTTAAACCAAGCAACATAAGGATTGCTTCTTGCTTCTCCCGCCTTTTCCAAATCATCTTTGTTTCATCTATCATTCTCTTTATCTAGTCATCTTTATTTTTTGTAGCAATCTTTTTGCACAATCGACATCATCTCCTTTTTGTTTACTTGATGTAGAATTATCTTTGATGCTATTATTCATAAAGTTTCATATGGATTATTTTATCATGTGCCTCGCAGCACGCCCATCTCAGAATATTAACATGTCATTATTATTAGAGACCAAGATATACTTGTTTATCACTTGTGATATTATATCGCACTTAAAAAATGCTAAAATATGTTTTGGCTTTTAGAGGAACCTCGTGATATTGTGATATCATAGGTGATATCACAGTGTATCATCCGTGATATCACGCATGTCGACTTATTCTATTTGTTGAATCTGGTGGTGATGGAGGGTGCTACAAGTGTTAAACCTATCGAAACATGCACACTCTATCAATTAAGAAAATAAATGCATTACAAATCTAACAGAAGCATGTTACAAGCTCAACATCTATTGTGATTTCTCATATTATCACAACATTCATCACATTATCATAACAATCCATCAATAACTACTAACTACCACACTTTTATTTGCTAAATTGTCATGTTTCTCATTCTAATCCTGTTCAACTTTTTGGAGGAGAATTTGATATCACAAGTGACATCATAGATGTGTCGGCTTCTTCTTTTTGTTGAATCACGTGTGATATCACAGATGATATCACGCGATATATCACTTGTGATATCCAGGTAATATCTCACATGTGATATTACCTGTGATTTCACAGATGATATCACTTGTGATATCACATGTGATATAACATGTGTTTGAACTTCTTTAGTTTGTTATGAAGATGTTGTGCTTTGTTTAGCCATAACTCTTCAATTCACGATTCAACCATAGATATTGTCAAATCTCATTGTAAAACCTATTGAAATACGCACAATGTATCCATTAAATAAACAAATCCAATCACAACTAAAATAATAAGCAAAATTACACTAAATAACTATGTGTTTGAAGCAAAATCAAGCCTTTTAAGTTGTTTAATCTAATTACTTAAATGATAAGTAATATTGCACTATAATAAATAGTTTATTAGTAACTAAAACACAATTATCATCCACAAAAAGCACATAAAACATCAAAATTATTATATAAAACAAAGATGACACACAAGAAATAGTATATCATCAAAACTTTAAATAAAAATAAAAATGAAAATATATTTATAATTATAAAACAATAACAATGAAATATCAAAAGTGTACTATACATTACATATAATAAAGCTTAACAAATGAACAAAAAAACCTATCAAATAAATAAAATTTCACAAGTGATAATACAAATATCACTAGTGATAATACAGATACACAGTTCAACTTCAAATATAACTGGTGATACTACACGATGATGATACTTTTCACTCACACATTTCATCAAACACTTGGTGTGCATCCATGTATACAAAGCTAACAGAAAGATCATAATATCTCTTGTTTTCAATTAGATCTAACCTCTAATATCTCATATTATCGTAAAAACACAAAAATCCTCATAAAAATTCTCATAAATATCTTTCAAAACACAAATAAAATTCAGATTCAAGAACAAAATCATCACAATCATCCCATCATCACATTAATCTATCAATTAACGACTAAAAAAACACAAAAGTCTTTATAAATAAAAACGAAATCATAAATAAAATCACAACAAATAGTAAAATAACAACTAAATAAAGAATTGGAAGTACCGTATGATAATCTTGAGTATGAATCGGTTCATTTTGAACCGCTTTTTCCCGTGATCTCGGTTCTACATGCATTGATTGTTTTATTTTTGTTTCTTTTGCTTTTAATGGTTAAAAGTGGTTGATTTGAAATTTTTATTGTAGTTTTTATTTTGCTAGGTAGAAGTGTCGGATTTTTTTACGGAATTTGTGAAAAGTGAGAGATATCCGGGGTGGGTTGGTGTGCGCTGCAGAGAGTTTGTTGAATTTACACAAATGGCCATTCGTGTTTTTAATCTTAAAAATGTTTGATCCAATTGGCCCGATATACGTCCATGGTAAGTTAGCGATGTTAGGTTTCTAAAATAAAGTGCCTCTAATAAATTTAGTGTGACCCAAATTTACTACTGCCAGTTCCATCATCAGTGTATATCTCATGGTCTCGGTAAAATTTTGGAATCAATCTAAAGAGCTTGAAATCTCGTAGTTTATCTGAATTATGTATGTGTGGGGTTTAGAGTTGTTTGGATATATTAAGTATTACAGTAACTATAACATAAGCCTAAAATAAAGGTAACAAATTTGAAAATTATAGACTTACTTTTTGTTGCTCATAAATATTTATTAATTTCTAAGGTTCTTTCATGTAAAAAGTCTAATTGTTGAGCGAAATTGAGAATTTATGTGGTGTCATCGCAACTCTGTGCCAATTCTTCTATTCTTTTCTTTTTTTGTACTATACGAGAGGGAACCCCACCGAGATAACTGTTCAGTTAAGCGAATCAACAAACAAGTTCCTTGAGTTAACTAAACGATACTGCTAAGACAGATACTTATGGAAAAGTTAAAGAAGATACGAATTATGTATTTTTATTTCCAAATGAAATTGTGATACACATACTGGAATCCTGGATGATATATATATACTAAAAATGAAGCTTCGCAAAAGAATGTAACAAAGAAATGATACACAGTATGTAAATAATCAATGACGTAGATGTCTAGACTCTAGAACAACATGAAATATGCAATGACAGTAGCTCCAGAGGCAGCTAGGATAAATAATGAATTGGCATCAGTGATGCAGCAGCTGGTGGGAAGGCTGCCTGCATTGGGGTTGGGCCCACAGGTCCATAACCGTGGTGTCAAGTGTGGGTGTCGGTCTGATTCAGGTGTTAAGGAAGGTGTTGTATTTGATACAGGTGTCGAAGTTGGTGATAAAGCCTCTGGGACAGTAGATGAACTTCCAGGAGCCTGTGCTGGCACCAAAGCAGCAGGACCTGTCCATTTTTACATATGCAACATAAAGATTATGTGTGCAAATTTTACAATGTTACGGTTTTACTCTCTAAACTACACTAAATCAAATTATTCTTCAAAATGAAAATATATAGCAACAATGCAGAGTTAACAACCCTACATTATCATAGATAGTAAAACAAAAAAAGTAGCAAACTGAAGTGAACATATTGTGCTACTTTGTTGTTGTGATCCATGATTACCTGTTGGAGAAAAAGGGGCAGGAGCTGCAATTTTTAAAATGAAATTATAAATTAGTAGGAGTTTGAAACAATGATAACATGTTCAATTACAACATTTTTGGAAAGATTTTTGAATTATATTAACGATGTACCAACCTTTACACTGAAGTGGAACACCGGGCATGTTACAAGCACGGGGCAGAGAAATGGCTAGACTCTGATTGATAGGAATTCAAAGGGTACACTCCGGCAACAATTAGACATAAACACTGCCCCACCACTTGTGAGGGACTTAAGTGAATTGCAACAATCGGTGGTTGGTGCAGCAGTACCATTAGTCGTACTATTGTTCACGAAGTTCAAACATGGAGTAAAGCTAGTGATCATCGGCTACAGCATGGGAGATTAACTTGTGAGTAAACAGGCACCACTACAGAGCACAATGCCACAGCCAAAGCGAAAACTAAGCACTGTAAAGCCATGTGTAATTTTTATAAAAATATGATGTTTTTGTAATGCTATGAAAATGGTTGTGTATAGAGTGAAGGAAGAATACGAATTTATAGTTGATAAGTTAGCTTTGAATTTCAACTAACTCGAACAACATTTTGCCATGTTATGTGTATTAGGTGGGATATTGCTTGTAAAACATGAAAAGATAATCTTTTGACTTGTTGATTCGAATAATTTGGCAACTGAAGATTGGTTGCATTGGGATACTGATTCGTTATTGGTTACCAAACTTAAATTAGGAATAAACGAATTATATGACATATTGATCTAGTCACAATGGAAATATTATTTAAGTAATCAAAATTTAATTATTATACATGGAAACACATGTTTTGTTTAACCACGATGTCTAATCTTCTTGCAGGCTAATTCACGAAGCTTGAGTCATGTGTCAGCCTATATACAAAGCTAACAAAGCCTTGATAGCATACCCCATTCGTTAAGGCGAAATTCTAACTTATTTAGTTAAAGAAAGGACAAATCGCAACAAAAAAGAAGCTTATTATTTGTACCAAGGATTTCAAAATAGGGATCTTACCTAAGATCGTTTTTGTCTTTGTAAAGTCGTGATCGTAAAATCGGATCGAGATCTTAAGATCCTACTCTATTGTTATTTCTTAGTAGTTTTTCTAATATTATACAAATCTACAAATTATTATAAGTTATAAACACAAAATACTATAAATGTTTCATAGAAATGTTGTCCTAAATTATTATTATGAAATGTTTAAAAAGATTAACATGTTGTTTTGAATTACAAAAGAACAATCTATAAATTTATAGTCTTTTAGTTTGAAATCGAGAAAAGTAAGTTCGGCTTTGATTAGATCTTAAGATCGTATGGTCAAGATCGAATCTTATAAGATCTTAAGCTTGCAAAAGTCCTATGTAGGATCAGATCGCTTTTGTTTTTCAAAGATCGAAAATCGTAAGATCCCGAGATAAGGATCGAGATTCGACAACTATGATTTGTACAATTTAAATTTAGATACTTTTATTTTTTTTTTTTTTCCTTCTCAATTTAAGGTATCAAATTTAAATTTAGATACTTACTTGAGTGAAGCAAAAGTCTTCGTAATTCAAGTAATAACTGAATCACCTAATTATCGGCGTAATCCATGTTTGTAAGTCTCTATATGAGAAAGTAATTTGATTTCGCGTAATCCAAGTTTACTACTGCCATTTCCAGCATCACTATATATCTCATGGTCTCAATTAATGATTCGAAATCAATTTGAAGAGCTTGAAAGTAAGTTATGTAATGTGTTGGGTATTTTTAGCGATAATTGAATACGAACATTAGGTTAAAATTAATGGTCAAACTTGTAAACATTACTAAGTTTTTTTTCTCATGCAAACTTCTTAACAAATTGTTGAGTTATATATATGAGATGATCTATTTTGCAATCAGCATCCATAAGCCTTATTGTGTGTTAATATAAGAAGTCACTAATGTTAAATATTGGTTCAATTGGATGGAGGACTCTATTATACAATCTTATCAAAGATTTACAAAGATCTTGCAACTTGAAAATATTGACAAGTTGAAGTCAAGTTGCTAGCAAGTTGATCACTCATTTGAAGCTTATAAATAGATGACTTAGTTTTTATTTTCAAGCACACCAAAAACACACACAATCTTGTAGTATTTTTACTCTTCCTTTCTCTTGTTGTAGTACTATGTTGTTAAAATATTAAGAAATATATAATTAGTTGGTGTTACATTCTCTTGTTCCTTTTTATAGTGTATATTTCCAATACGCTAGTTTGGGGATAAATGTGGTGATGAAACATTCACACTCTTTACCTAGTCGATGTAATATTATCGTGATTATTTCACAACAAGTGGTATCAAGAGACAAGGTTATTCTTATTTCGCCTGCGGGTTGCAATTTAATTTGATCTTCCACATCATAAAATAATTTCGCCGTTTTTGCCTAGAAGCTATTGAAAACTAATTTGTACTTGAAATAGTGGATGACAAAGTTGGCAAACCCTCCACATCAGTGGATCCAACATTTCCAAGTTGGGCTAGACCAGTCTTGACGAATACAAGATTGGCAGTAAAGGTTTTTGATGGCACAAGCCATTTCAGTATGTGGCAAAGTAAGGTTCTAGACGCTCTTTTTCAGCATGGTCTAGACATTGCCGTTGAAGAAAGTAAACCAAAGGATGTAGATGAGAGGAATTGGTTAACCATCAATCGGTTAGCTTGTTGTACAGTACGCTTAATGTCTGAGAGAGCAACGATATGATTTCCGAGAGAAGCATTCACTTACAAACCGTGGGTAGGATTGGAAGAGAAATTTCAAGAAAATTGTCGAAGAAGCTCTTCATGAAGAAGCGACCCTTTCGTCGCGATATGTACCGGGTACCACGATGAATGATGATATTATCAATTTTAATTAGCTGATCATCGATTTGATGAATATGGATGAGGTGTTCAAAGACCGTGATCTAGCATTAATATTGTTATAATCACTACTAGAGGAGTACGAGTTGCTTGAAACAACTCTACATAATGAAAAGGACCGGTAATAAAGGACAAGCAGATTAGATCAAGTGGAGACGTAGTGGTTTTGCTAGTCGAGGTCGCTTATATAAGGAAGGGCACCAATAAGATATGGAGATCTAAGTCGAGGACTCGAGGAAAAGACTAAGCAAATATGAATGTGCCTTTTATCATCATAAATGTCATTAAAGAGATTGTCCAAACTTGAAAACCTAGGACAATCATTACAAATGGAAAGTTGAAGCGGAGGCAAATGCACCAAGTGTGATGATGAAGAATTAGATCTCTTACTTGCAATATCTTCAACCAATTTTTATTTTTTTTTTGATATATGGCTATTAGATTCTGCAAGTAGCCATTATATTACATCACATCGAGAGTGGTTTAGTAATTTTGAAGAACATGAGGAAGTTGTTTATACGGAAGACGAAACTTTCCTCACTACTCATGGGACTGGTTCCGTTCTATTGCATAATGAAGACGGAACAATTGTGACCTTGCAAGGTGTTTGTTATTCGCCAAAGTTGACAAAGAATATTATTTCTGTCGGTACCTTAGAATCTTAATGATTCGAAGTAAGTGCAAAGGATGAGGTTATGAAGATCATCTCGACGATTTTAGTAACGGTATATTCGTAAAATAAACAACATGTATCTCAACAAGGGTAGAATAGTTCTTGGAATCAGAAACTGTTACCGATGGTGACAAAAATTCAGAAGCTAGGAAGCTATGGTATATGCGGTTAGCACATGCACGAGAAAAATCCTTGAATATTCTCATAAAGCAAGGATTATTAAAAGGATTGAGTTCATGTAAGTTGGATTTCTATGAGCATTCATCAATAGGAGACAACAAGGGTGAAATTTGGGACAACTATTCGCAAGACACAAGGTATCTTGGATTATGTCCACTTTGACGTATGGGGTGCCTCAAAGACAAGCTATTTAGGAGGGAGACACTACTATGTAACCTTTGTTGATGAATTTTCTCGGAGAGTATGGGTGTACACGTTAAAGACAAAGGATGAAGTTCTAGGAGTGCTTATCAAGTGCCAAAAGATGATTGAAACCGAGAGACGTAAAGATCAAACCAACGTAAATGGCGAAGAGTATAAAATGATTAGTTTATAAAACTTTTGAAGACGAAGGCTGCAGTACTTCATCGGCATACATACCCCACAACAGAATGGGGTGGTAGAATGCATGAATTGAACCTTGTTGGTGAAAGTTAAGTGTATGTTATCCAATGCTGGGTTAGGTAAAGAATTTTGGGGGCTCAAGTTATGATGAATGCATGTCACCTCGTTAATCATTTTCTATCAACTGCTATTGATGGGAAAAAACCATTGGATAATGGTATGAAAAAATTACAACACATTATGATTCCTTACATATATTTGGTTCTTCTGCATATTATCATGTGAAGGTATCAAAGTTGAACCCTAGAGCAAAGAAAGCATTGTTCATGGGGATCTCCTCTGGAATTAAAGGCTATCATTTATGGTGTCCAGAGAAAAATAAAAGGAGATGTCACCTTTAATGAATCTACCATGTTGAATAAGGTGAATGCTAAGCAGTTGGATGGAATTTCTAAAAAGGTAGTGTTCGAATCTAATAATTGTACTAGATGATAAAGAAATAGTTGATGATTCTCCTATGGTAAAAGGAGGTTATGAAGAAAAGGAGGTTCAAACCGAAGAACCTCAACAACAACAACAACATGAATCTATCGCTACCAGGAAGCCACAAAGAAACACTAAAAGACCTGCTTGCCTTAATAGTACGGTGGCTTGATCATCTTTATTTGCAGTTGATGATGTTTCTACTACTTATGCTTAAGCAGTTTGAGACTTAGAGGAAGAGAAGTTGAAGATTGCCATGAGTGAAAAAATGCAGTCTCTTTAGAAGAATCACACTTGGGAGTTGACCAACCTCCTGAAAGGGACAAAGGCAATTGGATACAAATAGGTGTATGCAAAGAAAGAATGATTTTCTAGAAAAGATGATGTTCGCTACAAAGAAAGATTGGTAGCTAAAGGCTACCAAAGAGAGGGAATTGATTATAATAATTTTTTCCAAGTAAAACATTCCTCTATAAATTTGTTTGCTTTAATAATACAGCTTGGATTTGGAACTATCTTAGATGGATGTAAAGATTGCATTTCTACGTGGATACTTGGAAGAGGAAATCTATATGGTTCAACCAGAAGGATTCAAATTTGTTGAAAAAAGCATGATGTATGTAAGCTTCATAAAGCATTGTACGGATTGAAGAAATCCCCAAGACAATGGTACAAAACAATTTGATAAGTTCATGATGAGGTCCAAGTACACAAGAAGTAAATAGGACCATTGTGTCTATTTAAAAAAGCTACAAGACGTGTCCTTCTGATATCTTTTATATGATATGTTAATAGCTTCTCAAAGTCTAGATGAGATTCAAAAGTTTAAGACTCGGTTGAAAAGCAAATTTGAGATGAATGATCTTGATAAAGCAAAGATGATTCTCAAGATGGAGATAGTCAAAGACATAAATTGATGAAGCTTTGTTTGACTCAAAACAATATCCGAGAAGGATTCCAAGGCGTTTTAGATTCGACAAACAACAAAATGAGTTAGTACTCCACTCGATTCTCAATTTAATATCGCTGATGCTATGTCACCAAAAGATGATGCGAGGGCTTACATGGGAAAGGTATCTTATGCAAATTTTTTTGGTAGCTTAATATATGCTATTATATGTACTCGATCAGATATTAGCTAGTCATGTTGTTTGATAAGGATTTAGAACGTACACTTTTAAGGGGTCGTTTAAGCCCTTAATCGCCCACTTTATATCCGTTATCGCTTAATTTCATTCCTTTTCACTTTTTAGGTCTCTTTAAGGCAAAATGCCAGAATGATGCTTATTTGGACGAAAAGGAGTGAATATGTGAAGAAAATGGCTAAAGTCAAGATCAATACACCAAGCTGCTGAGATGCACCTGACGGCGCCCACAACAAAGCGCATGCCGTCCATATTTTGTGACGAATCGAGTGAAATTGCTATTTTACACCGACGTGTCGGCTTTGAAGAGTAGGGCGTCGCGAAGACTTTTCATCCCAGACCTAGATCCAGATTCATCGACGCCGAGCCGGGCGTCAGGCACAAACCACAACATGACACCGCCCCAAGGTTGACTTGGCTAAGACGAAACCCCCGATGATAATAATTGACGGTGTCACAATTAAAAGGTGACACCGTCGCAGTTGTAACTCTATATATAGAATTCGATTTTAAGACTTTTAAAGGAAGTAGACTTGTGGAGTAAAAACCTAAAACGATTGTAGTCCGTCTTGGACAGTATTTTAGGGTTCTAATACCCTATTTTACATCGAGATAAGTTATTTATTCCCTTGATTTCATTATGTCTTTGATTGAATGTGTGTTTGCTTGCATGTTTAACATGTCCCGCTAATTTACTTGTGTGTTTGCTTAGATCTATGAAACCTAGTTATTGAATATTGATTGGTTGTCTCTTATCTTAATTGTAATTGGCTTAGAAGTGCTTAAAACCATCGTTGTGTTTTTAAAGCTTGATTAATCTTTTTTGAAAATTAGTTTATAGCTACTAGTGGAATTGTAGGCTAAATATCCAAAGATAACCTTAATGTTAAGTTTATGAATCCTAGAGATTTCGTAGTCATTAACCTTAGGTAGCTTCAAAGAGTTAGGGATAAAAGCACACCCTACGACCTTAGAAAACACAACGCGTTAAGAATAAGGACGTGACAATTCAACCATCAATAAAAGATAACTAGGGAGTAATAGTATCTAGGTAGACACATCTTTAATCATCATACGAGCACACTTCAAAAAGACATAGACTACCCCTTAGCATAGAAAATTAGATAGTAGAAGTAATCGGTATAAGTACCACCCCCAAATCCAAGCCCCAGATCGCACCTTTTATTTTCTAAAAAATATAAAAAGATAAAAATTAATCTTCCTCAACCCCAACCTTAACGTAGTAAATTTTCACTAGCATTCCTATTCCCCTATAGAACGATATCAATCCCCGAGGCTTACCCTAATACTACACTACAACGATTAGGTTCATTGCCTAGGTGGTTGAAAAACTTGCTCAAAGAAAAGGAAGTTTCCTTTGACCTCAACGCTGTATGCTGTATCATTGTTGGAATGGGGAGCAGTATACTGGATAACCCTAGAAAGGATATTTGCAAATTATTAAATGGATATTACAAGATCTCTATAACACGTCGATGTAGGGTTAATAGTCAGTAAGTAGGATATCATGATCCAAAGCGTATGCTAGAGATTTAGACATGCTAATATCTACTACGCACTATGTTTTTACTTTGGCAAAGGCTCACGTTACATGAAAGTCTAATTTATAGTAAACTATTTCTTTGTCAACTACATAAGCATAGCATATGTCGACATTATCGTAAAGGAAGTAATTTGGCTACAAGGGTTGATCAGTGAACTTGGAATCAAACAAAAATTTGTCACGATACATTCTGATAGTCAAAAGTGCAATTCACTTAGCAAAGAATCAAGTTTATCACGCAAGAGGGTTAACAACGATGACCGTATCATTGCATACCAAGGATACGGAAGAAGGTGGAGTCATAATATATATACGCTGGTTTAAAGACTCCACCAAAGTTTGTTGACGTAGAGAATAAAGACATTGGTAATTTCGCCAAGGTGGAGATTTGTTGAATATTGACTCAATTGGATGGAGGGTTCCACCATAGAATCTTATCAAATATAATTACAAAGATCTTGCAACTTGAGAATATTGGCAAGTTGGAGCCAACTTGCTACCAAGTGGATCACTCATTTGAAGCCTATAAATAAAAGTTTGGATTTTTGTTTTCAAGTACACCAAAAATACACACAATCTTATAGTGTTTTCACTCTTCCTTTCTCCTGTTGTAGTAATATATTTCTAGCATTAAGAAATACAAACTTTGTTGGTGTTACATGTTGGAATATGTATATATTTATAAAACCGCATGTTGGATTCAACTTGTAACCACGGGATTGCACATTAGCTTAATGAGAATCAAGTTGAATAATTAATGTATAATGTTTTACGATTAATTATTACAAAACCCGACTAACGATCGTAAGTATTTAACGGAAATGACTAACGACGCTAAATATAAAAAGGAGAGAATATATTGAGAATAACTTAAAAATGGAAAAGATTCGTGTGTCCCTTTTCTTTGTCTATATAGCCAATGGAGGGCTTCAAGCCCTAATCTTAACTTTTCCTTAAGTTATTGTCTCACCATATATACAAGACCTAGGGTGAAGGTTTAAGGTTAACTTTTGCACATTGAATTAACCCTAGATCTCTCCCTCTCTCTCTTGCATTGTACGATCAACCCCCTCCTCAAGGGTGTTTCATTTTGTTTTCTTATAAAACAAGGGTTTGTGTTAGATCTAGCAATCTTTGATTCGTAGTTAATTCGGTGTACAAACTGTGGTGGTAAGGCATTATTCTTACACCAATTTGGTTTGAGTTGTAAAAAGGTAAGGGACAACTCTTTAAACCACTTCATCATCTTTTTTGAAGAGATCTAACCAATTGCAAGAGGTATGTTACGATTTATGTTTTAGTTAATTAATTGCTATTATATTCTTAAGTCTTTCGCTTGTACCCCTCGTGGTGTCATACATGTTATTATTGTATATCATGTTTCTTAACCTCAACAAAGGCATCACGAGCCATTATAACAGTAATTAATTATCAAAACACATACAAACAAATAAAGTGTATTGTGTTGTTATTGTATGCTTAGATCTACGGTTTGCAAAACCTAAACCCTAATTTTTTGGGGTGGGCATTTTTTGCCCTAATTATGGTTTTGTAACATTGGTTTTAGTTGGATTAGAAAACTCTAGGTTGCATGCAATTTTATGTGTATTAAATTGTGTAACTCTTGATTAATTGCATTAATTGTTAAGTGTAATTTATGTCCATGATAAATACATGCATGTTTGTCATGAATCTGCTTTAGTGTATGCTTTACTTGGTTGTGATATACACTAATTTTTGATAAATCTAAAATTGAGGAAGATCTCAATTATAATTATTAATAAATCAATTATGTGCTATGTGGTATATGTTTAATTTTGACTTACTAATCGATGAATCGATCATGTTGTTCACCTTTTATATAGATGAAAACGGGTGAAAGTCTTAATTAGACATATACATATTGACAGATCTAGAGTTGATTATTAATAAGAATTATCAATAAGGTTTGCATGTGGCTATTAGATATGCATGATTATAAATTGTTAAGTTATGTATTTATTGTTTATATGTTTATTTTATATTGTGAAAATACTTGCTTGTTTGTAATTGTGTGACAAGTTGTTTACAAGGGTATTTTTTAATAAGAAAAATAAAATGATCTAAACAATGGTGAAACATGTGTTTTTTAAGCATAATGGTCATAAACGTTTAATTTATTGATGTTTATGCACAAAATAGTTAGAACGGCCCACCCATTAATGACAAACTATAAGATGGGTATAAGGTTGGTACGCATTAAATTGTGACCTTAAAGAAAGAGTGTATGTATTAGGCTACGACTTAATTCTCCTTGCTTGTGCTTAATGAAGTTACCAAGTATTCCTATATAATGTGTATAATATCTTAAGGGTGAATTGACCTTAAATTCTACCCGCCTCTTTTGTGGTAATTATTCGAATAACTTAGGTCTTATGACTCATGCACAGTAGATATATAGTGATAATTAAAGGTAATTCTTTAATTGGTGTAACCAATACCTCGATTAAAGTTTGATGGATAAAAGCTTAAACATTAAAACAATGATATTTTTAATACAAATAAGCCGTAAAACGCTTATTTATATTTTACGATCTTCTAATGTTTTGTCATAACAAACGAAAATAATTTTAACGAAACAAATAAAATACGGAAATGGTTTGAACTAATAGTTTCTAACATATTCACATTTTCACATAAAACACTAAAACAAGTATAAGTGCTTTTATGATTTAATATTACATATGTACAACAACTAGTGTTTACATATTTGGGTAAAATATACATATGGGTAGAAACTTAAGTATCACAACCCATTGGGTAAATACATTGCATGTAGTTGTACAACCCAAAGCCCATGACCCATGGAGCTTGACCCATAACCCATTGCTTGACATCATGCTTATATCAACATGGCAAATATGGATAACCCATCCACCCAGTGACCAAGTGCATAGCACTCAAGAGATACATTGTATCTAGCTAAAGATCCATGGTTCAACCCATAACCAAAATACCCATGGGTAGGGATGCCCCACGGATCCCTAGCTTAACGCTAGACGGGTCCTCTTGTGGAAGGGATCCGTGGGATCCTGGGAACGAGGTTTTTTCTTCTATAAATAGTGAGCCATTTCTTCATTATTTCTCACCCCTTTCTAACACACTTTCTCCCCAGTTAAAACTCACTAACCTCAGATCCAAGAGATCTATGTTTGTAGTTTTGTTTTGTGTGATCTTTTAGGTTCCTCTTAAAGGCAAGATCACCACCTTTGATGTCGAGCAAGCTCAAGTCCATGAGTTGCCATGCTTCCTCATCATCAAGGCTACTCAAGTCTTCTTGTTGATGATTCCTTTCTTTCTTCAAAGAAGTGTAGTATTGAAGACATTAGTGAGAGATGTCTCAAGTGTCAAGACGAAGATATTAGTGAAGGGTATCTATCGTCCATATCATAAGCACTTGTGGTAGGTGCTTAGAAGTCAAGACAAGAAGCATTAGTGAAAGGTGCTTAGAAGTCAAGACTAGAAGCATTAGTGAAAGGTGCTTAGAAGTCAAGACACAAGACATTAGTGAAAGGTGTCTTGTAGATCTAGTCAAAGGCATTAGTGAAATGTGCCTTAGATGTACATTCGATATGGTGTGTTTCGATGTACAAGATAGACTAGTATTAGATCCAAGGATATTGATATCCTTGATGATGTCGTAAAGGAATAGATCTCCTTTGGGATTAGTCGTTGGTGTAGTGTGGTAGTAGTTCTCCATTGCAATGGAACTAGGTGCTTAGCCTAGTACCTAATAAAGGGTAGGCAACGCTAGAAGGTGTAGTTCACCTTGGAGTGAAAGAACTAGGTACTTAGCCTAGTACCTTATAAAGGGTAGGCGACGTTGTGTAGGTCTTGTTCACCTTGGAGTGAACGAACTGTTGTGACACACACGTAAATTTTCACTAAAATTTAACTAATAATTAGTAATTTATTATTAGTAAGCATAAGTCATTAAGCATGCATAAGCTTTGCCTGATCATTTGAGTAGTTAACTCAAGACACAAGAGATTATTGCATCACATTTGCATTCATATCATTTTATGAATACTTCATTTCATTTTGTCTTATGATTCAATTGTAAGATGAGAGGTTATCTGCTTTCCTCGCGTGACCTATACAATCGCACGCCGCATCGACACTATGATAAGGGCTTGATAAAACAAATGACAAACTTAATGAAAAATATTACAAAGATAATAATATCTCCGATGCGTAACTATAAGATATTACGTTATAACAATTATCAAACAATGATACTTTCAGAATGTGCATCGACTATCGTGAGTTGAATAAACTAACTATTAAGAACCGCTAATTACTCCCTAGAATCGATGACTTATTCGATCAACTTCAAGGTTCAAGTGTTTATTCAAAAATCGATTTAAGGTCCGGATATCATCAACTAAGAGTTCGGGAAGAAGACATTCCCAAAGCCGCCTCTAACTCGTTATGGACATTACGAAGTTCCAAGTCATGCCTTTTGTTAACCAACGCGCCACCGTGTTCATGGACCTCATGAACCGAGTGTGTAAACCCTACCTGGATAAATTTGTGATCGTATTCATTGACGATATTCTAATTTATTCCAAGAGTGTGAAAAAACACGAGGAGCATCTTAGATTAATCTTGGAATTGCTGAAGAAGGAAGAAATGTATGCAAAGTTCTCGAAGTGTGAGTTTTGGATATCGACCGCAATTCCTAGGTCATGTAATTGATGCCAGTATTCATGTAGATCCCGCTTAAGATCAAGTCAATAAAGGATTGGGCGACAACCACAATCAAGCATGAAATACGCCATTCTTAGGACTCACTGGATACTACCACAAGGTTCATTGAAGGTTTCTCAAAGATTGCCAAATCTTTAACCAAGCTAACCTTAAAAACACCAAGTTTGACTGGGGAAAAAAAGAAGAAGAAGCTTTTCAACTCCTTAAAGAAAAGTTATGTAGTGCACCTATCTTGGCCTTACCTGAAGGTAGTGAAGATTTTGTTGTTTATTGCGACACTTCACACAAGGGCTAGAGCGTGTTAATGCAAAGAGAGAAGGTGATAGCATACTCTCACGGAAAACTCCATGAGAAGAATTACACAACGCATCTACCTAGAGTTAGGATCAATTGTGTTCGCACTCTAATTTGGAGACATTATTATAGGCACGAAGCGTGTCGTATACACCGCATCACAAAACCTACAATACATTTTAGATCGAGAGAACTGAACATGAGACAACGCGATGGTTGGAATTACTCGCTGATTACGCATCGCGAGATTCTATACCATCCGGGTAGCTTAATGTAGTTGCTTTATGCTCGAGTAGAAAAGAACGCACCAAAACTCTTAGAGTCGATCCTCGGGACGACATTAGTTCACCTCTTCCATCCAAGATTCTTGAGGCTCAATTGGAAGCACTCAAAGAAGAAAATCGTCTCACGAGAACCTTAATGCCGCCGAAAGTTTAAAATGGATTCGCAAAAAGGTCGGATTGTGTTTCAAAGAGCGTAAGTTGATACCACTTTATGGAGGAATACGCCATATCATTATGCACTAATCCCACAAATCTAAATACTCCATCCACCCAGATCGGCATAAGATGTATCTCGACCAAGAAATTGCATCGGCGGCCAAACATGAAAGTCGACATTGCAACATATGTCACTGTTTAACCGTTCAAAAGTCAAAGTCATTCAACACGAGACCCTCAAGTCTACTAGTACAACCCTAAATACCCTTAATGGAACGGAACGATAACAATGGACTTTATCACTAAGCTACCAAAACCCTCTAAAGGATACTTGCATACACTATTTGGGTAATAGTTGACCGCTTCACCAAGTCGACATTATTTCTACCAATGAAAGAAAGGACGAATGGACAAACTTGTACAACTATAC
>OU343221.1:97463049-97604639 GCA_910596185.1 Chrysanthemum makinoi | reverse complement strand
TTGATCACGGTTTCGAATCCGTCTACAAACTGAACAAAGCTACGTATGGTCTCAAACAAGCTCCTCGGGCATGAGTAGAAGCTATCATCTTTCCTCATTGCTAATAATTTCACCAAAGGTTAGGTTGACCCAACTCTTTTTATACAATATCACGGGGCACATATCTTAATTGTTCAAATTTCGTGGATGACATCATTTTTGGGTCTACACATAAAAAGTTTTCAATAGCTTTTGCAAAACTAATGAAGAAAATTTTTGAAATGTCCATGATGGGTGAACTCGCGTTCTTTCTAGGGTACAAGTTCATCAATCACCCGTGGTATTTTCTTGAGTCAGTCCAAATATGCCCTTGAATTGTTAAACAAATTTGGAATGAAAACCAGTGACACCTATGCCACACCAATGGCTCATACCAAAAGGCGTTGATTTACATGGGAAATTGGTGGACCCTACAAAATACCGTAGTATTATTGAGTCTCTCATGTATCTAGCAGTACTTGACACGATATTGTCTTTGCCCGTATATCTTTGCTCGTTATAAAGGGAACCATTAGCAGGGATCGGTATCCAGAAGGATTACGGTTTTGAACTAATCGCTTTTGGGGCCGACCCGCGAGGATGCTTAGACTCACGGAAAAGTACTTGAGGACTTTACAATTTCTTGGTGATAAGCGGGTGTCATGGCTTGTCGAAGAAGCGAGGATTGTACATACATCCTCAACGGCGAGAATATGTAGCCATGTGTTGTGCTCTCAAGTCATTTGGATGAGAACACAACTCAAAGACTATGGTTGCGTATTTAACGAATCGATGTCTTTGCGACAATCGATGCCATTGCATCTCGTGCAACTTCGATTCGGCCTTTCGAAATCAAAGCATCGATCTTGATATCATTTCATCAAGGATCCGCGTGGAGCAGTCTTGTTGAATTATATTTTAAGAATACCAATTGGCGAGATCTTCTCACCAAAGCCTTGCCTCGCTAGGTTTAATGAGTTGGTCCACGGATTGGTATGAGGTGTTTGACTCAAAGGTGGATGACCTCCTAAAGCAGTCTTAAAACACGTCAAACACCAAAATCTCTTTTTGTAAATAATTTTTCAAAAACAAAATACAAAAATATAAAATCTGATAAAACAACAAAAATATTCTTCTATCTATTTTTCTTTCAACATTGCAAGTACATTTCTTCCATCAACACTATAATCTTTCAAAATTAATATTTTTCGATCAAGTGTTGAGGGAAGAATTATAAAGCTGTTTCAAAACATCCAGTATACTTGCATGTTATCATATCGGTTGTTTCTTTTATCAATGGTGGTAAACTTTTACGGTTTAATGACACTCCTGGACTAAAATTTATAACCTTTCATTATTTATTAAATTAGAGGTAGGTCAATTTTCTTTCTTAAAATCTTTGTTTGGTAACCAAAATGGAAGTTAAATGGCTTTGTATGAAAAAGGAAAAGGTGGAGGGACCAAAACTGTCAAAATGTTAAAGTTATTTTTAATAAAAACACCTCCACCTAATTTCCTCTTCATTTATTACTCACCAACCTAAATCCCGCATAAAAGATTCTTCAAATCCGGTTACTTGATCATCAATTTGTAAGTTATTACGTGTTTATAACATGTTTTTAAACAATGGTTTTGAATTTTTCATAAATCAGCGGTTAAAACTTGATATATAATGATTTTGTGTTCTCACATACAAAGCGTATGAACACACAATCAATTTTGTGTGTGTTTGTGGTTGAAATGGTTGTGTCAAAATGTTTTTAACATCAATGATACATTTTCATCCTTAATCCACCCGGATACATGATTTGATTGATTTTGGAAATTAGGGTTTATGAGTGAGTTTTGGGTATTTTCAAATGTGAAGTGTTTTGGTAAAAAGATTGTTGTATAAGGTTGTTATGATGTTGAATTGATGATTTCCAGGCTCATATCACCCGAAACACTAATGATTAATAAATTGGAAATTAGGGTTTATGTTCATAAGTTTGGGTATTTTTGATTCACCAGATTTTGATGTTAAAACTTGGTTAAATAACTCTACAACATCTTAGACTACCGAAAAAGTTTGGTGCAAATCCTATGGCTAGATATAGCGTAAACTTAACCCTTAGGGTTTTGACCTACGCATATGTTTCTGCACGTAAAACTGTTTAATAATGTTCATGCCATGATTTGTTATAAATGAATGTATGTGTTAATGATGTTATGATTTTATTCGGGCTTGCTACTCGTAAAATTCGAGAATCAAGGTCATTGAATCTCTAAGCATAAGGATCACCTACGGCGTAGAATGTTATGCGTAAGTAATCTTCTGGCATAACTCTACATATAAGGTTCTACAATGGGACTCTGGCGTATCTGTGAAGGATATGCGTAAGATGACCTCTAGCATAAGGTCTACTCTTACGAGTAAGCCTTCAGCGTAAGGTTATATATAAGCCTCTGGCGTAAGCTCTTTATAGGTCCCCTTTTCCTACGCGTAACATTTCTTACTGCGTAAGTTAGGATCCTTCATAGCTTTTAGATCTCTGGCATATATCATTACTATTTCGCTTAACTTTGCCAATTTCGCCTAAGCCTTGATTGACCTTCATTATGAATTGTTCGTGTACAAACTTGTAAATAAACTAATCATAACGTCACGAATCCAATAATGTCACTAATAAACTTATCGTTTGATATGTTGTGAACAATAAGTGATAACATAAACTTTAAAACTTAAAGTTAACTAACTCATGAAACATTTCGCGACGTCATTGGACTATTGGACAAACAAGTGACTTAGGACTCGTAACAATCATTGACACTTTACATTCAATAACTAGACAATAAGACCTTGTTGACTAACATTATGTCTTTCGATATGTTGGTTCTTTTGGCTAATGTTATTTGAGATCCGCGACATGGTTCTCAAATGAATGTGGATGCACGAAGTTCTCACTATTCGATATCTTCCCGAATGGCTATCAGAAAGATTGGAAAGAACAACCTTAGGGTTGACTTTGACACCCTCACATGCTCAAAATCTTCTTGTCTCATTCTTTGGATATTCTAAGGAATCATCCCTACGGAACATGCTCTCACACTCTGCTCTGATTCGAATCTACATTCAACAATTCAGGATTCTATGGAGATCAGGCTGATCAAAGTGCGTGTGATTGACACTTAATCACAAACAAGTCACTATCACTCCTGCTTGACTTACGGTTGTACTCATCATTCGGACATCGTGCCCTCTTACGACTTCTTTGCCACACCTCTTGAAGAGCAGTTACGCAATTTCTACTTGATATTGGCTATGATGGCGTCGGGGAATTATTAACAAGCACTCAGCGTGGATCTTAAGAACATTCCTCGACCGTGGAGAACACTCTACATCATCATCACTAAGTCTGTCTCACGGTTGTGGCGGTGGCTATGAGCATCCCAAGCTCATGGGCTGCAAATCTTACGGTCATTGATCAATAAGAAGGACATTGAAATGAAGCAGCGATATGGGATGACATGATGACATTTCACAAGAAACTTGGCTCAAAGATTCCCTATGTCGGATACACCAGCTTTTTGATCGAGAGAGCACTTGGACTTAATCGATATTCCCAAGAGGCTCAATGACCACGACAATCGGCGTGTTGTCGAACCTATCCTTTCTCCGAATCAAGGAATGCGACACAAAGAAACAAGGTGCGTCTTTGCTGATCACCTTGACAAATGAAATCAAAAGCTTGAAACACAAAGGTATCAAGTAGCGGTCACGAGAAGGCAAAGTTGGTCATCTCGATGAAAAGCTTACGGAACTCCTACCGAGGAGAACCGAGAAGAGGGAAGTCTTTGAAGTGCAATAAGCCGCGAGAGAGTCAAAGGAAGGTCCCAAAGGGAAACCTACTCCAAGGAAGAAAGTTCCCTCAAGGAAGGCTGCTCTATTCCTACACGAACCAGAAAAGCTTCTTGGGCGAAAACTCACGAAGATACACAATGGGGCGAGGAGGTCCACTACTCTCGAAACTGCAAGGATGACTCTCCATGATTGCAAAACCTCCTAGTCCAATAGGCTGAACATGGCAAAGGAAAGACTCACGTACTTGTGCCATATGATGAAAGCTCGAGAAAGTGATGAAGAAGCTGGATAAATCATACGAGGAAGAAGTTCAAATTCGTTAGACTTGAACATGTTGCACAACAATTTGCTCAAGAACAAATGGGTGGCCAGGAGGGTCAAGTGGTGCGGCTCAACCTTCACGGATCACGATGCGGTTAATCAACCCGATAAAGGGATCACGGTGCCACACTGTACAAAACAAACAGCGTTGAAGACAGCTATTGAGTATGATTTTGAAGAACGAGAATGCGGAGGTTAAAGGCGATGAAGAAAGGCTGCGGTCAAAGCGAAATGAACAAGCTAAGGCTGGCAATAAGAAGAAGATGTTGAGTATGATCACGTTTCTTCTAGATAGTCACTTACGATCAAAGGAAGAAACTACGAACAAAGGACCGGAGTCTCCTCATCTCATCATCATCAGATTCTTCTTCTCACTCTTCACCACCACCATCAAAAGATCAACCAAATCATCATCCAGATCAGTGAAGAAGCCACCTCGATCTTGTATTTCTCATACTCATAGAAAGAATTTGAAAGGCTGTCAACAAGTCGAGAAAGAAGGACATGCTCTGGCTGAATTGGTTTCTTTGACCAAATCACGATATCTACATGATGAGAATGACAAGATCAGAATGAAAGGGAATACATCTGAGAAGCTCATGCGATGATCTACAAGGGAAAATGGATAGAATGATCGAAGGCTACACTTTCACAAGTACCTTACGGATATCGTTCCTAAAGTACAAAGGAGATGTTTACCGGACAACTATATCCGAATCTTATCTTGAGATAGCCAAGCAAACTATAAGATCAACACCCTTAACTGTCACAATCAATCCATCGATCACGTAGTTTTCTCGGATAATGAATTGGTGGCCAAGCTTGTCACACAAATGTCTAAGCGATCACGGGACATTTACTTCGATGAAGGAAAGGCTGTTTCAAGCATTGTGGACTACCAACTCAAGAAGCATCTTGGTCCAGTGAAGGTCTAAGCGTCCTAGAGCGATGAAGATAAGGATCGGGATAAGAATGATGAAGCTAAGCGACAAAAGTATGGTGAATCATCTTCCATGCCCACCACCTCCCCAGCGGCCTCACCTCAACAAAGGTCCCTCCTCGTTCTTCTAGGTAAACCTCATGATTACGAGACCCACCCCAGACTCAAAAAAGCCGGTGATTACTTTGGTATCTGGTGTGGTGACGATGAAACATGAGCCCTCAACAACCCACCTCTCCCAAACAAGTAAAGAAGCACGAACCCTCATCTAGGCCTAAAGCGAGAAGAAAAAGAAGCCCAAAGAGGCGGGGCGTCCTATCATGGCTAGATGAAGACACGCTTCAGAGAATTTGAATGGTTTTCTACACTTGTCAATTCCACTCCCTACCCTGCTGAAGGTCAAGATCGGTAGGCGGTAATACATTTGGAGCATGCTAAGATTATGCAAGAAAAGTTCCATGTGAAGAAGATGAGCGAAATCTGAGTTGGCCGAATCAAGAATGAAGCTTTTCAACGTGGAAGATAGATCGAGAAAGTGCCATGAGGTCGAATATCACCTTGAAAACATTGCACGAGCTATGTCTAACAACATGGATTGGCTCAACCCAGAAGCAAACATCGACTTCACCAAGCGGACAACCCTCCATACTACCGTGGTCAAAACCTCTACCAACAATTGGTCGGATGAACCAAGGATTCCATTCAGATATTCTTCAACGAGACTTGGATTTTCTTCTACATGGTGGCGATGGTTCAAGGAAATACGCTACATATTTGACACTTCCATTCAGCTGACTATATACTCAAAGCGCATAGCCATCGAGCGTGCCAATCACTTGTTCTCCAACAAAGTGGAAGCCTACGACGAGATGCCTTTATCTGGGGATTCATCATTGGCGGAGCGTAAGAATCTACTACGGCTGCGGTTGAAGTCTCAACATGTTGTATTGATTCTAAAAAGTATCGTTGCCATCAAACCGTGATCTTTCATCTAAGTGGGACTACACCTTCCTAAAGAATATAAATTGGTCAAGCGAAAAGATGAAAGGGATTATGCATTCTCTGAAGGCGACTTTGAGAATTTGTCTATCAATGACATGAAGACATGTACCTTGCCAAAGTGCGAGTGCATTATGAGACAATTTTCAGCTGCGATTTTCACGTGAATTCATCAAGTAGGTGCTCATCTTCATGGTAGCATAGTTATCCAGAGCGTGTAGAAGATCTCCAAGCTGGCAGTTGAATCTTATCAGAACCGTATCACTTAAACTCCATAGCGGCTTGATCTTCAGGCATCAACGGCTTCCCACAATACTCGCTCATCGGCAAACCTTTGGAGTCGTTTACGCGGTGAACTTCAAAGAAATTGCTTGATGGCATGCGAGATCTCTTCGAAGTTTGGTGATCACACTTTGAATATGGTTAGGGGCGGATTGGCTTACCCGGTTGAGGATATACCACCAAAAGATCCGGTCTCGATAGATTCTCGAGGATCGAAGGGCGTGAAGGATCATCACCATGATTGATGAGCGGTTGTATAGAAAGAGGATCGAGTTGGAGAAGCTATGTTGGTAGTGCCACGGGAGAAACATGTTAGGTCACTAGTTTTACAACACAAGCTTATAGAAAGAGACAAAAGAAGAGGCGGATGAACAAGACACAAACCAAACACAGCATGCGTAGATATATTAGGACGGTTATGAATATGCAAGTGAAAAAGAGAATGAATTGAACAACCAACCCTCAAATGAGGGTTTACAAGATTATTTATAGGAGGAAAGCTAGGGCAACACTCCTAGTTCCCATCCTTTCTTATTGGGCTTGGGCCTAAGCTTATGGGCCTTCTACATAAGCTTGACCTTAAACAAACATAAAGGCCATAATAAAGCTACCTATTACATATGAAATATAAATACTTGAAATCCTGTTTAGGAGTGATTCCAACAATCTCCCCCTCAAGTATATATGAATGTAAAGCGGTGAAGGCGTTGATGTAATAGTAGCGTGGCGTCTTCGACATTCTTCTTTCTTGTGAGAGGAATTGCCTTGATTGAACAATCTCCCAGTGTAGAGATAGTTATCTTTGAGCGGTTATGCTTTGGCGTCATCTTTAACTTTGTTCTTTGATCATTGTTCTTTGTGGTGAAAGTGATAGTATGTTGTTATGCGCATCGATCGCCTCAGTGCCCATTTGCTCCGGTGTCTCCACGTCATTCTTCAACATGCTCACACGCTCTTTGACGTTGGAAATCAATCCTGATGAAGTTCTTTAAGTCTTTGACTTTGTAGATTCTTTGATTGATGAAGAATCATTACATTTGTTGTGTTGCATTGAGATAGAACTTCCATTAGTGATGATGTTGGCGTGAGCATGAGAAGAATCAGCACGATCATCCCGCTCCCGAGCTTCCATAAGAAGAAAACATTTCAAACGGTTAGTAATAAGCGGTTTTCGGCACTTACAAGTTTGAACTTCGAGAGCGTCAACAGCATAGTGTGAGGACACAACTCAAATTCTTACAAAGGCGTTCTGAACTAGAGTCCCACAAGTGAGATAACGCGATGTACCGAAGTACATCTACAGTTCGAGATGAGTCGCTGAGGTACACCGAAGCATCACCTCACGACTGTAGACCGTTTTGAGACACACTCCGCGTAATCCACGGGGAGTTACGAAGTGACTGGCGGCGGCTGTTTGATGTTGACCTGGCGGGGAGTTTCCATTCAATCACCGAGGATCACAGATGTGAACCTCTCATAAATGTTCTCGACAGATTGCTAAGATCTGTGAAGGACTCGATATGAACCACCGATGATCTTATTAGTTGATCATCAAGTGATTAAATGTCAAGTGTTCCTAAGAGATCTTTTGATGAATCTCGTGGCTCTAGACTCAATAGTGCGTTTTGGTTTTCTGGAGCGGAGACTAGGGAGAGGGTCTCCTTCTTCAATACCGGCAATCTCTAGGAGAAAGCCGATAGTTTACGTAGGGTTCCCTGTGAGAATGAAACAAGCTTCTCTTGAGAGAAACTTGAGTGGTTAAGAAGGTTTAGTGCATGTCCTTTGGGTCCATGGCGACTTTTAATCTTCAATACCGGCGTCACTAAGTGACAACGGTAGCATATGAATTGAACCCGATTATGCGCCTAAGTTGAATAATCCGGAGGGCTATTTCTTTTCACCCTTTACTTTACATTTCTTTTTGATTCTTCAACTCCTTCTTTCTCCGATTCTCATTTTCTCCTTTTTATAATCATTCCTAAGGACTTCTAACACTAACTAATGGTAGTGTCCTTGGGTAGATCCCTCCGACTCTGGCGGATCATAGGACGGTTATTCTAACCTTAGTCACCTTATAACTCCATGACTAACCTATGTTTGCCATTAAAACCATTGTATGATAAAATATCTCTCAAAGGGTTTGTTAATGAAAAACATGTTTGAACCATTGTGAGAGATGATGTTTTGTTTAAATACTCCCCCTCACATGTGCTTAATAGTTTTAATGGTTAAATGCACAGTGAGGAAAGAGCGCGCACTTTTGAATTGATCCACTGAAGATAGACAATCCCCGCGAGACACGGTTACGTTGCATAGTTAAAGAGTTACATTGTCAACTTTTAGGTGACAACTAGCTCTAATAACTACCTTGAAGGTGTAGACAAACCTTGGAAGGTTGTCAAACCCGTCAGAGTTCATGTCTATCAAAAGTTTCTCGATTGGTACATTCTACTCGACAAGTCCTTTCGAGACACGTTTACATCACTAGCGAACTAGCTTGAAATTATTACCCGTCGGGGACAAGTCTTTTGAGTTACTAACGGTTTAGTACCGTCAATTCGTTGGTTAAGTCTGAGGTACCCAGATTCATTTGCATTTTGTACAACATATTTCTTATCACACAATTTTCTCCCCCTCAAAAATGGCATAATAAATGTTATTTTTGAACGTTTGAGAATAAATATGACCATTTCGAGTGTTGCGGGAAGACGACCATTGTGAACAATTGGTGAACAAAGTTTTAATTTCAAATACTCCCCCTCAACAAGTGATATAAACGGTTGAGGTTTTGAAAAACATCATTTGGGGAAGTACTTGTTCTTTTGAGCAAAACCTTGAAAATTGAAAGGTTTGATAGGTTTTACTCAAAATAAGAAGCTTTCGCTCCTTTTATAAGGATTGTGGCAGTACCACGGGGTCCTTTATTGACAATTACGGGTTGTACATTGTTATGTGTGCACAAGCCATAGACATATTTAATCACACATCCAAAATTATATGAAGGACACAATTCAAGGGGTACGGGAAGTGCGGTGATATTCCGGGAGTGCGCCGCAGGCGTTGAAAGCGGTGATGTTTCTCACTGGGTGGACCTAACATAGCTCTCCAATCGTCGGCCCGATCCCCGAACAACCGTTCATCAATCATGGTGATGATCCTTCTCACATCCCGCCTTTCACGAGAATTCGGCGCTTAGGAGACCCAACTTTCAGGCGTATTATATCCTTCACACATGTACGCCAATCCATCCCTAACCGGCTTCAAGTATGATCCCGAATTTGTGGAGCTCACTATACGCCATTAAGCAGTTTCTTTGAAGTTCACTATGGTAAACAACGCCGAAAGGTTTGTTGATGAGTGTATATTGAGATAGCTGGTTGAGATCGGGAAGAGTAAGCATTGGAGGAGTGAGGTTGACAGCGTCGATAAGATTCAACGGCCATCGGATATCTTCAACACGTTCTTTGATCACGATGCGTCTAATGAAGATGAGAACTGACTTGATAAATTCACGTTGAACTTCATTCGAGAATTGTCTCATACGACCCTGTACTTTGGCAAGGTACATGTCTTTGATGTCGTTGAGGACAAGTTCTCAAAGTCACCTCGAGAATCCATAGTCTGTTCATCTTGTCGTTTGACTATGATATTCTTTAAGAATGTGTAGTCCCACTTAGACTTGAGATCAATGTGTTTGATGGTCACGATGTCCTTAGAACTATACACTGCATGTTGAGACTTACGAACGGGCTTACGTAGTAGATTCTTGGCGTTCAGGCCAATGATGAATCCCATACAATGCATCTTGGTCGTATGCTTGCACGTTGTCAGAAAACAAGTGATTTGCACGTTCCTCGATAGCTATGCTGTTTGAGTAAATAGCATTTGGGAATGGAAGAGTCAATGATGTAGCGTATTTTCGCGAACCATCGCTACCGTGTAGGAGAAAATCCAGGTCTCTGTTAAAAAAGTATCGGAAGGGAATCCGTGGTTCGTCTGTTTGGCCAATGGTCGGTAGGGTTTGGTCCAATCGGTGTAGTATGGAGGGTTGTCCCTTTGTGTGAAGTCAATGTTTGCTTCCGGATTGAGCCAATCCATGTTGTTAGACATGGCTCAAGCGATATTCTCAAGATGATATTCGACCTCGGCTTTCAGAGCTGTCTTTTAGAAGTTGAAATGCTTCATTCTTGATTCGCTTCAACTCCGATTTCGTCATTTTCTTCACATGGAACTTTTCTTGCAAAAGTTTTGCGTGCTCAATGTAGAACCGTCTACCAATTCTTGACCTTCATCGGGGTAGGGAGTTTGATTGACAAGTGTGGAGAACCATTCAAACTCTTCGGTTTTATCGTCATCTAGCCATGAGGCGACTCAGGTGAGTGTCTTCTTCTTCTTTTGGAAGGCCTTGATGATGATATTGGTTTCTGCACTTGTTTGGGTGAGGTGGGTTGTTGTTGGGGCTCAAGGACCTCTTCATCGTCACCACCCGTATACTCAAAGTAATCACCTGTTTTATGAGTCGGGGGTGGTAACTTCGGAATCGTCGAGGTTTATCGATAGAAGACCGAGGTGGAGGAGACTTTGTTGAGAAGAAGTCCGTGGTGGAGGAGGTGGCATAAGAGAAGTAGATTTACAGTGCTTCTTGCGTTTAGGTGCGAGTCCTTGTCCTTATCATCGTCATCTCTTGGTCGTTTGGGTTGATCGGCTGACTCCTTGCATGATGATCTGAGTTGAAAATCAAGTAGATGTTTGAAAAATTTAGCTTCATCCGAGTAACGTTCGGATCGCTTTGACATTTGTATCACAAGTTTAGCGATTAACTTCAGTTGAGAGAGATCAGCTTCTTTGGCCATTGTATTTTTAACCAATGCTACGATGTTAGGGGTGAGTTATGCGGAAAATACTTCTCTAGTCACACGGGGCGATGTCGAGAAGAAACTTGTGAGTATGATCTCTTCTTTGTCTTCTCAGTTCCTTTTGGACTTTAGGAGCGATATCACGAAGGTACTTGTTAGTGTAACCTTCGATCATTTCGTTCAGTTCCTTTTTACGATGTTTCTTCATGAACTTCTGAACAAATTCCCTTTCTTTCTCCATCTTGTCTTTCGCATCATTTAAGTACTTGTGAATGTGGTGACAAACCAATTTTTTACTTGTAAAGTATGTCCTTCTTTTCGACTTGTTGGACAACTTTCACAATCTTTTATGAGCTTGAAATCCAAGATTTAGGTTGTTTCTTCACGGATTTGGATGATGATTTGTTGACTTTGTGATGGTGGTGGTGATGAGTGAGATGAAGAATCGATGATGAGGAGACATGAGGAGACTCAGGTCCTTAGGAGTTTCGAGGTTTTCTCCTTTGAGTGTGTTGAATTTGTCTAGAAGAAACTTTGTATAGTCATCCTCGTCATCTCTAGACTTTTCTTTCTCGGCTTCGGTTTCTCAAAATCATACTCAATAGTGTCCTCAATAGGCTTTTGTTGTTGCACAAGAGTGGTGGCACCGGATCCCTTATCGGGTTGATTAACCGCTCGATTGGGAGGAGAGAGTGGCGGCACCACTTGATCCTCTGGGCCACCCATTTGATCTTTAGCAAATTCTTCGACCTTTTGAAGATGTGTCTAACGATGTAAACTTCTTCTGTATGATTGATCGAGGTTGCTCTTCATCTTCTTGAGCTTTCATCTTGTGGCACAAGTGCGGGAGTCTTCCTTTTCCTTTATTAGTTTGAGGACTTGGAGGTTTAGTGCTGAGGATTTTCATCCTTTGCGGATTTGAGTATGTGATCTCTTCATACGTATGTTAGCATCGAGTCCCGTCCACAGCTTTCTTTGCGGTTCGGTGAAAGGTTGGAGTGGAGAAGGAACTTTTTCTTAGTGGTAGGCTTCCTCTTTGGAATAGGTTTCTCTTTGGAACTTCCTCTGACTATCGAACTTGTGACACTTCCTGCACTTCCTTTTGGTTCTCCTTACGAGGGTTCGAAGATTTTTCGTCGAGATGACCAACTTTGCCTTGTCATTTGCTTCCGGATACCTTTTATGCGATTGAGCTTTCGACATCTTGTTAGAAGGAAATCTGGCAGCACAGCACCTTGTTTCTTTGTAGGCGTTTCCTTGATTCGGCGGATAGAATGGGTTCCGTCAACATGTCGTGATTGTCGGGGTCATTGAGCCTCTTGGGAATGTCGGGATGAAGTCCAAGTGCTCTCTGGATCAACAATTTAGTATATCCGATGTAGGGAATCTTTGAGCCAAGTTTGTTGAGAAATGACATCATGTCATCCCAAATCGAGCCGATAGCGATGTGTTTCTTGTTGACCAATGCCTAGACTATTTGCAGTTCCATGAGCTTAGGGTGCTCATAGCGTATCCGCGACCGAAGCAGAGACTTGGTGATGATCATGTAGAGAGTTCTTCAGGGTTGAGGAATACTCTTAAGCTCTACGTGAGAATGCTTGGTGATTATTCCTGTAGCCCGTCATAACGATATTGATTAAGAATTGGAGAGTGAGCTCTTGGCGAGGTGTGGCATATAGTTTGGTTGGATCGACATCGGGAATTAGGAGAACGACCCTTAAGTCTGCGAGGTGTAATGGTGACTTGTTTGTGATTCAGAGTCACCGTCACGGCAGTTTGTCCTTTGACCCTTTCCATAGTGTTCGGAAGCTGTTGGATGTAGATCTCAGGAGCAGTTGCGAGTGTGAAAGCATGTTACGTCGGATGAGTCCTCGAGAATGTCAATAGCAATTAAACAAGAAGATTACGAGCAAGTGAGGTTGTCAAAGTCAACACGGAGATTATTCTTTCCTATCTTCATTGGATAGCCATGAGGATAGATATCGGCAATGGAGAGAACTTCAGGTGCATCCATATTCATTTGTTCGACCATGTGCGTGATGCGAAATAACATTAGCCAAAAGAACCAACATATCGAAAGACATAATGTTAGTCAGCAGATGGTCTTATTGTCTAGTTATTGAATGTATCAGTGTCAATGATGTTCACGAGTCCTAAGTCACTTGTATATTCAATAGTCCAATGACGTCGTGAAATGTTTAGTGAGTTAGTTAACTTTAAGTTTTAAAGTTTATTTTATCACTTATTGTTCACAACATATCAAGCGATTTCAGTTTATTAGTGACATTTTAGGATTCGTGATGATATGATTAGTTTATTTACAAGTTTGTACACGTAACAATTCATAGCGAAGGTATGATCTCGGCTTATGCGTAGGATTGGTAAAGTTATGCGTGAAGGAATGATATATGCGTAGGCGTAAACTTACGCGTAGGGTCTTAACTACGGCGTAAAGTGTTACAGCGTAGGAAAAAGGGGACCTTATCGTGGAGCTTATGCGTAGGCATATATTAACCTTACGCGTAAGGCTACTCGTAAGAGTTGACCTTATCGCGTAGAGGTCCTTTGTTTACGCATATCCTTCACGAGGATCGCGCGTAGTCCCATATGTAGAACCTTATGCGTAGAAGCTACGCGTAAGACTAATCTTACGCTTAACAAGCTACGCGTAGGTGATCCTTATCGTGAATTAACAACAACCTTGATTCACGAATATTAAGTGTTGCAAGCACGAAATAAAGCATCATATCATCAATGTTAACACATAACATTATTTTATGAGAACAAAACACAATTGGACATTTTTCTAGTTATGCGTAGAACCTCATACAGCGTAGTCTAAACCCTAATTCTACGCGTATGAAATCTAGCCATGGATTATGCACCAAAGTTTTTATGGTATATCATAGATGTTGTGAGAGCATGTAGACCAAGTTTTAACACTTTTTATGCGGTGAATCAAAAATACCCAATTTTAGAACATTAAACCCTAATTCTAATTGAATCAATTAAGGTTTCTGGGTGGTTATAAGGCATGGATATCATCAATTCATCATCACATAAGCAGAACACAACAATCTTTTGACCAAAAGCACTTCACATTCGAAAATACCCAATTCGACTCATAAACCCTAATTTTCAAAATTCATCAATTCGTGTTTTAGGGTGGTTTTGATGATTAAAATGATATCTTTGATGTATTTGAAACGTTTTGACATAATCCATTTAACCACAAACACACACATAATGATTGTGTGTTCTTGCATATAGCGTAGAACACCTAATCAAGCATTATAAAAGCGTTTTAGCCGTGGGATTTACATGAAATTCAAAACCTTCTCTTAAAAACATGTTGTAATCATGAAAACACTTACAAGATGAAGATCAAAAGCACGGTTTTCTTGAATCAATTCTAAGCGTAGGATGGTTTAGGGTTTTGTAATAAATGAGAAGTGTAAGTAGGTGGAGGATATGTTTTATTAAAATATCTTTAAGATTTGGACAGTTTTGGTCCCTCCACCTTTTCCTTTTTCAAACAAAGCCTTTTAACTTCCATTTTGGTTACCAAACGAAGATTTTAGGAAAGAAACTTGACGACACTCCCCTCGACTTGAGAAAATAATGAAAGGTTATTAATTAAAGTCCGAGGAGTGTCTTTGAACGAGAAATGTACCACCATTTGTAAAAGATTCAACGAGATAAGATAACATGCAAGTACACACATATGTTTTGAAGCGGTTAATAGATTATTTTCTCCCCTCACTTGATCGGAAAAATACTGAATTTTGAAAGATTAAAGTGTTGACGGAAGAAATGTACTTGCAATGTTGAAAGAAATATAGATTAGAAGAATATTTTTGTTGTTTTATCGGATTTTATATTTTTGTATTTTGTTTTTGAAAAGATATTTACAAAAGATGTTTTGGTGTTTGGCGGGTTTTTAAGGCTGTTTTAGAGGTCATCAATTCCTCTTGAGTCAAACACCTCATACCAATTCGGTGGACCAACTCATTAAACCTAGCGGGAGGCAAGGCTTTGGTGAGAAGATCTGCCAATTGGTATTCATTACCCACAAAGTATAGTTCAACGGTACCACGTTCCACGTGATCCTTGATGAAATGATAGCGTAGATCGATGTGCTTTGATTTCGAGTCTTGGCCGAGTTGCACGAGATGGCAATGGCACTCCGATTGTCGCAGATACATCGGATTCGTCAAATAAGTAACCATAGTCTTTGAGTTGTGTTCTCATCCATATGACTTGAGCACAACATGGTGACATGGCTACATATTACGCTTCGGTTGATGGCAGTGATGTACAATCCTGCTTCTTTGATTGCCAAGACACGGTTTATCACCAGAAATTGTAGTGCTCTGAAGTACTTTTCCTTGAGTCTAAGCATCTGCGTGATGTTGTCACTGAAAAGCGATTAGTTCAAAACCGAATCGCCGGATACGGATCCCCAAGTTAATGGTTCCCTTGATGTATCGGAGGATTCTTTTAGCCTCGAAGAGGTGAGTTTCAGTTGGTCGCGGCCGATACGGGAGCATAGATAAGCGGCAAAGACAATATCGAGTGCGCTGGCTGTTAGATACATGAGGGACCCAATGATACTTCGGTATTTGGTAGGGTCCACCAATTTCCCATGTAAATCAGCATCTAATTTCTTGGTATGAGCCATTGGTGTGGCATAGGTGTCACAGGTTGTCATTCCAAATTTGTTTAACAATTCAAGGGCATATTTGGAGTGACTCAAGAAAATACCACGGGGTGATTGATGAACTTGTAGTCCTAGAAAGAGCGTAAGTTCACCCATCATGGACATTTCAAAATTTTTCTTCATTAGTTTTGCAAAAGCGATTGAAAACTTTTATGTGTAGACCCAAAAATGATGTCATCCACGTAAATTTGAACAATTAAGATGTGTGCCCCGTGATATTGTATAAAAAGAGTTGGGTCAAACGAGCCTTTGGTGAAATTATTGGCAATGAGGAAAGATGATAGCTTATCGTACCATGCCCGAGGGCTTGTTTGAGACCATAAAGAGCTTTGTTAGGTTTGTAAACATGGTTCGGGAACTTCGGGATCAACGAATCCATCACGGTTGGTGACATAAACCGTTTCTTTAAGTTGTCCATTGAGAAGCGCCGTTTTGACATCCATCTGATAGACCGTCATATTCATATGAGCGTGACGCGAGAAATATCGAACGACCTCAAGGCGAGCAGCGGGCAAAAGATTCTTCAAAGTCTATTCCCTCTTCACGGCGATAACCCTTAGCAACTAGGCGTGACTTGTTTGGATGGCGTTCCCTTCACATCAATTTGTTTTTCCAAATCCATTTTAAACCAATGGCGTAGACCCCTGTTGGTCTTTCAACCAGTTCCCATACTTCAAGGCGTTTGAATTGGTTGAGTTCTTCTTGCATGGATTCAATCCAGTTGTCTTTTGTCATATCATCTTTAATGTTTTAGGTTGATTGGCGGACGGTGAGTGCATAAATGCAATGTTCACCGTCTGTGTGAAGGCGTTGTCGCGTAACGACTGGTTGATTTGGGTTGCCAATAATTTTAGCCAGAGGATGGTCTTTTGTCCATCTATGTGTAGAGGGTTGATGTTGGTATACATTGTGCGGTCGAGGATTCAAATGGTTTGTTGAAGATTCAGCGACATCGGTGCGGCGATCTCATTAGCAAGCGGGTTGAAGAAGCATTTGGATCAAAATCTGCAGGTGGGGGTATTTCATTCAGAATATCATCGGCTGGTTCATCATTGTTGGAAGCGGTGTGTTCAACTGTTGTGTTGGAGTCAAGTGGTGTAGGTGCATCTTCAACGGTAGTTGTTGTAGCGAGTGTATCGGTATAGGAATATTATCGGGTTGTCGGTGTGAAAGCAGCGGATACACACGGAGCACGTTCATCAATATCGTCCGCGAGAGGAGGAGCAAATAACCTTTCCATTTGTTGACGAGTTAGGTGAGGGCTTTCTTGGTGATGATGGGGTTGAGGGAAGTTTAAGCGGTTGTGACGGGTTCTAAGTCATTATACTCGAAGCCATTTCCGTGAGTTCATCGAAATGAGCATGAATCGTTTCCATTACCTTCTTAGTTCGACGATTCAGTTCGGAAACCTTTAGAATTATCACAATATCCAATAAAGACTCCAATGTCGGCTTTGGCTTTGAGCTTTCCAAAATCATCACGATCATTATTCGGATAGCAAAGGGATCCAAATACATGAAAGTGTTTGAGATTCGGTTTATAGTTGTGGACAAGCTCGAAAGGTGTTTTGTTGTGGCGTTTTGTGATCATAGAGCGGTTTTGAGTATAGCATGCATTAGAACGACTTACGCCCATAAGTAATCTGGAAGTTTAGCATTGATTAACATTGTTCTTGCGGCTTCCACTAGCGTTAGGTTTAGATCTTTCAACAACTCCGTTTTGTTCAGGTTATGCGTGCAATAGATGTTTGATCTTTGAATTCCCACTTTCTCATAGAATTCACGAAGGGTTTTGTTAACAAATTCAGTTCCTTTATGCATTCGATGATTACGGCGGTGTTGCGGGTGAACTGTATTTTTGTGAGAAAGGTGATGATCATTTGTGGAGCTTGGTCTTTGCTACGAAGAAAGTAGACCTAAGTCCATCTTGAGTAGTCATCAACAATTACTAAGATGTAGCGTTTGCCATTGATCGTTTGCACGCGCATCGGGCCACACAAATCCATGTGAAGATGAAGCACATCTTTGAGAGCGTGTTCCACCTTTGAAGGAAAATGAGCACGAGTGCTTTTCCCTTGTTCTCAAGCTGAGCAAAGGTGATCTTTTGAATACCGGAATCGTGGGAGTCCTTCAACTAGTTTGTGTCGAGCAAGGTTGGTGATGGTTTGAAAGTTTAGATGTGAGAGACGGCGGTGCCATAGCCAGGATTTTGTTGATGTTGCCTTAGAAAGTAAGCAAATGGGAGAGGAAGCAACCATGTCTTGCATAGAGATAGTTTAGAGACTAGAATTACAGCGCCAGACATAAGGTCATTTCCTTGTAGATCACGAATGAAACAAGTTTTCTCCCTGAAAGCAACCTCCAAATCTCTATCACAAAATTGACCTCAAAGCAGATTGTGACCGAGGCCTTCCACATAGTAAACCTTGCTGATTTCGATGTTCCCATTGACATAGTCTCCGTAGCCCATGATAGGCTGAAGTGATCATTCGAACTGGCGGTGCCAATGAACTTTGCAATAAAGTTTGATAACGGTTTAAGATTGCTGTCATGTGTGGGAACATCCGCTATCAACAATCCGAGAATGATGTATCACCGCATTACACACTGAGACGACACGGATGGAATAGAAGTAGATGTGGAACCCGAAATGTTAGAGGTTCCATAGCGATTATAGTGGATATACACACATCAATAGCTTTAGGTATCCACTTAAATCCTAGTGTGTTATATATCCATTTCCGCCATCTATAACTACTCTTTGCTTTAGTCTTAGTGAATTCACTAGGTGGTACTACAATCCTAGGAGGTGAAACGGAGCTCTGAGGGACAGCAATGCGTTTCTTAGAATCTAAAGATGGCGGTCTACCAAGCACAGACTTAGAAAGATTAGTGGGCCTAGAGGTATTCCGGTTCTTAGGATTCCTTAAGCGAGAGATGATAGCTTTAGCAACACATTTATCATGACAATCAGAATTCATACTTTTACGACAAGGATCACAAGGTGCATTAGGTGAATATCAAAAGTACTTAACGGTTTAGCATTACGTTACATCACTATTTCTATTACATTTGCTAGGGCCTTAATATCTATAGTGGAGGCAGCGTGTGTCTTATTCGAGTCCTAGGGTGTTCTTCTACTTTAGCATTCTTGATTGATCTTTTCTTAGGTCGCAACTTCCTATTCTACGATTGAGTGCTCTTAGGTTTTGTGAAGTGCGGACGTTTGGAAAAGGCTCAACTATTCCTGTTTCATTAGAAGGAAGCACGTTAGCTACTTGTGATTTGGCAGTAGAGATTCTAGGTGCATGAGTACTAAGTGTTACGGGGGCTAATCTCTTAATGATTGTTGGCGGAAGTTGTTCATACTTTCCTAACATTCCTCTTAACTTGATTATAGTGTGAATCAGATTCTTGATTTTCGAGACCGAACATTTCGGCAAAATGCATAACTTCTTTAGTGTGTGCAAGATAATGATCAAGTTCATTTGATGCTTCATCACGAGTCTTTTTGAGTAAATCAAATATGACACCATATTCCTTTTAACTTTTACAAGTTCTTGTTCATATTTTGAGATTTGACACTTGAAAGACACGTTTTGATCATCCAGTTGCTCAATTTTAGAATTAGAAGGTTTTGCACGCAAGCTGGTTGATTTTGTGTTGAAAAGCAAGTTGTTGATCGTGAATATCTTTTTGACACCAATTAAGGCGACGTATTGCATTTGAAAGTTCGTTTGACAATCGTTTGTTTTCAACTTTGAAGGACTCGATCTGAAGCACATTATCGGTGTTCTCAACATTTACCACAGGAAACAGCAGTATCGGCGAGATATTATCAAATGCATATGACAAGCGAATTCAATAACACAACATTTTGAACATCGGCACGAGATAACATCTTCCAGAGTCGATCAACATCTTTTCTCAAGAGTTTCTTTTTACGTTTAGTATTAGAAATAGATGTTTACGTTTTCTCAGCGTTTTTCATGACCCCAAGTTCCTTATGAAAATCCTTTTTCCAGGCAATTGCACAACTTTTCAAGTTTTTAACATTAGGTAAAAGATTTTTCCGAAAAATGTCTCTTTGTTCTCGCGCCAGAGGCGATTGAAAATGTTCAACTTTGATTTCAGGTCGATATTCTATCTCATGTTGTAAAATTTTGAGGTCAGCCATGAAAATGTCAAAATATCGAAGAATTTTTTGATTTTCAGGTTGTGAGTTTACTTCACTAATGGAAGTTAAATGACCATAAGTTTGTGCAAAGTGCTTTTGGGATTAACATTAGAAGACTCAGGTGTTTTGATGATAACCCTTGGTGTGTTTGAAGAATCCGTTGGTGTGACGAAAGTGACCGGTTTTGAATAATTAAAAGGTTTGTTGTAAACAACATTTTTTAATTTTGATCGACTCTCGTCTTATGCATCTAATTCCTCTTGACGATGATATTCAACAACATTCATAAAAGAATTATCAATTTTATATTGTGCACTGGAAACTTCAGGATTTGGTTTGAATGCTTTGGTTGAAAGCTTAGGTTTGTAATCGGCAAGATTCGGTCCATATCCATTTGGATTTGGTTTTAAAGTAAACTTTTCAATGGCTGTGACCGACTCGCCATGTTTGTAAACAACAATTTTAAACTCTTTAAGTTTGTTTTGCAAGCCGATGATTTCTTCAAGATGATCATCTATTCGTTTAGTTGAATGCTTTTTGTATGCAGAGAACTGTTTTTGACAATTTAACAACTTCGGCCTTAGCTTTTGATTTTCCAAGGTGAGAGCGTTAATTTGCTTTTTATGTTCATGTTTCAGTTGTTCTATTTCGGACAACAAAGCATTCTTTGAAGCGGCTAGATCACGCATCTGTCGTTCTAAATATTTTTCGTTTTGATAAGATTTGGCAAAGGATGCTTCAAAACCGTTTTCCGCGTTTTCTTGAGTTTTGAAAAAGTTGAGTTGCTTTTGTAAACATTCAAAATCCTTTGTTAACAGTGCATTTTTACTTTTCAAGTCCCGATTAATTGCACGACATTCTTCCACTATGGTTTGTTGGTCTTGTATTAAACGAGCAAAATCGGATGAGGCAAAGTTCGTGTTCAATGTGAGTCACAACATGATCATTACTGAGATCCTCAAGTATAACCACAGAGTCAATTTGATTATCAAAGGAAACCGTTTGGTCATCTTGATCGTCAAATATAACTACGAGGTCTAGTTGAAAATCGTCGGAATGAGATGTGGATGGCTCATTTTGAACATTCGAGCCTGCGGATTCGGATGTTGGCGGAGATATGAGATCGAGAGATAAATATGGTTTGTTGGTGCACGAGACAAGCCATCGGTGTCATACTCTTGGGCTGTGTCACTCATGTGTACGCCTGCATATTAGCCATCAACATAACAGTGCATTGGCACGCAGTCCTCCATATCATCATCACAGTCGGCATTTGCCATAAAGCTCGTTCTTTGTCGTGAGAGTTCCACCACTTCATCCTTAAGGGCCAAAGAAGAGCCTCTTTGAAATAAGCACTGCCCTTAGTCCTTGGCTTTGGGCATGCATTAGCCAGTGTCCCTTCTCATTGCAGTTGTAGCATCGAAGACCATTCAACCCATTTTGAGCATTTCCTGTTCCACCACTTGAGCTCGATTGTTATTCCTACCCACAACATTAAACCCTTGACCACCGCCCATCGGCGACCATAATCACGATTCGAACTTCAACCGTCCATTGTTCACAATAGAGCTTGAGTCCGTGTGTTAGATGAGGAGCGAATATGATTGTTGGATTTGTTGGTATAACGGCTAAAGGCATTAGCAATCATATCAAATCCTTGTTGCAATGCTTGACGGATCGGTTTCCTCATTAGCTTCAGCGACATATGCTTGAGCATTGTTGTTGTATGGAACCAATTGATTTTGTTGAGGTTGTTGCTGTGAAGGTGTGTTTGAAGCATTTGGTTGAGTTTCTGGTTGAGGAGAATAACTGTTTTGAGCATATAAGGCAAGTTGTTGTTGATTTTCCGGATGTGTTGGTGGAGCAATTTGAGCACGGAGAATCCTTTTCCGATCAACTTCCTTTTCATGAGGTTTCAAGTAATCGTACAACAATCCGTAGGTAGACTGATGCATGTTTTTAGCTTGGCGGAGAAAAATGACATACTTCTCCCATTCAGGACCAAGACTACTTAGGAACTTAGTATTCACTGCAATTCTTGGCATGATGATGTTGTGTTTATCCAAATCATTGATGATGTCAGAAAATCGGTGATGATAAGACTCTAGTGTCTCTCGAGGTTCAATCATGAAGTGTTCATAAGCCAAGTAAATTTTGGATTCCAAATCTTCTTGATTGAGTATAGATCCTTCCATAAGAAGACGAATATGATCCCACATTTTTGTGCGATTTTTTGAGCATCAACACTACGAAGAATTGGGTTTGGTAATCCTAAGAGGATGTATTCCATTGCAAGTTCATCGGCTTCATAGTGTAGAAGTTCTTGAGGATTCAAGTCTGCACTTGATAGCAATGTTTGTTTGTTCATCTCTTGGTGGAATGGCATTTGGATCTTCGGGTACAATGATAGTAGGCATCTCAAATGGACCTTCCAAGATAACCTTCTTTAAGAACTTTCCATGTGGCTTCTTTAGATCACAAAACCTAAAGAACCTTATTACTCATTGATCGTAGTTTCTGAGGTGAGCATTGGAGGTCTATCAAGTGATCCAGCCTCATGAATTGATTGTTGGTACGCTTAAAGCTTCACACATCTTTGCAAACCAAGTGGGTTCCTTCATAGTGTTCCTTGATGGATGTTGATTGAATTCATTTGTGTTGGGTTGAACTTGAAGACTTGGTGGTGGTTGAACCATTTGAGGTTGTGGAATTGCGACAAGTTGTGGAGTATGTTGTTGATTAAATTGTTGTTGATAAATTGCTTGTTGTTGATTCCATTGTTGATGTTGTGGACTTAGTTGTTGTTGTCGTTGAGGATAAGTGTAAGGGAAATAGTTAGAGTATGGTGGTTGTGACATGTTGATAAACTTGTGTTGGTAAAATGGATCTTTGTAGTCGAATGAACCTTTGTTGATGAAGTGTCCTTAGGCGTAGAAATCACAAGAACCAAGTAGCACTTATGCGTAAAAACACCAAAGTTACGCGTAACAATGAAGAGTTCTGCGTAGGTTTTAGCTTACTGGCGTAAGTAGGAAAAAGCATCTAAAGTTATGCGTGAACAAAGTTAGGCGTAGAAACTTAGGCGTAGGATTAGCTTATGCGTAAGACAAGGCTTAGGCGTAAGAAAATCTTAGGCGTAGGATTTCTCGGCGTAAGTTAACTTATACGCGTAATTTTAGGGTTTTATCCCAAATGATCTTTTACACTATCACAGTGCAAAAGATATCCAAAGTCGGCGTATTTTCAGACTTATCCAAGTAAGAAAACGGAATAAACCACGAAAATGAAGATCAAACCAAGGGAACACTTACGCGTAATAGGGTTTTGATACGCGTAGGATTACTCGTAAAATTTGATTTTGCCCAAATATGTTTCTAAACCGGTTTTTGTGTGATGAAATAGCTTCAATAACACCAAAAGACACAAAAGTGTGGAACTTGATGAACCAAAGCCTCTAAAAGCAGGTTATGCGTAGGATGATACACACGTTCAAAAACAAGCTTAAAAGCGATATTCATAAAGTTTGAAACTTTTGCCAAAAACTTTTTAACACCTAAAACATTGAAAGTACAAGAATCTTGGATTAAAAATGTAAAATGAAAGTTTTAAGCGTATGAAAGATTGAGTACGAAACCTTACTTGCATATACCATAAAACTTCAAAAACAAAACGAGTTCACCCAACTATTTGGCGATTGATACCCTTTGTTAGGTCACTAGTTTTACAACACAAGCACTAGAAGAGACAAGAGAAGAAGCGGATGAACAAGACACAAACCAAACACTATCGTAGATATATTAGGACCGGTTATGAATATGCAAGTGAAAGAGAGAATGAATTGAACAACCAACCCTCAAATGAGGGTTTACAAGATTATTTATAGGAGGGAAGCTAGGGCAACACTCCAAGTTCCCATCCTTTCTTATTGGGCTTGGGCCTAAGCTTATGGGCCTTCTACATAAGCTTGACCTTAAACAAACATAAAGGCCATAATAAAGCTACCTATTACATATGAAATATAAATACTTGAAATACTGTTTAGGAGTGATTCCAACAAAACATCATCGGCTTTCCAGCGCCTTGAGCTCACACTCAAGCGTCCTCACGGATACAAGGTACCTTGAGCTGCTTTCATTATAAATTTGGATGTATGATCTAATTATGTCAATGGCTTGTGCACATTCTGATTATTACAACCCGTGCCTTGTAAAATAAAGGACCACGTAGTGCAGCTTGATGCCACAATCCTTATAAAAGAAGGCAGCTTCTTACTTTTGAGTAAAACCTATCAAACCTTTCATTTTCAAGGTTTGCTCAAAAAGAATTAAGTACTTTTCCTTATGGTTTTAAAACCTCAACGTTTATATCACTTTCGTTGAAGTACTTGAATTAAAACTTTATTCAAAAATTGTTGTTCACGATGGTCATTCTTCCGCACCACTCAAAATGGTCATATTTATTCTCAACTTTTCAAAAATAACATCATATATGCATTTTTGAGGGAAGAAAAATTAAGTGATAAAATATGTTGCGTCAATGCAAATGAATCTTTGTGCTATAGATTTAACCCATATGGTGTGAGATCTTAACTGCTAGTAACTTCGAAAAGACTTGTCGGGGCCGGGTAATAATTTCAAGCTAGTTAAGCTAGTGATGTAAGCGTGTCTACTTAAAGGACTTATGCGAGTAGAATGTACCATTCGAGAAACTCTTGGTAGACATGAACTCACGATGGGTTTACGGCAACCTTTAGAAGTTTTCTACACCTTGAGTAGTTATTAGAGCTAATTGTCACCTAAAAGGCGACAATGCAACTCTTTAACTATGCTTTCATGCCAGGTATCTGCATGGGGAATGTCTATCTTGAGTTGATCATTTCAAAATGCGCTCTTTCCTCCTTGTGCATTTTAACCGTTAAAACTCTTACGCACAGGTGGAGGGGGAGTATTTATGCAAAATATTATCTCACTTGATTAGTACTTAAATGTTTTTAGATTCACAGCAAACTTTTGAGATTTTTTTTCTATGATGGTTTTTATGGCAACATAGGTAAGTCATGGAGTTATAAGGTGACTAAGGTTAGGAATAACCGTCCTATGATCATATGAGCGGGGAGGGATCTACGAGGACACCACAAATAGTTAGTATTTAGAAGTCCTTAGGTATGATTGTAAAAAAAAAAAAAGGAGAAAATGACAATGGGAGAAAAGAGGTTGAAAAGAATTAAAAGAAATGCAAAGAAAGGGTGAAAAGTAGCCCTCCAGTTATTCAACTTAGAGCTGGAACTAGGGTTCAATTCATATACTCTTGGTTGTCACTTGATGACACCGGTATGAAAGATTAAAAGTAGTCATGGACCCGATGGCGCATGCACTAAACCTTCTTAGCACTCAAGTTTCTCTCAACGAGAAGCTTGTTTCATTCTCCTGAGACCCTAAGTAAACTATGGCTAACTCTTAGAGATAGGCGGTATTGAGAAGGAGACCCTCTCTCCCAGTCTCAGGTCGGGGAAAACCAAAGCAGCACTTTGAGTCTAGAGCCACGAGATTCATCAAAAGATCTCTTAGGTACACTTGACATTTCATCACTTGATATTCAACAATAAATATTTCAGTGGTGCATTATCGAGTCCTTCCGCAGTCTTAGCAATCATGCGAGAGCATTTATGAGAGGTTCACATTTGTGATCTCGGTGATTGAATGGAAACTCTGCCCGAGGTCAACATCAAATATGCGGCGGCGAATTAGAAGCACTGGCAACTCCCGTGGATTAGCGGCTTAGTGGTCTCAAGCGGTCTACATTCGTGAGGTGATGCCCGATTGTACTTACCGGCTGACTCATCTAAATCGTAGGTGTGCCGGTACATCGTGTTATCTCACTTATTGGGACTCGGGTCGAGGCGGCCTTTGTAAGAATTAGAGTTGTGTTTTCACACTATCGCATTAACCTCTCGAAGTTCAAACTTGTAAGTGCCGGAGATCACGCTTATTACTAACGTTTTATGTTTTCTTCTTATGGAAGCTCTGCAGGCGGAATGATCGTCAATTCTTCTCATATTTCACGCCAACATCATCACTAATGGAAGTTATATCCAAAGCAACATGATCGAATGATTCTTAGTCAAATCAAAGAATCTACAAAGTTAAAGACAAAAGAACTTCATCGATCTCTCTTGAATTCCAGCGTCAAAAGCGTGTGAGCATGTTGAAGAATGGCGTGGAACCTTGTAGCGAACTGGCGGGGCGATCGCGAGATAACAACATACTATCACTTTCATCACAAGAACAATGATCCAAGAACAAGTTAAAGATGGCGTCAAAGCATAGCGTTTCAAAGAAAACTATCTCGCTACCTTTGGGAGATGGTTCGAATCAGGAAATTCTTCTCACAAGAAGAAGAATGTGGGAGAAGGCATCAAAAGCTACTATTACATCGCGCCTTCACCATTTTCATCACCAACTTGCTTGGTGTTTGTTACTCATATGTAATAACACTTGAGGGTGTTGGAATCACTCCTAAACCTTATTCAAGTGTTAGTTACTCATATGTAATAGTTATTATTATTATTATGGCCTTTATATATTTGTTATTAGCCTTAAGCTTATGTAGAAGGCCCATGAGCTTAGGCCCAAGCCCATAGGAGAAAGGAAGGGACTAGGAGTGTTGCCCTAGCTTCCCTCCTATAAATACTATGTAATAATCCTTACTTGAGGGTTGGTTGTTCAGGTTATTATTTCATTCACTCTTTACGCATAACCAGCTCATTCATACGCGTGTGTGTGTTTGGATTCTTGGTCAATCGCCTCTCTATCTTTCTTATAAGCTTGTGTTGCAAAACTAGTGACCTAACAGCATGCTCCAATGTACGATATACATGCATCTTGACCTTGGTGGGTAGAGTAGAATCAGCGAGCCGAGAACCAATGGAATTCAGTGTCATCCTCGTCCAGCCATGATAAGGCGTCGATCATGGTAGCCTTCTTCTTCTTTTTCTTTGGCCTAGAGGAGGATTACGGTTTCTTGGGCGTGTCGGGGAGATGGGGGCATTGTTGGGGCTGAAGACTTCCTCATCGTCACCACCCATTATACTCCAAGTAATCACGGTTTTCTGAGTGCGAGGTGGTAGCTTTCGAAATCTGAGGTTTGTCGATGAAAAGGCGAGGAGTGTCGATAGAAGCGAGGAGGAGATCTTTGTTAAGCTGGAGTCCTTTGGGGTGGAGGTTGCATAGAGGATGATTCACCCGGACTTCTTGGTGTTTGGGCTCATTATCCTTATCATATCTTTATCTTCATGGAGTCTCTTGGGCGTTTAGGCCTTTAAACTTCTTCTGCGCATCTTTGATTTGAGTTGGTATTCGGCAATGCTTCAAACAATTTACACACCTTACGTAGGAGGCAAATGTTGCGAGGCGTTTAGACATTTGAGCTACGGCCCGGTTAACCAATTCAACATGTCGAGAAGATTATGGGATCCAATGGATTGATTTTTACATGTATTGGATTTGATTTCATGGTTTGCTTGGCCAGATGTAACAGATTCGGATAAAGTTGTTTGGTAAACATCTCCTTTGTAATTCTAGGAACGATGTCAAGAAGGAACTTGTGAGTGTATAGAGGGTTGGACTCTATACTTTATATTGTTAGCGATTTGGTGTTAGCGAGTTGGTACCTAGCGAGTTGCTATTTAGCGACTTGACAAATTAGCGACTTAGTTCTTAGCGACTTGCTGTCAAAATTTTGCTAGAGACTTGGAGCTTAGCGAGTTGTTATAGCGACTTGGGTCCTAGCGACTTGGTCTTAGCGACTTGGTTCAAGAATTCTTAGCGACTTGTTGACTTTTCCCGACAAAACTTCAAAAGGCTATAACTTTTGATCCGTAACTCCGTTTTCAGCGTTCTACCATCAAAACCTTGCAGTGAAGCGAGGAGAATGTCACGCGAATAAACTTTCATTAGGGTAAACCTTAGGAGCTAAATCCGCTCTGAGAGAAGTTATTGAGGTTTTTATGTTTTTAGACCTAAATTTCTCGGAAAATCGTGCATAAACCAATCCAAATCTCAACCAAACAACATCTCTGCTAATCCTACAAACAATTATATGTCCTAACACACAATCGACTATCATTTTGACAATGTCAGTCATCTTAACACGTTCCATTGGTTAAATTTCTTAGCGGTTTGGTCTTGATTTTGTAAATCCCTTGAAGATTCTATTTCTCGGTTTAAATCATAGACTTGTAAAATCCGTGGATCATCAACATCATGTCCTACACTCGATTCGGTGATTTGAAGTACTCAAAGCGTATGATCTTTGTAGACAACCGAGAATATTAGCTATCTTTGAGCGGTTCTGAGATGATGGAATCAATCAATGATGATTTGTGTTCCAGCTAATGCTCGAGTCCAATGGGATAGATTTGCACTTGTTAGACTCTGAGAATGCCATGCAAAGAAGCGACATGAACCTTATCAACAACTTCACTCTCACCTCATGTTACTTTACCACATCAATGAGGCATGTATGTGCCTCTTCCGTCGGGACTTATCTACATGCGGGAACTTCTATTTTGTTAAACCTAGAGCAATTGGAGCTACAACTGCAAAGAGAAGGTTCATAAGGATAATTCGGTAGCGCACTTCAAGTGATCTACAAACTATTTCGGTCATTCATTAGAAGGAATTCACATCACGATTATGATCAAGACATGACGAAATGTCCTTCAAAAGAAGGAACCTGCTGGAATGGAAATTAAGCGTGTTCCGCGAGACACTTATCCATCTCATGGATAATGTGGAGAAATATATTGAGAAGTTACTCGAGAAAGATAAAAAGTTGATGAGAAAGTAGATGAAATTCAGTGCAGTTGAGATATTTGTGATAAGTGGGTAATGTATGGCAGAAGGTAGGGTGTTCTTTGAATCACGAGAATATCATAAACAACAAGAATGATGTAACCCGACTCTTGATTACTCTTAACACACACAAGTAGATCTTTGAAATCGAAATGGGAATGAATGGGGCACAATCAAAAGATTGTAATGTTGAGTTTGGAGTATGCACGGATGTTGGATCTGTTGTGCCCGAATCTGAGAGGCTCGAGAGAGATAGATAAACAGCGCAGCCGGCGGTCCGGTGACTCTTGTTACATGATGGATCTGGATGCTCAGGATGGAAATAATTGAACAAGTGTCATGCAATGAGGTACCCTTGCTACGTTCAACATAGTGCATCTGCTAAAGTTCTTAAACAAGCGATCATGATCTTTGAACATATCTTTGATAAATGTTATTCTATAGCGAAATTTGAGTCCGAGATTAAGTGTTTCAAAACAAATGATATGGTTGATAAAAAGGCTTTTGATGAACTTTCAAACATATTCTCAAATCTTGAAAGACATTGCATTTCACTTGAAATGCGTCACGAGTAAAGAAGAAAGTTTTCAACTTAAAAACCATGTAAAATCCGAGGAACTTCACGAATTCAGTGAACTTTTTGAAATTAACACTTTGAAAGCTCGACTTCAAGACAAAAGACTCAACCATTTACAATCCGAAGAAACATATTTATGTCTTGAATGTGAAAAGTAATTTAGTCATGAATACACAAGACATTGATGCTACTATAACAAGAAATAATGAGCTGTCAATTTATGTGGCTAAATTACTAAAGGAAATGAGTCTTTGAGAAAGCATCACATAGAACTAAGTGACTCTGTCAAAGAAGCTAGAACTAAGTCAATGGAACAAACAAAACCTTTGATAGCAAAGATTGATGAACTCAAAGCTCAACTTCGGAAAGAGTTTAGCCATTGTTGCTTTAAAAATGAGCTCGGAAAACAACGAGGGAATATGTGAACACTAAGTTTTCAAAACCATCAAACTTAGGGAAACCGGTTATTAGAAAACGAATCGTTTAGATCACGAGCGACCAAAATTTTCAAAAGCGGTTTTGCCTCCCAAGTTGATCACGAAACAAGTTTTGACAAAACCGGTCCTTTACTCACTTGCCTAGGAAAATTGACATGAATGACTTGTACAAGCTTCTTATCTTGAAATGTAGAAAAGCCTGAGATAGTAGAAGCGGAATTTTAGGTGCAAGACCTAGGATGATGAATTCTTCTAGATTTCAAGGCCTTGCTAAATAGTTCTAAACTATTACCTAGGAACACTAATCTAAAGACTAGGATTGGCGTGCATCTAAGAGTAGTTGCGTTTTGATTAAAGCTATTCCCATAGCGGATCCTCTAAGAAATCTAGATCTATTTCTGAATCCAACAAAATTTGTTTGCTCAAAATTAATGCAATGTATCTTTTATGCTAATCATGATAAATGTTTCACAAAATCCACACGAAGAAAGAAATGCTCATGCAATGGTAGTACAACTTTGTTAAGTCTAGGATTTACACTAAGTCATCCGGTGCATATGAAGCAAATGAAACCAAAAAGCCTCACTAGATGGTTACCAAGCGCTAAATCTTTGGAAACTAGGAAAAAGGATAAGTCTCTCACTATGCATAAGAAGCCATACAATCCTAGACCTTGCCATAAGTGGATACCATGCGGTAGAACTTTAAGGATCTTTGGACTTAGGTGGATACCTACAAGAAAGATGTTTACCAATGGCATTCAATGTTGGCCGTGAAACCCCAAAGGGTTTGGATTTGGATCACGATGTCACTAACCATAATATATGCAATCAAGTTTGTAATATTAGTGCGGGTAGTCCTTACCGATTTAGAATACTTAAGTCTTCAATACATGGGCTGGCTTAAAGTATGGATAACAAAAGGATTGATATCTCATAACTTACGGGTTCATGTTACTCAACATTGATATTCAATCGGTATGGCGTATGAACACAACGAGTTCATGCCTCGTTCTCTAAAAGAAAAGAAAATTAATGCGTTTTTAGTAAGCTTTATCTTTAAATAGAAGAAAATCTTCTAATGGCGTATGAACACATCATTTCATTTCGTACTCTAAAGAAATGTGTAATGCGTTTAGGTGCGCACATTATATCTTCGAAGAAATCTTCTTATGGCGTTTGAATACTTGATTTCAAGCCTCGTACTCTAAAGAAAAGAAAGTGTGCGGCGGTCGCGCTTTATCTTTCAAAGAAGAGAAATCTTCTCATTTATGACCATTCTCATCAACATGCTACATACTTTTTCCATGTGCCGGTCATCAAGTTGAACAGGCTACCATGATTGTTTCTTATTACTTGCTCAACTATAATGAAGATGGCGACATCATGTGCTAATTTTCTTGGAAGAGAAGTGTGAATAGATTACATTTTTGATGATATTCACTTGTTTAATCAAGAATGGCATCTCCGTATGCAATTCTTGAGGGGGAGAAGAAGTATGAATTTTTTGCATTGTTGATTGATTATGAGAATATATGGTCATACGGCTCCTAACTCATGTAAGAATCGAGCTTCTTCTTATTGGGTCATCTTTACATGGGTTCTTCTATGAGCGGTGGTTGACATCTTCACTTTCGGATTGATGAGTTTATCGACAAAGTGCTTCGGTTAATGCTTCGTATACATCAACATGATGATTCGAACAATCTACATTCTTGTTTGATGTGATTGGTAGTTTGGTGTTACCATTTAGTGTGTTAGATTCGCGGCACGATTCTTTGATTTCCTTGATGAACATCTTTCTGTTCTTGTTTGATTGGGAGGGATTTTAGTTAAGGGGATTTACAAGATGTAAGTTAAATGGGATGCCTTTTGGTGGGATGCTTTTTGGTGTGAGTTGAAGATGTTAACTATCTATTCCCCAACTGAACAATGTTGAAGAAGGTCGAGTCTGATCTACGTTCTACATTTTTACGCTACATGTTAGAAGACTAAGGCGAGTTGCATTGATTATCTAAAGACTTCTTCTTATTAAGGCATTTAAAGATTGTGGGTTTAGGGAGAGCACTAATTAGGGAGAGTGAAATGTTGAAATTTAATCCCAATTAGACTTGCTAGCACGTATTTCTTGACAAGTTGATTCTCACGGATACAGAGTTCAAAAGTGTTCTTCTCATAAAGATTTCAAGTATTTGGGTGATAAGATGTTCTTGATTACGAAGTGTCAAAAACGGCAAGGGGAAGGAGACTCACATCTAAACACAAAGCGAGTAAACTTGATGAACTTAATACTTAAGTAATGAAGATATCGGGAAGACAAATGTTGTTACCATGAAGAAACTCAAGGTTTGACTCATGGCGGTAAACTTGATGAACTTAACTCTTAAGTGATTGAAGATATCCGGGAAAACAAATGTCATGACCTTGTGAGAGAAACTCAAGGTTTACTCATCAAAGCGTTTAGTGTTCTTATTTCAACTCGTGGGGAAGTGATGTAAATGAAAGTTTACGAAGATAAAAGAGGTACACGGGTGTATGATGATCTCGATGTTATACTTAATCGGGGAGAGAATTGTGTACATTGGGAAGCTCAAATTTGTCTCACTTGAGGGCTTTCGGTGATTGGAGATATAATCACTTATTCGGAGTTGACATCAGCGAGAGATTGTCATCCTTGAGAATGTCGATGATTAGGCTGCTTCTTCAATGTTATCGGTTGTTCTCTCTTTGGGAATGTGTACTTGGTCCTTGAGCTTCATACATGATCATCGAGGGAAGAAAGCCATGTTTACACAAACATTGGGAGGTGTTTTCATTCCGGGCATGATGTGTATTAGGAGAGTTCTTGGATATTGGTGTACTCCGGGTTCTTGAGCTTCATACACGTTCATCAGGGAAGAAAAATGTGAACATGGGAAGGTGTTCTTCATTCCCATCATGAAGTGTATTCGGGAGAGTTCTTGAGCATTATACTAAGAGACGGACTTCATCATTTCAACTACTGCGGGAAGTGTTCTCTTGACACCTTTTGGAATGGATTGCTTCGGACTTGATGGTTATGAAATTTGAGAAGATTATTTTTTGTGTGAGATGATCGTTCTTTGTTCTATTGGATGATATAACCCGAGCGAAGAATCTCGACTATAGTTCTTAAAAGGAGCGGCGGGATTTATAATGGTGTGCTTCCTTGTGCACTTTGCTAAGCAAGCTTGAAATAAAGCTTGAATCGCTTTCAACTTATAAGGATTTTTGGTTTGGGGGCGCCAAAGTCTCTTTTCAAGGTTAATTTCTTTCTTGATTCAAGAGCCTGAAGCTTTGGTGGTGAATGTTTAGAGATGATGACTTCTATCTTCTCTGACGTCTTTTCGATATCCTTATCTCATTTTCGTATCATCATCTTCTTTAACTATATCATCTTCTCTATCTTTGTATATATTTATTTAAAACCAAATACAAAAATATAAAACCAACAAAAAGAAAATAGAAAAATATAAAACCTTCAAAAACCCATAAAAATCAGAAAAATTTCAAAAATACCAAAAATATGTTTTCTCAAGACATGTCTTATGGTATCGATAACATCTACGGTCTTAGAAATGTCATTCAATAATAGCACGGGACCATAGATGAAGTTGAGCGAGGAGGTGTAAATATTCTTTTCTAAACATGTCTCAAAATATGGCTTACGTTATTTGTTTGTAACCGGGCTTCAAATGATGGCTTTAGGTTACTACGTAACGGCTTAAACAATGGCTTGCTATTATTTGAGATAGCAACCCGTTCTTCATGAAAGGAAAGTGTTGCGCTAAACCAATTTTCAAATATTTAGTGCACTTATCCTAAAACAAAATGAGGAAAGTATGTCGAAGGACTCTTGTTCCTACACAAATGTTTTTCCGTCTAAAATTCTTCAGAAAAATATTTGTTGTGTTTTCAAAAATTGGTGGTAAATGAGTTGCTAAAAATCAATGATTCGAGTTTTATTAAATTTGAAAACTCAATCAATGACTTCACTTTTAAAACTTTTTTAAAAATGAGTCATTGGTTGAGGGGAGAATGTTTTCAAATCTATATCATCTAACGGGCTTTCTTAATTATCCTAACGTGCTTATATTAAAATATAATTGCACATGTTGAAGGACTAGGTTTCTAGGATATGATTGTTAGGTTTAGATGATTATAGTTTGATGAACACATTATTCCCATACCTTATATGATCTGATTGATATGTTGAATTGACTTTTATTAGTCGATTGCTGTTTGGGTGATGTCGACCACCATATATATTTGTGTGTACTAGCGTATGCGGTATATTGGTATAAGAATGTTCCGATCGGATCCCACATAATATGATGATTGGATGCGAAAGGAAGGGTAACTATATCTTGGGTTGACAAATGAAAGCGGAGCTTAATTGGACTTCTATGGAGGTTGGCATAAATGCAGCGTAAGAGGTCCTTTGCATCAGGATGGTTTTCTTCTAAGTGATTGAAGTAACGGAGCTTAATTTGACCTCAGTTGGCATTCAAAATGCGTAAGAAGAATCTCTCACATCTGCGACGGTTTTTTTCTTCAAGCCCTACGGCAACAACAACAAAGCTTCTCAACCACCTAACATATCTTGTGCGAGGATACCATTTTGAACAATTTTGAATAATTTGATTAAAATTGTTTTGAAAATGGAAAATATTGTTTTGAAAATATATTGGACTAATTTTGAAAATCACCGGACTTCATTTTATCAAAACCTTAGTCACTCAATTATTGACTTCTGTCATGGATTGAGGGGAGAGTGATTTAAAATAAAATATTTTCAAACGATATTTCTTCATAAAAGTTCGTTTTGTACAATAATTAAGTGGTGATCTAAAGATTTAATGTTATGTCATGGTATGATTTTCTTTAGAATCAAGATCTTTCAAAATGAAAATTTTTACGTTCTTGTTTGATTGTGAAATTGTTTTATTTTACTTAAAGATCTCTTAAAAATCATACGACACTAACAATCTTTAATGTCTTAAAATGGTCCTTATCTGTCATTTTCAAAATTAAATCAAGCCACGTCTTTCCCCAAAATCTTTTAAATGATTTAAATCAATTGGGATCACAAATCTCAAAAGGTTTGAAATTTTTGATCGGGGTAGAGATCGTGATTTAAATCTCAAATCTGTTTTAATGGAATTGGTTTTAGCCCTTTAAAGGCACTCCACGCCTCCATGTGCCAAGCGATTTCAAATACACAATGCACATGTTGAGGAGGAGGATTTATCCAAAAACAGATGAGTATTTAAACAAGGCCACATTTTCTCCCATGTTTTCTAAACCTAATTAAATCACTTGGGATCCAAAATCTCAAAGGGTTTGATATTTTTGATCGGGGAGAATTTGTGATTTAATAATGAAATTTGATAAAAGGTGATCATTTGATTCAATTGTGCATCTTTGCTCTCTCATATGTGCTAAAAGCTTTCGAATCTCGAAGCACATATTGAGGGGGAGCATTTTAAAGAAAATAAACTATCGAGGTACAAAAGCTTTTATGTTTTAACATAAAGTACCTTGATTGAGTTTTCAAATGGTTTCTTAAATGGCTTTTGTGATTGTGGATGTGCTTCAAAAGAACTCTTGCCTCTATGTGATAAAATGATTTCTCTTATCCTATGCACATATTGAGGGGGAGAATTTTACCAAGAAAATCAAATGGCTTTTTCTATGAAAATTGTGATCAAAGAAAATATTTCAAAGTCCTCTTGCCTCCATGTGCTAAACAATTTCTAAATCATATGCACATGTTGAGGGGGAGGTTTTCTAAATGATCAAAACTATTAAGGTACAAAATGCTTTGATCTTGTATCACAAGTACCTTGATTGTTTTTCCAAATGATTTTTCAATTGGTTTCATGAAGGAAAGAACAATACCAAAAGACCGACCAATTTACTTTATGCATGGTGTTATAAGGATGGTTAGATTAGGTATTAGTTCCACGATCCGCGAGAACGGAGGGATCTACCGAGGGACAATCCACTAGATAGTGTAGAGTCCTTAGGTATATTGAAAAAGGAGAAAAATGAGATATATGGGAAGAGTGCGGACTGAGACAGAGCTAGAACTGGAATAAACCCAACAAGGTTCTAGCAATGAAGTCTCAGTAATTGAAGGGGTTGAAGAATGAAAAAGAATTGAATGTGAAAAGGGTGAAAAGAAATAGCCCTCATATAATTCAACCTTAGGGCGTGCAGGGTTCAATACATATGCTCTTTGGTGGTTACTAAGGTAACACCGGTATTGAAGACAAGACGTCATGGACCCATGGCCTTGCTTGCACTAAACTTCCCAAGCTACTCAAGTTCCTCTTAAAAGGGCTTGTTTCATTCTCACTGGGAACCGACATAATCTATCGACTTTCTCTTAGAGATTGTTGATATTGAAGAAGGATACCCTCTCCCTAGTCTCAGGCATAGGAACCAAATGTGCGCGATTGAGTCTAGAGCCAAGAGATCATCCACAATATCTCATTAGGACACAAAATTAATGAAGACTTGTTGTTTCACACAATGTGGAAAGTAAGAAATTATATATTGAGAGTCCTACGCATTATCCTTGTGGTATTGCGGAACATCCAGTGATATGTAAAATATTCACAATGAAGATGGAAATCCTTCTAGAGCCAACATCAAACAAGCTCTTGGTAGGTGGCATGTGAGATCTTTTCTAAAGATCAAACTTGTGACAAGCTGGATGAAAGCGATGGGCGATTCATTCGTGAATCAACCTTGGTCGGGAATGGAATTGGCGAATACTTTTGGAAAAACGTTCGATGTGCAAATCTTCTTTTCTCTAGCTTGCGTCGAATGTGTATTATTTCAAACACAAAAAGTATCTCGATTGAAAATACTTTTAGAAAAACGTTAGATGTGCAGAATCTCTTCTTTTCTCTAGCACATTGAATGTATTCATTCTCTAATACAAAAGTATTTTTGATTGAAAATTGATCTTTCTCATAAAACCTTCGTGCAAATTGCAAAACTCTTTCTTAAACATCTGCGATTGTTTTCAAATCAATTTTTCATCAATCGGTGAATCTCAATTTGCTGGTTCACTCACTCCGTGTTGTCTTCTTTGAGACGTTCGGTTTGAGAACAGCTAGAACAACTACGAAACCCTGTCAAGGAGATTCTTGGAATCTACGATCACAGGCGGTACTTGTACTGATCAGCGGGAACCGTGGGCGTGTACCTCAATTCAACGAAAAGTGATCAAAGACACTTTCGTGTGTTTTATTGCTAACTGTTGTTTGCAGGTACATTTGGACGGTGCAGCTGATCCAAATTGAGGAGTCAATCCAAAGCCGCATGCTCACAGCATACACATAGAGAAATCATGATAAAAGCATCAAACAACTCTGATATTTTCACTCCATGCTTCTGCTACGCTGCTGCAAATATCATGATTCATTAAAAGCTTCCGCAACTCTAATGAGAAGACATCATGATCCAGAATGTGAGCATGTCGGTCTAAATGTCACAACATCACATTATGGAAACAATGCAAAGGAGGAGCCAGAGATATATGGTGGCTGATGATCTCAAAGCTGGCTCAACAATTATCAACACATGGATCAGATAAAGACCTCCACTTGAAGTATCAAACATGCGGAACATGAAGAATCAAAGACTACGGACTACAGGGCGAAGAACATAATCAGGAAACCAAGAACAATCAAAATGTAATATCTATTTGTATTCAATATAATTTGAGGTGACCTCCCTTAGGGGGAGATTGTTAGGATTTAGAAAATCCATGAGTTAAAGAGTCGGTCACCTCAAGTATATGTATTCGTTAGAAAGCTCGTAGTCATAGTTATGTTATATTAATAAGTAGTCTAATATGTAACACTGTGGAGGACGGACGGGTCTTTACCTCTGATGCCGATCCACGCCGTAGGAGGCGTATTTTGTAAGACACTATAAATACCCTCTACCTCCCAAGGTAGAGGGTTGGAGCTTCAATACCATTTTTCTTTGTTTCATATAGTTCCCAACTCTATTCTCTTTCTCTTTCTCTCTCTAAAAATTTCTCTCTCTAAACTCTTTTATACGCCTCTTTGATCTTGGTTGTTGTGTGTTTATGAAATCCAATATCTAACACCTGACTTCTCATCCCTGACCCTTTCGGCCACGGTTGAGAACCCTTATGGTTGCTCCTCTCTTTCTTTCCGGTACCATCGAGTACTTGTTGCCTGCGGTCATTGGGACAAATGGAAACACTTCCCTTCCTATCTCCGAGTCGGTGGAACACACTTTGGCGCAATCTTTTGAACCCCGTTTCCCTCACATCTTCCTTTCTTTTGGGTGACCTTGGTCGGGTATGACCTTGGCTACCGTCATTTTGCGTGTTCCTCCACTTTGCTATCTCAAGCTGTTTCCGCAGGTCTTCACTTGACATTTTTGCTCTATGGTGATGCTGGGTTTCATGATAATCCTCCCGGATTTCTGCTACCTTGGCTCTTTCTTCACGCCTTTGAGATTTCTCCGTCACAATAGGCTAGATCTTGTCGAAGTTCTTATCACAATACCTCCGGAGGGCTGCGTCGGATACAGGTCCCTCCGGGTCCGTCGAGGCCGTTTGATCTCCTCTTTCTACCGTACTCCGCAACGTGGATATGAAAGCATGAGTTGGTCCGAATCTGGTGCTCATGGTGAGTATTTTCTGGAATGCAGTTGTGTACTGGGTCCCACGGATGGCGCCAAATTTTTAGTACAATTTTTGCGATGGGTTATAGGAGGTCTGGACGTAGCTTACTGGACTGGGTCGGCAAGCCTTTGGTGGGATGATCTTGTACTAATTCAAGTATTTTGGATGAGATCCCAACACAATTAGACTCTGGCGTGAGAGTAAGTATGCATTCTTGAGAGGGAAAGTAGAAGTATGTGTGTAATTATGAGAGAGAAAGTTTTTGTACCTTGTATGGGGCTTCCTGGATTATCGCATATAGTGGTTAGTTGCCGGAGCCAGACCCTTGACGGACAAGGGTTCCGTGTTATTCGCGGATGTGGATGTGAGAGGCCTAACGGTTGAAGGTTCAGCCCGTTATGCCTCTTGCGCGCATCCCAAGGCCTGGGCTAAGGTATATGGTTATTGGACCTGAGTCTAGCATTTGCAGTCATTGGGCCTGAGCCTAGAGTGGGCGTAGAGTATGTTTTGGGCTTAGTGGGCCTGTTATACATACTATACGTCATCAAAATCTTAAGTTAATCCCCACCATTAGATTAAACTAAATGGATGGTGGGGATTTGTCCATTGGTAAGCACCAAAATAAGGGTAAGCAAAAGAAAATTTCTCAAATTTAATGTAGTTTGGTACTCCGTATAACAAAATGTATGATTTAAGTTCATTTGAGGACAAAAGATCTTTTACATATAAAGGGATCAATCTCCACTATTCATCTTACCTCCATTTTTATTTGATCTAATGGATGAGATTAATCCTAACAATTTAAAAAACTCACTTTCATCTTTCACTACTAGAGATTTGGTAATAGAGCCCCCATAAAAGAGCCCAGTTTTAGTGAAAAACGAGCTCTAAAGGGATTTCGTATTCTAAAAAAACGTATAGAGCCGTGTTTTCTTATAGAAAACTGGGCTTTATGTTTAAAAACAATAGAGCCTTGTTTTCTACCAAATAAACGGGCTCTATTCCTCTTATAAAGCCATGTTTGTTATTACAAAACCATGCTTTATGTCCTAAACCTTTAAAGCCCTCTTTTATTCTATAAAATCAGGCTCTATGGCTCTACCCACCCAAACTTGTTTAACAAGGCTATAACTTGGCGTTTCCCAAAAAAAAAATCAAAATTTTTGATATGTTCCCAAAATAAAATCAAAATTTTCGATCCAAAAAGGCGTGTTATTTCCCTCCCCAAATTTCGTTTCATTCACAAAACCCACCCTCTTTTCCCCTCTTCACTTTCACAAACCATAACCCGCAACCCTCCCTGTGGCTTACCAAGACCAAGTAAACCACTGTCACATACTGTCACATGCCACGTTCTTCACACAACCAAGCCAGCAGAATTAGGAGGTACCAAATTCTTACAGTTGATGTTGTTGTTGAATTAATCTTTTTAATATCACATTAATGTTGTTGTTAAATTTGATTATGGAATAAGTTCTGTTTGTTTATACATTTTCTGTATTCTTAGGTAATAAAGTCTTGAATTTTGGGGGGGGGTTTAATTTTGGAATAAGTTCTTTATAAAAGGGGTTGTGGAAAACAAGAAAGGGGGTTGAATAGTTTTACTGATTAAAACTTCGTTTTAAAATATTTAGATCGACTTATGTCAATCTATTAAATGTGTGTGTGTTGGATGTTGATAGATAAGCATATAAATAAACAATGCAAAGATAAAGAGTAAGAAGTACAAAACCACGAAACGAGTATTTTTAGTGGTTCGGCTACAAGGACACCTTCCTTGCCCTACTCCACTCCCTGAGTCACCTGCTCGAGAGTTCGTAATCACTAAACAACACAAGTTCCTTGTGGCGGAGAAGCCTTCACAATGTTGCTTACTCTTTATCCGGTACAAGGCTAGACACCGGGTTCTTCCACGAGGTAGAACCAAACCTATTACAATGTCGCCTACACTTTATTCGGTACAAGGCTAGATATCGAGTTCCATTACAAAGGAGGAACTACTACCCAACACTACACAACACCTATCCCAAAGGAGATCCACTCCTTATTACAACATCAACAAGGATATCAATATCCTTTGACCCAATCTAATCTATCTTGTACATCGATGCACCATATCGAATGTACACCCTAGGCACCTTTCACTAATGCCTTTGACACGACACCTAGGCACCCTTTACTAATGCCTTCAACATGGACTTTCAGCACCTTTTACTAATTCCTTTAACACGGATCTTCGGCACCTTTCACTAATGCCTTTGACTTGACCCTTTAGACAGCTTTCACCTATGTCTTCAACATAACACTTCTAAAGAGAGAAGAAAGAACTATCAAAAAGATAACATCAGTAGTCTTGATGATGACGAAGCTTGGCAACCCATGGACTTGAGCTTGCTCGACTTTAAGAGGTGGTGATCTCATCTTTAAGAGGAACCTAGAGAATCACACAAACATAAAACTACATAGAAAGATCCTTTGGATCTGAGGTTAGTGAGTTTACAACACTAAGAGAGAATGTGTGTAAAAGGAGTAAGTTACAATGAAGAAATGGCTCACTATTTATAGGCAAGGAATCACTACTGTTCCCCAGATCCCATGGATCCCTGGTTTGAGGGATCCGTCCAGTGTATTCCTAGGGATCCGTAGGACGCTCCTCCTAAATGGGTTATAGGTCATGGATCATGGGTCGTGGGTTATGGACTTTGGATCATGGGTATCCAAATAGATACAATATATCTAGAAGATACAATGCATCTAGTCAATAGGTCATGGGTTATGGATAATGGCCAACATGACTTCATGCATGATATCATGCAATGGGTCATGGGTTATGGATCATGCTTCATGGGTATGGGTCATGGATTTTGGGTTTTACCCAACTACATTCAATGTATCTAGTTAATGGGTTAAGTACTTAGATTATTACCCATTACATTTCCCATTACAATATATACTAAGTATGTATATGTATACCCATTATGTAAACACTAGTTGTTATACATATGCATTTCTATAAATGTAAACACTATTACTTGTTTATTGTTTTGTATGAGAACGTAAGTGTATTAGTAAACTATTGGCTCAAACCATTTACATATTTTATTTGTTTCGTTAAAATGATTTTATGTTTGTTATCGACAAAACGTTAGAAGATCGTAAAATATAAATAAACATTTTTACGGCTTATTTGTATTAACAATCTCCCCCTTTTTGTTGATGACAAATCATAAGATTAATTTAAGGAAAAACTAAAATTCGTAAAAGTTTGAATTGGAGTTTTTACTCTCTTCTCTCCCTTTTTGTCGAAACAAAAAGAGTGTTGAAAAGAAACTAACACATTGTTTGAAGAAAAACATGTGAAAAGTAAAAATATAAAAAATAGAGAGTACGAGATGAGAAGGATTCTCGTCTTAGCTCCCCCTTGACGGGTGCTTCCCTTTGTTGAGGGCGTCAAGTAATTAGGAAGGCTAAACAAGTGTTTTGCAATATCTTTTGCAAATGGTTTCATCTTTTAGACGAACATGCTCCCCCTTGACAAGTGCTCCTTTGTGAGAAGGACGTCAAATAGTAATGTACTCCTATATGAAGGTATTTCAAGCATTGCAATGTTTTGCTTTGACAAGAAACTCCCCCTTGTTGAGCGTGTCAAAGTCTTCAAGTATATATTGAAAATCTACAAAGCAAAGGTTAGAAAACAAGTATATGATACATAATTTCATGCAAATAAGACTCAAATTAGTAAGAAAAATTGTTCCTGTTACACGCATCCCACGGTTCCTCCCTGGGAGGGATCCGTCTAGGCTAAAGTGAGGGATCCGTCTGCCTGCATACTTAAGACAACAATGATGATGTAAAATGTGATGTCAACATCAAAATGAGTTATGTATTAAGGCACCAAACATATTCTCAAGACAATATGGAACATAACATGTAGTTTCATTCAATAAAAACACGAGAAATGATCTACATGTCTCTAAAACTAAGAGAATGAATAAAACATGTAATACAAATTCTAATATTTCTAAGAAGTGGCGGAAACTTAAAGAGCAACAATGTGCTTGAAATCTAAGGACGGGTAGACTTGTTGATTTGGTCCAATCGTTCAAGGAGATGATTAAACATGAAATGCAACTCATTTTGTACTTCTTGAACAAGTCCTTGGGAGAGTTGACAATTAGAGCAATTTTTGTCATTACTAGGAAACAAAGGAGGAGGCTCCACAAAGGATGGTGGAATTTGTGAAGGTGAGTTGAGCGACGTAGGGTGTGGTTCCACTAGAAATGAGGGTGAAGATGCATGAGTTAGTGGTGATGATGGGAAGTCCTCTATATGGTTGGTTCTTTGGTGATCTCTTGTCTCCAAAGATGGACTATTTGATGGTGAAGGTGGTTACTTATTTAACGAGAAGGTTGGTGAATGGGAAGTCCTTGGTGGTGCGTCTTCTAACGAGTAGAGATTTGGATGGGAAAGGGGTTCGGTAAAGGAATGTAGTCTAGGTTCTAAAAATGAAGGCTTGGGTGTTTTACTAGAGCTAGGTTTGTTTGGTTTAGTGCTTGATGAAGCCCTTTCCAACTCAAAAGGTTGAATGATAATCCTAGCGGTTTTTCTAGCTTTGGTTGATTGAGTTTGTTGAGGAGGGATTCTAGCATTTGGACTTCTTACGGGAGATGACTTGGTAGAGGATATCTCATGAACCATATGAGCATTCTTTTTGGATGAACCTTTGGTTGAAGAGTTCTTGCTAGATGCTTTAGTCATAGTGAAAGAGAGGATGTACTAGATGTCTTAGCTACTGATTTTTGGAATGTGGTTTGAATGATGGTTTAAAATCATAAGAATACTAGGTTTATAAAGGATGAAGTTGAGTTAATGAATTAAATTCTTGACCACTAAGAATTTTGGCATGCACCAAGGTCAACTATAGTGTTGTTTTATTCTAGGGAGTAATTTAATGGCAAGTAAAAGTGTTTAGACTACCAAAGAGAGTTTGAATTAGAAGAAAAAACTGATCATAAGTTGTTCTGGAGACCCAGATCCCACGGTTCCCTATCTTTAGGGATCCGTCTAGTTATAAACTATGGATCCGTCTATCAGACAACAAGATGGTGGAGTGATTATGTTCTTTTAGGGTCTAGTACCTATAAATCTTGAGTGTTTGGGTTCCCTAAGATGTCTTAAATGGTATGGGACTTAAATGTCCAACCATAAGGAGTGAGGATACCTAGTGATGGTTTTTGGTAAGATAGTGGACTTTTTGAGAGTGCAACTAAGTATTTAAGGATGATACTAATGATTTGAGTATGAAAAATGAAGACAATTGATCCTAGAGATCAGATGGTGGCTTAAGAAAAATTTGGAAAATTTCTAAAAAATAAAAAGAAATGGAAAACTAGTTTTAAGCCTATTTTGAGGTAAAGATGACTAAAATCAATTTGTCAAAATTAAGAGAAATAGAAAACTAAGTGCTTTGAGATGTGATGAACAATGTGTGAGTATTGGAGCAGAAATATGGTGATATTTGGTGAAGTGATATATCAAAAAATACCTTGAATGTGATCCTATGTTAGCTATGAGTGAGTATGAACTCTACTGATCTTGAGGAAGACTAAATAAATCCTAAAGTATCATGTTTAGCTAGTATGATAAAGTCTAGAGGATTGTATTGAGGTGATAGTGTTGATAAGGATTTAAAAGGTACACTTTTGAAGGGTCATTTAAGCCCTTAATTGATCACTTTTGTATCCGTTACTACTTAATTTCGTTCCTTTTCACTTTTTAGGTCTCTTGAAGGCAATTGTTGGAATGACACTTATTCGGATGAAAATGCGCGAATATACGAAGAAAATGGCCAAAGTCAAGAATCGAGACACTCGCTGCCGCTGAAGGACAAGGCCACAGCTTAATAGCGACGCCGTCACGACACACCTTGAGACGACTCAGAGAGCAAATTTCTATTTTGCACGTGACGACATCAGGTTTAAAAGAGTAGGGCGTCACAACACAGACGGCCTAGATTTGGATCCCGACGGCATCACAAATTGCTATTCAATCCCGACGCCAAGACGAAAACCTAATGGCGGCGACCTGACGGCGTCACAATTAAAGAGTGACGCCGTCGCATATTGTAACTCTAACGACTTACGGTTAAAAAGTTATGAATTTTTGAAATTCAGACAAAAATTGTCTTCTGTACCACGGATCCCACGGATCCCTTGCTTGAGGGATCCGTCCAGTGTAACCTGAGGGATCCGCAGATCTGATACGTAATTACAAAATATACGCTTTGACCCGACGAAAAGATTTAGTCTTTGTAGACTTTTTAGTGAAATTATATTACCCATTTTTACCTTTATTCAAGCTTGATTAACAAGATATCTAACAACAAAACTTCAAAGAAAAAAAATCACTAAAACACTTTTCATATTATGCTTAGTATAAGATAGAAGCATATATCACCATTTTGTCCACAAGCAATTTAGCACGTTTTTAAAAAAAATGTAACTAAGAAAACATACCTTTGCTATATCCCCTTTTTATGGTTTTAGAAACCATAGACGCGAAATACTTCATGATCTTCTAAGATACCCCAATCCTTTGCTATATTCCATTTTTATGGTTTTAGAAACCATAGACGCGAAATACTTCATGATCTTGTAAGATACCCAAATCCTAGTATGAGAAAGATACCCAAATCCTAGTATAAAGACTTCTCAAAAGAAAATGTTAGAATGATCTATCACTATCCAACATATGATGATTTCTAAAAACATGACTTTTTGTTTTAAGAAATTCCCTTCTTTGTAGTTTTCAAACATACACGGATCGTATCAAGTTTTCAAAGTACAATATACAAACAAAAACTTGGTAACGAAGCTCTGATACCAATTGTGGAAAACTAGAAGGGGGTTGAATAGTTTTACCAATTAAAACTTCGTTTTAATATATTTAGATCGACTTATGTCAATCTATTTAGTTGTTTATGTTGGACGTTGATAGATAGATATATAAACGTGTAATGAAATATAAAGAGTAAGAAGCACATCACCACGACACAAGTATTTATAGTGGTTCGGCTACAAGGACACCTTCCTTGCCCTACTCCACTCCCCGAGTCACCTACTCGAGAGTTCGTAATCACTACACCAATCTCCTTATGGCGGAGAAGCCTTCACAACGTCGCTTAACCTTTTTCCGGTACAAAGCTAAATACCGAGTTCCTTCACACCAAGGCGAACCACACCTAACACAACGTCGCCTACCCTTTATACGGTGCTAGGCTAACCACCGAGTTCTTTCACACCAAGGAAACTAATCCTATCACAACGTTGCCTACCCTTTATTAGGTGCTAGGCTAAGCACCTAGTTCCATTACTATGGAGGAAATACTACCCTTCACAACACAACACCTAATGTCAAGGAGATCCACTCCTTGTTTCAACACCATCAAGGATATCACCATCCTTGGAAATAAACAAATACTTATATGTATAACGATGCACCTCATCGACTATACAACCTAGGCATTCTTCCCAAATGCTACTTGATTTGATTCTACGGCATCCTTCACTAATGCCTTTGACACAACGCTTGGCACCCTTCACTAATGCCTTCATCTTGACACCTTTAGCATTCTTCACTAATGCTCTTGACACGAACGATAAGCACCTTTCACTAATGCTTTTGTCTTGACACTTTCAAAGATCCTTCACTAATGCCTTCAACATCTATGGAGAAAGAAAGAACTATCAACAAGAGAACTTCAGTTGTCTTGATGATGACGAAGCATGGCAACTCATGGACTTGAGCTTGCTTGACTTCAAGAAGTGGTGATCTTGCCTTTAAGAGGAACCTAGAAGATCACACAAAAACGAAGACACAAACTACATAGATCTCTTGGATCTGAGGTTAGAGAGATGTAATATTTGGAGAGAGTATATGTGAAGTGGTGAGCTAAAAGGAAAGAAATGGCTCACTATTTATAGAGAAAATTCTCTACTGTTCCCCGAATCCCACGGATCCCTTCCACTTGGGATCCGGCTAGCACAAAGCTAGGGATCCGTGGAACGCTCCTCTTTACCCATGGGTATTTTGGTTATGGGTCATGGGTCATGGGTTGAACCATGGATCTTTGGCTAGATACAATGTATCTCTTGGGTGCTCACCAAGGGTTCAATGTATCTAGACATTCTCTTGAGTGTTCACCAAGGACATTGGGTATGGGTCAATAACATGGGTTATGGATATTATCCATATATGATATAAGCATGATGTCATGCAATGGGTTATGGGTCAAGCTCAATGGATCATGGGCTTTGGGTTGTACCCAACTACATTCAATGTATTTGCCCAATGGGTTATGATACTTAAGTTTCTACCCATTTATATTACCCAATATACTACATACTAGTTATGTGTATATTTTACCCAAATATGTAAACACTAGTTGTTGTACATATGTAATATTAAATCATAAAATCACTTATACTTGTTTTAGTGTTTTATGTGAAAATGTGAATATGTTAGAAACTATTAGTTCAAACCATTTACGTATTTTGTTTGTTTCGTTAAAATGATTTTACGTTTGTTATCGACAAAACATTAGAAGATCGTAAAATATACATAAACGTTTTTACGGCTTATTTGTATTAACAATCTCCCCCTTTTTGTTGATGACAAAACATAAAATTATTTTAAGGAAAAGCTAAAATTCGTAAAAGTTTGAATTTGTAGTTTTTACTTTCTTCTCCCCGTTTTTGTCGAAACAAAAAGAGCCTTGAAAGAAAGCTGTGGAAAACTAGAAGGGGGGGTTGAATAGTTTTGCCGATTTTAAGTTGATTTCCAAAACTTTAGATTCGATATTATGTGAAATCGTATGGATGTTGAGAACGTATAGATCTAATGATAATGCAAGCAAATAGATAAAGTTAAGGGATAGAAATGACACAACCGATTTATAGTGGTTCGGCTACAAGGTCACCTTCCTTGCCCTACTCCACTCCCCGAGTCACTTACTCGAGAGTTCAAGCACTATGTCAACAAACTCCTTCACTCGGCGGAGAAGCCTTCACAACGTTTCTTACACTTTTTCTGGTACAAAGCTAGATACCGAGTCCGCAGCACGGTGGACCAAACCAACACAACTATTACACAACAAATATGTGAAATATCAAATACAAGATCTTCGCTACAGAAATCTTGCGGAGTGACAAATCAATCAAGGACCCCTTGCTTGGATGACTTGTAGAATGCTCGTGATCTCGCCTTAGAGAAGGACCTATATGAGAATCACAAATAGAAAGAAAGAAGAACAACTCTCTAGATCAAGTGATCTATATGTTAGAAGAGAATGAGAGTATATGAGAGATTTAGTAAGAAGAGGGGTGAGTTAGAATGAAGAAATGGCGCTCTATTTATAGGCAAATTTCTCCTCTGTTCCACGGATCCCACGGATCCCTTCCACTTGGGATCCGGCTAGTGTAATCCTAAGGATCCGTGGTACGCCCTCTTGCCCATGGGTTTTTGGTTATGGGTCATGGGTTATGGGTTGGTCCATGGGTTTTTTCTAGATTCAATGTATCTAAGTATACATTGTATCAAGTCTTCTTTGGTATGGGTTTAAGATCCATGGGTTATGGTCCATGGGTTATGGTTTTACCCATCCTAATAAACTATTACAACAAATGCTTAATTATTACATTTTTGTATTTAAATGGCTATATGTAAATGCTTTAAAAATAACATGTATCCTTATAAATTTACTTAAGATAACATTACATTTGTTATCAACAAAACACAAAGAGATCGCAAAATATTAATAAACGTTTTACGGTTTATTTGTATTAACAATCTCCCCCTTTTTGTTGATGACAAAACATAATGTTATGATGAGTAAAACTTTAAAATAGATGTAAGTTTTGAAAGCCCCTAAGTTTTACTTCTTCTCCCCCTTTTGTCGAAACAAAAAGTTAACCCTTGGAAGAAATAAACAAACTCCTAACTCCCCTTTGACGGTAGCTCCCTTGTTTGGGGCCAAGTGAAGAAAAATAAAATTCCTATAAAAAGAAAGGTTAGTAACATGCTTATATAATCTTGTGGTTGTCGAGAATCAAGATTGAGAGCCAAGGTATGTAAACAAGGCCTTGTAATAAAACAACAAATTGTAGTGGTATGTATGCCACTTATAAGAATGTAAAAATAAGAAAATGACTTCAAAAGAAAAATAATACTAAAAGTAGAAAAGTAGTAGTAGTGATTCCTTCCATGCTTGCATAAGGTTATGGATGGAGATTTTGATGAGTAATGGTATTGATGCGATCAAGGATGAGGTTGAGTATGAAACGCATTTCTTCCCTAACTTCTATTGCAATTTTCCTAGTGGATTGGCAATGTTCACAATGTAAATGATGTGGGTAATGAGTGTGGAAGTTTTCCGGTTGTTTTGATTTGAGTTTTGCGGAAGTTGTGGTGGAAAATAGGAAAATATGGATCACAATCCGGAATGTTAATAAGTGGTGGTGGAAAAGAACCTAGATGTTCTTGTAATGTGATGGGAGCTAATGGTGGTGATGTTTCATGATCTTGAAAGATAGTATTTGGAGATTTAGGGGGTGTTGAAAAGACTAATTCTTTTTCTTTAGGTTGGTTAGATCTTGTTGGAGTCTTAAGGAGTTCCAAAAGAGTTATTTTAGGTGGTGATGAAGTTGGTGTACTTGTTGGTGATGAGGGTGGTGCTATAATGGAAGCATCTTGTGGTAAATTATTTGTTGAGGATGAACCATTTGAGGTTGATTTTGCTAAACAACAAGATCGGATACTAATCCGCGCGGATATCCTAGCATTTGATTGTGGTATTTTGGATGGTGGAAGTACAAAGGTTTGGATATCATGATTGTTTGTACTAGATGATTCTCCTAAAGGGTTTTGGATGACATGATGAAGTGTGTTTGTGAGAAGGAGATGGAGTATGCAAGCATTTTGGGAGTTATATATATAGAAAACAAAGCATTGTAATGAATGCTTGACCCAAAATTTGGATTAAAATCTAATGATTAGATATGAATTCAAGGCATGTGATCATGAGAACACAAGCATTAAAGAGCATACTTCCAAAAATGAAGCAAATGTGGATTTTTCATCCAAAGTGAAAAAATAGAAGTTGAAAACAGCTTCTGTTACACGGATCCCATGAATCCTTCCCTTGAGGATCCGGTCCAAGATAAAGCTGGGATCCGTGGTCGGTGTTTCAGCAGACAAAATTTTCCTTTTGGAAACATTTTTGCCTAGTGTGCCTATATGCAAACTATTTGGAGTTTCGGTTATCTCGACTCCTAAAAGAAATAGAAAATAAACTAGAAGTATAAAACCATCCTATTGAGATAACCCAAAACCACATATTTAGTACATGAGTAACGTATTTTGTGTTATCAATGCTCCTAATTCATTGTTGCTTAAATGAATGTACCCGAAAACACATATTAGTTATGTGTCCCCTTTAGCATTCAAAAGACATGAGATGCAATGAAAACGAGTTTTTACTTTGTATTAATAATGAAAAAGCGATTTGTCCTAGACGTGAGAAATTGCTTTTGTGAAATTGATACGGGAAGGTATCATCCTTTTAGAAAACATTGTGAAAGTAGGTTTTCTTTGAAAATGTGTATATGAAAAAAATAAGAAAGCTATAAGTGGAAAACTCATCTTGGGTTTTGAAAATTTCCGTATTGTTTGTGAGTTGTGCGTGAAATAGAAATCCTAGACTCAGAAAGAAGAAGGCTAGTGTTTACATACCTTGTAGAGTCAATTAAATTACGACGTTTGTTCCATTAGACCAAGACCAAGACGAAGTAGGTTGAATTGTTCCCGCTTCAACGGTTTGGTGAGGACGTCGGCTATGTTGTCTTCGGATGCTACCTTCTCAATAGAGATGTTCCCTTTTGAACATTGTCTCTTAGGAAGTGATGACGAATCTCTATATGCTTTGTGCTAGAATGCAATACCGGATTCTTGCTTAGATCGATTGCACCTTTGTTGTCACATAGGATGGCTATGTTGCTTAGATGGATGTCGTAGTCTACTAACGCTTGTTTCATCCATAGAGCTTGTTGGCATGCTTTTTGCGTGGAGACGCATCGCTTCGGTTGTTGATATTGCAAGTGCCGTTTGTTTCTTAGAAAACCATGATGTTAAACAACATCCCATAAAAGTACATACCCCACTTGTACTTTTTCTATCAACGTAATCACTTGCATGGTCAGAATCTGCATATACAATTGTTTCTACTCCCGTGCCTTCAGGATACCATAATCCTAATTGTGTTGTACCCTTATATATCTAAATATCTTTTTACGGCTTCTAGGTGTGATATTTTGGGGTCTTCTTGAAACCTAGCACATAAACAAACACTAAACATGATATCCGGCCTACTTGCCGTGAGGTAGAGAAGGCTACCTATCATGCCATGATATTTAGTATTATCTACGGATTCTCCGTCCTCGGCTTTTGTGAGTTTGGTGTCGGATGACATTGGAGTCCTAATTGGTTTTGACTCTTCTAGACCGAATTTCTTTAACATCTCCTTGATGTATTTAGATTGATTAAAGAAGATACCATCTTCTACTTGTTTTATTTGTAGACCAAGAAAGAAACTAAGTTCTCCCATCATACTCATCTCGAACTCGTCATGCATGATTTTAGAGAAATCATCACACATGTCTTGACAAGTGGATCCGAATATAATATCATCTACATATATTTGTACTATGATTATTTGTGACTCTCTTTTCTAGTGTGTTGTCAACTAACCCCATGGTGTAGTTGTGTTTAACTAGAAATGACTTGAGTCTATCATACCAAGCTTTTGGAGCTTGTTTAAGACCATAAAGGGCTTTTTTAATTTATACACATGTTTGGGTTTTCAAAATCAATGAAGCCCGGAGGTTGAGCTACATATACTTCTTCATTTATGACACCATTTAGAAAAGCGCTTTTGACATCCATTTGATAAAGCTTTAGATCATTAGCACAAGCATACGCAAGAAGTATTCTTATAGACTCTAATCTAGCCACGGGGGCATAGGTCTCATCAAAGTCTATTCCCTCTTGTTGGTTATACCCTTGAGCAACGAGTCTAGCCTTGTTCCTAGACACTACTCCGTTTGCATCTAATTTGTTTTTATAAACCCATTTGGTTCCTATTATGGTTTGATTACTAGGTGGAGGGACAAGTGTCCAAACATCATTAGAAACAAATTGATTTAGTTCTTCTTGCATAGCCATTACCCAACTTTCGTCTTTTATGGCTTCTTGTGTATTCTTAGGTTCTAAGGTTGAAACGAAACAAAACAAGCTACTTTGGTTTTGAACTTGAGATCTTAATGTTCGTTCGTTTAGTTTTCCTATGACTTTATCTACGGGGTGATCTTTGGACTCTTTAATGTTTACTATTTCATCACTTAGAGGTTCTTCTTCTTCACTTATCTTTTTCTTTATTACTATGGCTTCACTTTCTATAATCTCGTCATCGACAAGAGGTGGAGAGGGTTTGGGTGGACTTTCATCAAATTTTATATTTAATGACTCTTCTACCTTCATTGTTTCTTTGTTTAATATGACGTAAGCTTTGCTATTTGGCGAATAACCTAAAAAGATACCTTCGGTTGATTTAGGATCAAATTTTGTAAGGTAATCTTTAGTGTTAAGGATAAAACATTTACTACCAAAGACTCTAAAGTGATTTAACGTAGGCTTTTTGCCTCCAAGTAACTCATATGGAGTTTTTCCTAAGATTGGTCTAATCAAGACTCGATTGAGTATATACGTTGAAGTATCAACGACATTACACCAAAATTTTTGAGGTATGGATTGTTCATTAAGCATGGTTCGACTCATTTCTTGTAGAGTTCTATTCTTTCTTTCTACTACCCCATTCGATTGTGGAGTGCGTGGAGCCGGGAAGTTGTGAGTAATACCATTAGCGTCACAAAAAGCTCCAAATTGCACTTCATTATCGAATTCTCTACCATGATCCGTCCTAATAGACACTATGGGACTTCCTAGTTGTCTTTGGATCTTTTTGCTTAATATTTCAAAATAGTTAAAGGTTTCCGTTTTGTTCTTTAAAATTTTGTCCATGTATACCTAGAGTAGTCATCCACTATTACCAAAGTGTAGTAGTTGCCTCCATAACTTTGGATAGCGGATGGACCAAATAAATCCATATGTAGTAATTCTAGACACCTAGTTGTGGACACCATGTTTTTAGCTTTATGACTCGAATGAGCTTGTTTTCCTATATTACAAGCATTACAAAAATGATGTTCATATTTTAACTTAGGTAGATCTCTTACTAGATCTTTGGATGATAGCGATTGAAGAAGTCGCATGTTGGCGTGACCCAATATTCAATGCCATAAGGTCGAAGTATCATCCATAGAGGTAAGACATAATTTGTCTAGGTTCATTACCGATTTTAATGACATAGACTCCATGTTTCCTAATTCCTCTTCCTATGGTTATGCCAATTTTAAGAATCTTACTACGGTTTCGGTAAAAAGTACATTGCACTTTTTATCACATATTTGTCCTATACTTAAGAGAGTAAAGTTTAGGTTTTCACGGACACACATCGTTAATGGTTAGAGATTTGTTAGAAATCGTACCTTTACCGATGATTCTACTTTTGCTATTTCCAAACACCACATTACCTCCATTAATGGATTCATATGTGGAGAATAGATCCCTATTCCGGTCATGTGCCTTGTGCACCCGCTATCCTTGACCCATTCATCGGGTCTAGGTCGACCTTTAAGCACACCTAAAAAATAATAAAACTCAAAAGTTTGGTTCCCATTTGTTCATGGGTCCATTAGTGTTAAACATTCCATTCATGTTAGACATGTATGGATAAGATGAGTATGCATTCCATGGAGCAAAGTTTTGAAAAGAAAACCGTTTTGCATGTTTTGATTCCATCCCATTTGATGGTTACTTTTCTGGTAAACGTTATTAGGTCTCCTAAATGAGTTAGGTTTTGAAAAAGATGGAGCTTTGTTTCTTGCAAAAGTAGGATTATATTTAGGAGGTGGTTGTCTAGTGGTGACATGATTTGGTTTCTTTCTATTAACTATGACAAACTCAGTTCTAGATGAAGAAGCTACGTTATTGCTATTGCTAATGCCACAGATCCACGGATCCCCTCGTACACTAGCCGTTCCCTTTAGGGATCCGTGGGATCCACCACAACAGTTGCTTGTTTTTCTTATGTTTTAACAAAGTTTGTTTCTTTATTTTCACTAGTTGATGGATCAAGTTTTTGAACCCTAAACCTTTCTGTTGTCCTCAGTTTTAATACTATCTAGCATTGTATTTAAAGTGTTCGTGCTCATTCTAGCAATCTTAGAATCTAGTTGATCAACTAGTGTTTGAAGTTGAACGCAAAGTTCACATTCACCACTTGCTATTTTACACTTTTCTAAACGTTTTAGTTTTGCTTTTAATTCTATGACTTCTTTATCTAAACGTTGATTTTGACTCTTTAAAAGCTTGTTTTTGTTAATTAGTTTTAAGCTAATATTGCATAGTTTGTCATATTCATTATGAAATGAGTCGTCATCAAGTGATGAACTACTATAGTATTCGTGACATACCTCGTGGTTTTCCATGAGACAAATTTCTTCGTCCTCCTCGTCGCTCATTCCCCACGTGCCGCTCACGAACGCCTTTTGATCATCCCGTTTGGGACACTTACTAATAAAGTGGTTTGGGTCCCCACACTTAAAGCAAGTACGATCATCCTTTGGCTTTTCGTCCTCTTTGCTTTTCCGAAAGCCTTTCTTATCATCATACGGTTGTTTGACGTATCTACCCTTTCTTCTAAAGAACTTTTTAAAGTCCCTTACCGCCATAGCGCACTCTTCGTCGTCACTACTCGAAGATGAGTTCTCCTCATCGCTCGAAGCCTTTTGGCTTTAAGGGCAAGAGATTTGTGTTTCTCTTTCACCTTTGAGGCTTCGAATCTTTAGCAAGGACAAGCTCGTAGACTTTTAGGTTGCCTATGAGTTCATCGAAGGTGAGGATTGTCAAATCTTTTGACTCTTCGATTGCCGTCACCTTGGATCTCCACTTCGATGGAAGTGCCCTTAGATATTTCCTAACATGGTTACGCTAGAGAAAGATTCATCAAGTGCTTGTAAAGATGTAATAATAGTATTAAAGTTAGCAAATGAATGATCTATAGTTTCCTCATCCGATATTGAAAATTGTTCATATTGTTGAACAAATAAATCAATTTTATTATTTTTAACTTGTTGGTTGCCTTGATGAGTTACAACTAAAGAATTCCAAATTTCTTTAGAGGTTTTAAGCATAGAAATTCTTTCAATTCCTTTTTCGTAAAGCATTATATAAAACCATTTTTGCTTCACTATTTTAGAAAGCTTTTTCTTCATTTCATCATTTAGTTTATCATGAGGTATGTGAACTAAATTTCCTTTATCATCATTTGAGGTAGCCTCAAAATCACCTTCAACAATAATGTACCAAAGATCAATATCTTTAGACTTCACATATGTTTCCAATCTATTTTTCCAATATATAAAACCATTAGTTTCAAGTAGTGGTGGTCGTTGCATAAATTTCCCTTCCTTATAATTTTCGAACCCATAGTGATCGAAAAGTTTTTAAAATACAATTTTATTTTAAAACTTTTATAAACTTAGCTCTTGATGCCAATTGTGGAAAACTAGAAGGGGGTTGAATAGTTTTGCCGATTTTAAGTTGATTTCAAAACTTTTAGATTCGATATTATGTGAAATCGTATGAATGTTGAGAACGTATAGATCTAATGATAATGCAAGCAAATAGATAAAGTTAAGGGATACAAATGACACAACCGATTTATAGTGGTTCGGCTACAAGGTCACCTTTCTTTGCTCCACTCGAGTTACCTACTCGAGAGTTCAAGCACTATGTCAACAAACTCCTTCACTTGGCGGAGAAGCCTTCACAACGTTGCTTACACTTTTCCGGTACAAAGCTAGATACCGAGTCCGTAGTACGGTGGACCAAACCAACACAACTATTACACAACAAATATGTGAAATATCAAATACAAGATCTTCGCTACTGAAATCTTGTGGAGTGACAAATCAATCAAGGACCCCTTGCTTGGATGACTTGTAGAATGCTCGTGATCTCGCCTTAGAGAAAGACATATATGAGAATCACAAATAGAAATAAAGAAGAACAACTCTCTAGATCAAGTGATCTATATGTTAGAATAGAATGAGAGTGTATGAGAGATTTAGTAAGAAGAGGGGTAAGTTAGAATGAAGAAATGGCTCTCTATTTATAGGCAAATTTCTCCTCTGTTCCACGGATCCCACGGATCCCTTCCACTTGGGATCCGTCTAGTGTAATCCTAGGGATTCGTGGTACTCCTCTTTGCCCATGGGTTTTTTGGTTATGGGTCATGGGTTATGGGTTGGTCCATGGGTTTTTTCTAGATTCAATGTATCTAAGTATACATTGTATCAAGTCTTCTTTGGTATGGGTTTAAGATCCATGGGTTATGGTCCATGGGTTATGGTTTTTACCCATCCTAATAAACTATTACAACAAATGCTTAATTATTACATTTTTGTATTTAAATGGCTATATGTAAATGCTTTACAAAAATAACATGTATCCTTATAATTTTACTTAAGATAACATTACATTTGTTATCAACAAAACACAAAGAGATCGCAAAATATTAATAAACGTTTTTACGGTTTATTTGTATTAACAAAAGCAACACATTGTTTTTAAGAAAAACATGTGAAAGAAATAAAAAGAGGTAGAGAGCAAGTAACGGGAAAGGATCTCGTCTTTACTCCCCCTTTACGAGTCCATCCCTAGGTAAGGGCGTCAAGAAAGTAATACTAATCTAGTTTGTTTGCAACTAAGTTTGCAAAAGATTTCGCCTAAGTGACGAATGTGCTCCCCCTTGATGATTGCATTTTGCAAAGGTATGTAATCCTAATATTGCAAGTAATTTGCAATGTATTATTTTGACACAAAGCTCCCCTAGCTTTAGGGTGTCAAAAGGCTTCAAGTGTAGATTGAATAACTACAAAACAAAGGTTAGAAAACAAGTATAATGCACAATTTCCTGCATATGTGATCCAAGTTAGTAGAAAAATAGTTTTCTGTCTCACGGATCCCACGGTTCCCTCCTAGTAGGGTTCCGTCTAGGCAATTTGTGGGATCCGTGATAGCTGATGATTAAATTCAAAGAATGGTGATGTAACAAGTAATGTTAACATCAAAATGAGATAATGATTCAACCAACAAACATATACTCAATGCAATATGGCAAGTAAACTATCATTCAATAAAACATAAGAGATGATCAACAAATCTCTAAAAACTAAGAGAATGATTTAGCCATATTCTACTAATACTAATAAGTGACCAAAGCTTAAGAAGCAACAAAGTGCTTGAGTCTAGGGATGAGTAGACTTGTTGATTTGGTCCAATCTTTCAAGAAGATAATTAAACATGAAATGCAACTCATTTCGTACTTCTTGAACAAGTCCTTGGGTGATTAGACAATTAGAGCAATTATTGTCTCGATTAGGAACAGGATGTTTTGAGGAGGTTCTACAAATGATGGTGGAGGTACATTGAGTAATTTAGGATGAGGTTCTACTAGGAATGAGAGTGGTGGTAATGGAAATTCCTCCATTTGATCAAGTTCTTGGTGGTTCCTTGTTTCCAACGATGGACTAGTTGGTGATGTAGGTGGTTCCTATTTTAACAAGAAGGTTGGTGAATGAGAAGTTCTCGGTGGTGAATGCTCTAATGAATAGAGAGAGGCTCGGTAAAGGAGTGTAGTCCATGCTCTAGGAATGAAGGTTTAGACGTTTTTCTAGAACTAGGTACATTTGGTTTAGAGCTCGATGATCCCTTTTCTAACCTAAGAGGTTTAATGCTAATTATTGCGGTTCTCTTGGCAATTGTTGATTGGGTTTGTTGAGGTGAGATTCTAGCACTATTATCTCTTACAGATGATGATTCGGTGGATGGGAAGTCCTACCATTTGTGGGTTTAACCGGAGATGATTCGGTTGAGGAAATTTCGTGTACAACACGAGCAAGTTTCTTGGGTGGTTCTTGGTTTGATGAGTTAGCACTAGGAGCTTTCCTCATGATGAAATGACTAAGGAAAAGGTTTCTAAATGCTGAGAATTATGTTGTGTTTGATGACTAAGGGATTCTAGGAAGATGACATATAAAGGGAAGGATTTAGCAAGTGCATTCAAGACTTAAGTCTCTAATATCCTTTGGAATGTGATTAGCATGCACAAGGTTGAAGTTCAGAGTTTCACTGATCTAGGAACTCATTTAAGATGAGATGGAGTGTTTGAGTTAGGAAGATGAGTTGAAATGATTGTTTTAGCAATGTTAGACATAAACTGTCATCCGGATCCCACGGTTCTTTCCTCAGAGGGATCCGTCTAAGCTAATCCTAGGATCCACTTTCAGCTATGAAAGAGTGGAAATGATGTTTCTAAGATCTAAGACCTATATCATCTTGAGTGTTTCAGTCCTCCTAAGTGTTTTAAATGAAGGGGTGCTTGAGTACTTGAAGGTAATAAGTGATGTAGCTAATGATTGTTATTTATGGAAGGATTTGGAACTTTCAAGAGTACCAATGGATGAGCAAGGATGACACTAAAGATTTAGAGTGTCAATTGAAGCTAAATGATCCTAGAGATTAGGTTATGTCTTAGGATAGTGTTTTGGAAAATATCCTAGAGGCTTTGAGATGGGAAAACTAGAATTTGATCAACTTTGATCAATTTTGAGGTAAGGATGATTTATGATCAATTTTGCCATAATCGAAAGATTTCTAAGGCTAGATGTGAGGGATCATGTGAGAATGATGAGTGATCATAGAGAGCGGAAGAGTAATGGATTAAAGTGAAAATGATAGATCTACAAGCGTCTTAGAGTGTGATCTAGGTGAGTTGAGTAGGAAAGGATCTGCTTAACTTGATAAGGAATTAATTTGCCTTAAAACACTATGTTTAGCTTAGTGTGAGGTGTTCTAAGGACATGATTGAAATACAATGATTGCAATTGCATTTTCTGTTTGCCGGATCCCACGGTTCCCTAAGAGTAGGGATCCGTCAAGCACAAATTTTGGGATCCGTCTATCTACTAAGCAGAACCTTTACAAAAGGTATGAAATGACTTTGACAATGCATCATATTTCAAGTTTAAGAGGTTCTAACACTAATATATCAAATGAGATCGAGCTCACAAATAACAAAGAAGTTTATCAAACTTAATTGTGCACTATTCAAGAAACTCAAAAACTTATTTACGATCTAGATTAGTAAATCATTTGTATTAACAATGGCGTGCAGAGTAGATGATGGTGTTCAAGACAATAGGGTTGTTTTGGCCAACGGAAGCAATGAACTATGTATAGTCATTACGGATGGTGATTAGCATACAATGAACTTCGTCCATGAAGTCATGTAGCTCTTCTCGATCAAAGCAAGATAATCACTTGATGAGGCAAGTGGTTGTGATTAACTAAAATAAATTTTTATTTTACAACTTGTTTGATTAGTAATCCTAAGACAACGCAAAGTATTTCCATTGTAAACTTACTTTAGGAAAACATAGGAGTATAGATTTCTCAAGTGAGAGAATGAATATGAGACTATTACTAGCGGTGCTCAATTACGGCTAAACACGACCATTTTTACGGGTGATTCCACATACCCAACTTCCATCAAGGAACCAATTCAACCATTAGGTCAAATTGAGTTTCTAGTGCAATAAGTTCTCCAGTATTCATTCTCAAGTTTGGAAAATTTATATTCCTACAATGGCCTATCGAAGAGTAACAATGATGATACTTTGCTTCGTTTAATATTATAATTAAGACAAATAAGGTGACGAAGGCGTCATGTTAAAAATAAGTTTAAAAGTTGTCCATATGGTAAACAACAAAAAATGGTTGGATGAGCTAGTTCAACATATGTTGTTGGAAAGCTTTGAGTTTGGACTTTCGGATATGAACAATTATATTTGCGTTGCAAAATAATTTACTTGAGTATATCGGATGAAATAATCAAGTTGTCAATCCTACTATGAAGCTTGGAGAGCGATCATGATGTAGACTAAATAACGAGATAACACAAACCGGACCTGTTGATTCACACGAATACCAGGAACGATCCTACCAATAATCGTTGATTCACACGAATGCCGATTATAGGGAATTCTTAGCAAAAGCTGCCAAAATAGACTTTTGGTATTTCATAAAACTGATTATTCCACATTACAAAGGAAGTTTTAAATAGGACTACAAAATGAAACGCCCTAGAAGACAAACGGGCTGAAAGTTATTACATAAACAAAGTCCTAAAAACTCGAGAAAAAAAAACACTAAAATGCAAATAACTCATAAAATAGAGTGTTTCGGGGCTCGAAAGTTCTGGAAACCGACAAAGTCTGTTTCCCACCACGTGCTCCTCGTTCTAAGCTTTGATTTGACTGGTCATTCGCCAAAACGGAGCCCCAGTAGCCCAAGTTATGCCCATTTTAGTGAGGCCCCTTTTGTCACACGATCTTGGGCCTCCGTAAACATCATGGCCTCGATCATCAACACTTGGGCCCACATCATTCCCCTTGGTAGACTAAATTCGTCCTCGAATTCACAAAGAAGATCATCATCAAGAATCACCATAGTAAGGCAACAAGTGTTTCACATTAAACACATCTAACATCGGATATGGCTCTAAGTAACTTCAAACTGTAAGCATTGGAGTTAATTTTGTCAACAATTTCCAATGGGCCAATTTTCTTAGCGGACAATTTATTATACTCACCAACCGAGAAACGATCCTTAGTTAAAATAGCCCATACAAAGTCACCTACTTCAAAATCCACATGCCTCCGCTTTGATCAAGATCTTGTTTGTACTTTAAGTTAGCTCGAACCAAGTTGTCATGAACAAAATTTTATGAACTTCATGTAACCCTTCAACAAAATCCTCGTGACTTTCTTTGGAATAGAACCTTAAATAGGAAGAGACATTAAATCAAGAGGTCTACGTGGTTGTGCAGAATAATAAACCCTGAACGGACTAAAACCCGCTTCGATTAACAACATGATTATGAGCAAACTCGATTGACATAACTTCCGATCCCATGCCTTCACATGATCACCTACTAAACACCTCAACAGATTACCAAGAGACCGGTTAACAACTTCAGTCTGCCCATCAGTTTGGGGATGATAAGCACTACTAAAATTGAGTTGAGTATTCACCATCTTCCACAAACTATGCCAAAAATGACTTAGAAACCGAAAGTGTCACGATCGTAAACAATAGATGAAGGCAAACCATGTAAACGATAAACATCGCGAAAGAAAAGTTGGGCCACATTAATCATCTGTCTTCTTGCAAGCAATAAAGTGTACCATCTTAGAGAAACGATCAACAACAACAAATATTGAGTCATTACCCCTTTGAGTACGAGGTAACCCCAACACAAAATCCATGCTTATATCAACCCATGGCTGCAAAGGAACCAGTAAAGGCATATAGAGTCCCAAGATTAGTAGTTGTACCCTTTGAAACTTGGCAAATACGACACCGCTTGACATAATGCTCCACTTCTTTCCTCATAGTAGGCCAAAAATAAGAAGCTTGCACCAACTGTAATGCAAAGAAGACAATTTATCATTTAGCATAGCATACGAAAGTTCTTTTCATCGCTTTGTGTTAAATATAAACATGTATACCAAGCTTGATTAGTTTCTTTTATATTTATTAATATGATCAAAACCTTAATTTCAATAGAGGACACATTGTTATTCAAAAGCGAAAACATCCGTCTCCAATTAGATCAAAAGTTTGTGCAAAAGTTATGACCGAAAAATGACTCTCTATTATAAATCAATGATTATGTAAATTATTGTTTTGAATGAGTTTCTGAAATCATTTTTAAATGAAAGTAGACTCAAATACCTTTAAAACGATAGGTGGCACGACTTCTAACGACTTACGGTTAAAAAGTTATGAATTTTTGAAATTTAGACAAAAAATCTTTCTTCTGTACCACGGATCCCACGGATCCCTTGCTTGAGGGATCTGGCCCCAGTAACCTGAGGGATCCGCGGATCTGACTACGTAATTACAAAATGTACGTTTTGACCTGACGAAAAGGTTTAGTCTTTGTAGACTTTTTAGTGAAGTTATATTACCTATTTTTACCTTTATTCAGGCTTGATTAACAAGATATCTAACAACAAAACTTCAAAGAAAAAAAATCACTAAAACACTTTTCATATTATGCTTAGTATATGATAGAAGCATATATCACCAATTTGTCCACAAGCAATTTAGCAAATTTAAAAAAAAATGTAACTAAGAAAACATACCTTTGCTATATCCTTTTTTTATGGTTTTAGAAACCATAGACGCGAAATACTTCATGATCTTCTAAGATAACCCAAATCCTTTGCTATATTCCCTTTTTATGGTTTTAGAAACCATAGACGCGAAATACTTCATGATCTTCTAAGATACCCAAATCCTAGTATGAGAAAGATACCCAAATCCTAGTATGAAGACTTCACAAAGGAAAATATTAGAATGATCTATCACTATCCAACATATGATGATTTCTAAAAACATGACTTTTTGTTTTAAGAAATTCCCTTCTTTGTAGTTTTCAAACATACACGGATCGTATCAAGTTTTCAAAGTACAATATATAAAAACAAAACTTGGTAACGAAGCTCTGATACCAATTGTGGAAAACTAGAAGGGGGGGTTGAATAGTTTTACCAATTAAAACTTCGTTTTAATATATTTAGATCGACTTATGTCAATCTATTTAGTTGTTTATGTTGGACGTTGATAGATAGATATATAAACGTGTAATGAAATATAAAGAGTAAGAAGCACATCACCACGACACAAGTATTTATAGTGGTTCGGCTACAAGGACACCTTCCTTGCCCTACTCCACTCCCCGAGTCACCTACTCGAGAGTTCGTAATCACTACACCAATCTCCTTATGGCGGAGAAGCCTTCACAACGTCGCTTAACCTTTTTCCGGTACAAAGCTAAATACCGAGTTCCTTCACACCAAGGCGAACCACACCAAACACAACGTCGCCTACCCTTTATACGGTGCTAGGCTAACCACCGAGTTCTTTCACACCAAGGAGAACTAATCCTATCACAACGTTGCCTACCCTTTATTAGGTGCTAGGCTAAGCACCTAGTTCCATTACTATGGAGGAACTACTACCCTTCACAACACAACACCTAATGTCAAGGAGATCCACTCCTTGTTACAACACCATCAAGGATATCACCATCCTTGGAAATAAACAAATACTTATATGTATAACGATGCACCTCATCGATTATACAACCTAGGCATTCTTCCCAAATGCTACTTGATTTGATTCTACGGCATCCTTTACTAATGCCTTTGACACAACGCTTGACACCCTTCACTAATGCCTTCGTCTTGACACCTTTAGCATTCTTCACTAATGCTCTTGACACGAATGATAAGCACCTTTCACTAATGCTTTCGTCTTGACACTTTCAGCATCCTTCACTAATGCCTTCAACATCTATGGAGAAAGAAAGAACTATCAACAAGAGAACTTCAGTTGTCTTGATGATGACGAAGCATGGCAACTCATGGACTTGAGCTTGCTTGACTTCAAGAAGTGGTGATCTTGCCTTTAAGAGGAACCTAGAAGATCACACAAAAACCAAGACACAAACTACATAGATCTCTTGGATCTGAGGTTAGAGAGATGTAATATTTGGAGAGAGTATATGTGAAGTGTGAGCTAAAAGGAAAGAAATGGCTCACTATTTATAGAGAAAATTCTCTACTGTTCCCCGGATCCCACGGATCCCTTCCACTTAGGATCCGGCTAGCACAAAGCTATGGATCCGTGGAACGCTCCTCTTTACCCATGGGAATTTTGGTTATGGGTCATGGGTCATGGGTTGAACCATGGATCTTTGGCTAGATACAATGTATCTCTTGAGTGCTCACCAAGGGTTCAATGTATCTAGACATTCTCTTGAGTGTTCACCAAGGGTTCAATGTATCTAGACATTGGGTATGGGTCAATACCATGGGTTATGGATATTATCCATATATGATATAAGCATGATATCATGCAATGGGTTATGGGTCAAGCTCAATGGATCATGGGCTTTGGGTTGTACCCAACTACATTCAATGTATTTGCCCAATGGGTTATGATACTTAAGTTTCTACCATTTATATCACCCAATATACTACATACTAGTTATGTGTATATTTTACCCAAATAGGTAAACACTAGTTGTTGTACATATGTAATATTAAATCATAAAATCACTTATACTTGTTTTAGTGTTTTATGTGAAAATGTGAATATGTTAGAAACTATTAGTTCAAACCATTTACGTATTTTGTTTGTTTCGTTAAAATGATTTTACGTTTGTTATCGACAAAACATTAGAAGATCGTAAAATATACATAAACGTTTTTACGACTTATTTGTATTAACAGTATTGAATATTGATTGGTTGTCTCTTATCTTAATTATGATTGACCTAGTATTACGATTACATTCGTTGTGTTTTTAATGCTTGAGTAATCTTTGCGAACATTAGTTTATAATCACCTAGAGTTACTGTAGTCTAAACTTCCAAAGATAACCTTAGAGTTAGTTTATGAATCCTAGAGATTTCGTAGGCAATAACCTTAAGGTAGTCTCAAAGAGGTAGGGAAAAACGCATACCCTACGACCTTAGAAGACACAACGCGTTAAGAATAAGGACTTGACAATTCAACCATCAATAGGAGATAACTAGGGAGTAATATCATCTAAGTAAACACATTTTTAATCATCATAAGAGCACACAACAATAGACGTAGACTACACTCACCTTAGTTTAGATAATTTGATAATTAGATAAGTAGAGTAATCGATAGAAATACAAACCCCCCAAATCCAATACCCCGAGATTCGTACCTTTCAATTTTCTAAAAAAAATATAAAAAAGATAAAAAATAATCTTCCTGAACCCCAACCTTAGCGTAGTAATTTCTCACTAGCATTCCTATTCCCCTAGAGAACGATATCAATTCCCGAGGCTTACCCTAATACTACACTACAACGATTAGGTTCACTGCCTAGGGTGTTGAAAAACTTGCTCGACGAAAAGGAAGTTCTTTTTGACCCCGAACGCCGCGTTGTAGCAGTATTAAGTTTTTACGCCAGGAATAGAATAGCTAGTTTGATTTCCACCTCGTTTAGGTTTCCTTGCTTGATTCCTATCAAGTAAGCTTTTTTCCCATTTTTAGCTTCCTCATAGTTTATCTCCCTTCTTCGTGACCTTTGTTAGTAACCCCATCACTTTTCATCATGGAAGGTGATAATCAACCACCACTCATCAACCCACCACCAAATGACCTGCCAAGAGGCCGTACTCTTGGTGAATACTCAAGACTAAGCCACCTAGGCTATAGAAACACCATTGCTTCCCGACCAAGCCTAAACTACGGCCCTTCGATCCGACATCATCCGGTTGGTGCAAAACGGATGTGCATTTCATGGACTTCGCTCCGAAGATCCTAATCAGCATCTTAAGCATTTCCTTAAAATCGTTGATTCCATCGACCTCGATGCTACTACTCGGGAGAACACGCACTTGCGTCTCTTCCAATTCTCTCTACGAGACCAAGCTAGTAATTGGCTTGAGCGACTTCCCGCCGGCTCCATCTCAAGTTGGGATGATCTCACCTCTCATTTCCTTGCTCAATTTTTCCCACCGGGGAGAACTACTAAGCTTAGGAATGAAATCTTGATGTTCCAACAACGTCAAGGTGAATCTCTCTATGAAGCATGGACTCGATTCAAGGACTTACTCCATAGAGTCCCTCATCATGGCATTGATCTTTGGCTTCAAGTCCAACTCTTTTATGATCATGTCAACTTCCCAACTAAGCATCCATTGACTGCGCCGGTGGCAAACTTAGTGATCTCACCGCGGAAGAATCGTGGGGGTATAATAGAGGACTTTGCTCTCTATGACAATGAAAGTTGGAATGACCCCCGTGAGTTGCCCAAAACTGTAAAGGCAATCTCCTTGCCTCCCATTGACTCATAATCTTCCGACCATAGGATGCTCGAGCTTGAAGATCAAGTTAAATTCCTAATGAGCTCCTACGAAAATCCTAAGTCTTCAAGCCAAGTGAACAAAATCACTCTCCCTTGTGAGTTGTGTAGTGGTACCCACGACACTCGTGATTGCACAAGACTCCCCGAACAAGCTTTTGCGGACTACGCCTCCACGCCACACGTGCAGAGCGGAGAGAAATGGTACACTTTCAAGCCTGAACAAAACAACTTAGGAAACTCCTATAACCCCTCATGGAGGAATCACCCTAACCTTAAGTGGAACCAAGATTCAAACCCACCCCAAAGCTCATCTAGTCCACCTAATAGGTTCAACCATCCAAACACCGGGAACCCCACTAGTCTTGAGGCAGGTGCGTCTAGATTCATGTCATTTCAAGAAACTCGATTGACTAAGCTTGAAGCCGATTTCAAGAAACGATAAGGCGAGATGACAAACAAGATTGGCGCCCTCTTAAAAGCCTTCAATGACCGGGAAATTGGAGCACTCCCAAGTGATACTATAAAGAACCCAAAAGTAAATTCAATTTCATCGACTTTATGTTCTTGTTTACCATGGGAGAGTGCACATCCATACCCCTCACACCCAACGGTCCACTCGGTAAATGCTATCAACAAGGGTTCCAAGCGATCCCAAATGAGGTACCAAGGACCCGCACCATTGGTACAGCCCACTCTTGAGAAAGTCATCAACCAAGAACACAAACCTAATCTAGACGAGGAGTACAAGGAACTCCACCAAGAAAAACCGGTTCTTGAAGTCTTAGCTCAGGCACCTTATTATAATGCTTTAAAAGAAAAATACGAGAAAGAACTAAAACTTGGAGAAAATGGGTCCGCGTTTGTGCAAAATAATTTACCTAAGAAGTTAGAAGATCCTGGGCTATTCACACTTCCGTGTAGGCTTGGAACTTCCAAACCTCTCGATGCTCTAGCCAACTTAGGATCATGCATCAAACTTGTTCCGTTGTCCCTCCATAGAAGCCTTAAATTAGGTAAGATTAAACCAACGGAAACTATCTGATGTTCATGGAGTGTACAAGTTTTAAATTTATAAAAGACGAATTACCAATTTTACCAATAACACATACGAGCAAGTGCACTCGTCCGTTATAGCAAGATTATGAAGGTAAGTCGGGATCGTTCGCAGGGATTTGAGTGAATATGATTAACAAGTTTGAATCAACTAAGACAATCCAAAACATATAACAACGCAAATAGATATAATGAAATTCAGATGATTAACAACTACACTTGCTTAAACTAGTTTCTTATCCTTGATTAGTGTGATTGTGCTAACCTCTTAATATGTTGCTTATGATAATTAGTTGGTGTACTAATCTATTGTTCTTACAAGTTAAACCTTCGTCAAGATTTTAGTTCATAAAAACAAGAATTAAGTTTAGCCAATCAATTCAAGATCAATTCAAGTTTCATAAGTTTATTTTCATAAACTTAAACACAAAAACATCCATTTGTTTTATCAAATTGCTTAAGAAATGGTCAATACAAAAGGTAACCGATTATAGACAAAAGGCTAAAATTGATTATCAACAACTAATCTTACGTCCTTTTAGATGTTTCCAATCAATCCAACTCGATAATCAAAAAGCGTTTTTATTACAACCACACCTTAGTTCCTTTGTTTAATCAAGAATAATGGGTAAAAACCATAGACAAAATGATTATAACTAGTTGAATAACAATAAGTTCTTTCGACCTCTACAGTTACTATCAACTAATCAAACTTGATTAACAAATGTCACTATGAAACTTTAGCACAATTGGATCTTAGAATCAACTTGAAATTGAATTAAAACATGTTAACAAAATCACTAAGTAATCATATGATAATCAACATCATTTAAGCAAGTGTATAAAGAAATTAGCCACTCATAGCAAACATGAACATAAACTCAGAACTTTGAACATTAGAAAACATGATTAAGAGTCTTACAATGCTTGGAATAAGATTACAAATGGTGAAGTAATGATTCCCAAAGTATTGGGGTAGACTCCTTGGTGTTTTGGCCTCCAAATGTGGAACTTCTGGAACTCCAAACTTTCCTGGACTTCTAAGGACGAATTTGAGAGCTTGAGAGCTTTGTTTGATGAGTAGAGAGAGTTATACTGAAGTGTGTGTCTCATATGCTCACAAGAGGTCTTTATTTATACTAGTTCCAAGGCCTAGGGTATTAATTGCTGAACTTGGCCTCCAAGGAGTTAGGAAGGGACTAGAATACACCAAGGGAAGGAACTAGAATCATTTGGATGCAAAGGGGAAACTTAGTGATGAAGATTTGGCAGAAACAGGCTCTCCACCTAGATCGGTCATATGACCAACCGATCCGGTTGGTCTTCTACAAGGGCTCCAACCGAACGGTTGAATGGGCGTTTTGGGCACTTTTGATCATCTTCCAACCGATCCGGTTGCTATTGCAACCAATCCGGTTGGTCTTCCTGAGTTACGGAAAAATGATCTTTACTTCGTTTTGACTTGTAGAATCTTGGTTCTTCAATAACTTTGGTCTTCTATGGTACTTGAGATACTGATTTGTGCTTGACATGCTTCACTAAAACGGGAATCTTCTAATTGTTGAACATTCCTTTACTTTTCCTTCCGTTTCCCTGCACTTGATTATAAACACTAGACAAACATCTTTTGATGCGATTAAGCACTGAAATCGTACAAATATAACCAAATAACATATACAAAGGCACACATAACGCTACGAAAAACATGTACAATCTGAGCGTTATCAAATTCTCCCACACTTAAACTTTGCTTGCCCTCAAGCAAATCTAGGAAAAACATCCACTGGTACAAGATCATGATTAAGAAAAATGTGATGTAAATCAACCAAGTACAAGTACGAGAGAAGATTCATCAATTATGCTTTTTAAGAATGAAACTTTCAAGATGTTTTACAATAACCAATGATTTTCTTGCATGATTAACATTTCAAAACACCTCACGAAAAAGGAACAAAATATAATTCACTCAATCACTCAATTTTTAGTGGAGTAACAAGATAAATCACACTCATTGCTCAGTCATTATTAGATTATTACCATAAGCTTGTACAAGAAACAAAACTCCACCGACGTGGCGTGAGCACCAAGCAAAAACATCTAAAGAGGACTTTTATTCGGGTTATAATGTTATGGCTTAGGGTTAAGGGCATGGATAAGGCATGGGAATATTATTGAAATTGGTGTTAAAATAAAAATAAAATCAAGTCTAATACCCGCGTTGCTAGCTACCAAACAATCCGCAAACCAATAAATGATTATAGCTTCATTTTCTTTTCTTCGGATTTCCACAACTCTTCGCTTTGCTTTGCCATGATAATTTTTTCTTCGAATATAGCACATTGGCTATTACATTCATACTTTCAACATTTTTTTTTGAACTCATCCATGAAATGGCTCAATCAACTAACAAGATGCGGTACTCATAATCATTTGAACAATCTTCACTTTCCGGGTGACTAGCAACCAACCGTTTAGACATTGACAAGGGTTAGGCTAAGGTTTAAAGTGTAAAATATTTTTGTATTTTTCTGGACTTAACAAAAACAAAAAGGATGGCTCATAGGGTGTAACTAGGGGTATCAAGTGCTAAAGATGAGCGCTACCAATGGGTCCATGTAGGTGGTTAACTAACCGATGTGGCTAGCTAATATAGCATGATATGAAAAATGGAAGGCCATTTGGGTTAAGTCCTAAGGTGCCTCTTTATCACACGAATTTACTTATATCGTACGAATGCGATCTCACTGCGGTCTGATAATGATTTACAAGTACAAGTTCTAGAATAAATAAAATCACCGGCACACTCATAGCAAAAGATCCAAGCATAAAAGATGTATGCTTTATATAAAGCAGCCTCAAATCCTCACAATTTTAGTGGAAAGGGCTATAATTTGTGCTAGCAAATGTTTATCGATCCCCGAATGGATTGCAATATTAATCGGAACACATCTTAAAGTTTCAAATATTATCAGTTTTACCAGTGGTTTGATCCAGTTATTCTAATGTATTATCCTAAAAGCGTGAAAAGTAACTAGATCATAAGGGCAAACAAAATTTTAACTTTAAGCTTGAAAACTCTAATTTTCCTATTCACCCCCCCCCCCCACACTTAAGTTAAAGATTGTCCTCAATGTGAAAAACAAACTTCAAAGTATAGAAATAGGGAAAATACAGATGAAACCAGTTATTCCAATGAGTAATCATTACCTGCACAAAATCTTATATACAAACAAAAGAGTTTTATTAAGGTGTGGCACTCCCCCACACTTAAGTTCAACCAAAGGTTTAAACTTTGGGGCATGACCACAGAAAATCAAATCGGAAACACACGAGTTGCCTCCCGAGAAGAGCTTGTTTTATTAACAAGTCATCAGCCTGACTCAAATATTCCCGAATTCACTTGGCCACAGATGCAGCCTTGAACATTTTGAAAATTTCGGGGATATACATGAATTCGTCACCAGTAGCCGTCCCAGATGAACTCAGCAGATGGTTTCCAAGGAACACTTTGTGGGATTCTTCCTTGAAAAGGTGCTACAAAGGTGATGGTTTCGAATTCATTTTCGGGGGAAACTGTCTCAACTGATATTTCATTCATTTGCTCCTAGTCGTAGTATAACTTGATTCGATGCCCATTAACAATGAAACTTCCACCCTGTTTGTCATAGAGTTCGACATAACCAGATGGATATCCGTGTTTAACGATATATGGTCCAAACCATCTTGGTTGTAATTTAGGAGCTTTGAATTTGAATTTCATATTGAAGAGCAGAACTTTATCTCCAGCTTTGAATTCTTTTTAAACTCTTAGTTTTTTATCGTGATAAGCTTTTGTTCTGGCCTTATACAGTTTAGAATTTTTGTAAGCTCGGAGTCTAAATTCGTCGAGTTCTTGCAATTGCAAGAATCTCTTCTCTCCAGCTATTTTGAGATAGGTGTTACAGTTTCTGAGAGCCCAGTAAGCACGATGTTCAACTTCGAATGACAAATGACAAGTTTTTCCATACAAGAGTCTGTAAGGAGTTGTGCCAATAGGAGTTTTGTAAGCCGTACGAAATGCCCACAGAGCATCGTCAAGTTTCTTCGACCACACTGAAGGATTATCCTTCACTGTTTTCTCGAGTATTCTTTTAAGAGCTCTGTTGGTGTTTTCAACTTGGCCACTAGTTTGTAGATGATAAGCTGTTGCGAATCGATGATGAACTCCATATATTTTCATGGTTTTCTCCATTTGATGGTTGCAGAAATGGGTTCCTCGATGGCTTATCAAGGCTTTGGGGATTCCATAACGAGCAAAAATCTTTTTGAGAAAATTAACGATGACGCGAGCATCATTCGTTGGTAAAGCTTCAGCTTCTGCCCATTTGGACACGTAATCTATAGCAACGAGAATGTATTCGTATTTGTCGGATTTAGGAAATGGTCCCATGAAATCTATTCCCCAAATATCGAATATTTCACACACTTGAATGCTTGTCAATGGCATTTCGTCTCTTCGCGAAAGGTTGGTGGTTCTTTGGCAAGCATCACAATTCTGAACAAGTGTATGTGCTTCTTTGAATATTGTTGGCCAATAGAATCCAGCATCAAAAACTTTTTTAGCTGTGGTGGAAGGACCATAATGTCCCCCAAGGCCATGATGACATTCGTCAAGAATCTTGCGGGTTTCGGAACCAGAAACACATCTTCGGATCATTCCGTCAGGACACATTTTGAAAAGATATGGTTCTTCCCAAAAGTAGTATTTAAGTTCTAAAAAGAATTTGCTCCTTTGAGCGTGAGTTAAACCTTTTCTGAGAATTCCTCCAGCGAGATAGTTAGCAAAGTCAGCAAACCAAGGATCGTCATTTCCATCGACGGTCATGAGAGTTTCATCTGGGAAGTAATCATCGATTTCTTCTTCCTTTAACTCCTCAAGATCTGGATTTTCAAGACGTGATAAATGATCAGCGGTTAGATTCTCTGCTCCTTTCTTATCTTTGATTTCGATGTCAAATTCTTGGAGTAGCGTAATCCATCGATAAGACACGGTTTAGCATCTTGCTTGGTGAACGGATATTTGAGTGCCGAGTGATCGGTGAACACGACTATTTTTGAGAGCACAAGGTAGGATCGAATTTTTCGAACGCCAAAACTACGCCGCGTAATTCCTTTTTTCAGGATGTATAATTTTGCTGAGCACTATTCAATGTCTTGCTAGCAAAATATATGGGCCGAAAGTGTTTTTCTTCTCGTTGGACTAAGATGGCTCCAACAGCAAAATCGCTGGCTTCGCACATAAGTTCGAAGGGTAGTAACCAATTAGGTGAAACCATAATCGGAGCACTACTTAGTTGAGATTTCAACGTTTTGAATGCTTTTATACAATCAGCATTGAAGTCAAAGATAGAATCTTTCTCGAGAAGTTTTTTTCTGGACGAGATATTTTAGAAAAGTCTTTGATAAAGCGGCGGTAGAAACCGGCATGTCCTAAAAAACTTCTAACGGCTTTGACGTTAGTTGGTGGTGGAAGTTTCGTGATAATGTCTATTTTTACTTTGTCTACTTCCATGCCTGCACTGGAGATCTTGTGGCCAAGCACAATTCCTTCGGTCACCATGAAGTGACATTTTTCCCAATTAAGGACAAGATGTGCAGCTTCACATCTTTCGAGCATTTTATCAAGATTGGAAAGACAAGCTTCAAATGAGTTTCCGAAGACTGAAAAGTCATCCATAAAAACTTCCATGGAGGTTTCGAGCATGTCTTGAAATATTGCTATCATACACCTTTGAAAAGTCGCAGGTACATTACAATGACTGAAAGGCATACGCCGATATCCGTAGGTTCCAAAAGGACGAGTGATAGTGGTCTTTTCTTGGTCATTAGGATCGATTGGTATTTGGAAATATCCTGAAAATCCATCGAGGAAACAAAAGAATTTATTTTCTGCTAGTCTTTCAAGCATTTGATCCATGAACGGGAGCGGAAAGTGATCTTTTCTGGTGGCTTTGTTTAATTTCCGATAGTCAATACAAACGCGCCAACCAATAACAGTTCTAGTGGGGACTAGTTCATTCCGTTCATTAGACACAACCGTCATCCCTCCTTTCTTGGGAACACAGTGAACGGGACTCACCCAAGGACTATCCTTGATTGCGTAAATGATACCGGCATCAAAAAGTTTTATGATTTCCTTTTTGACAACTTCTTTCATGTTGGGATTGAGTCAACATTGATGTTCAACAACAGGTTTGATCCCATCTTCGAAATTGATTTTGTGTTTGCAGAAATTGGGACTAATGCCTGGGATGTCAGATGTTTTCCAAGCGAAAGCTTGTTTGTGATTTTTTAGGAAAGAAACTAAACTTTCTTTCTCATTGGCCTCGAGTAATGAAGATATGACTACTGGAAGAAGTGAGTTTTCCTCCAAGTAAGCATATTCTAGATGATCAGTGAGAGGTTTGAGCACGAGATCTGTTGGTGGTTCCTTGATAGAGGATTTTATTCTCATCTCGTCATCGAAAGTTATTGCTTCAAAGTTTTCTTCATCCATTTCTTTCTCCTCCGTGTTATCTCCTTCGAATTCTACTTTCATGAAATCATCAAACTCTTTGTCAAAGCCTGTTTCATTGATTTTTTCAGAAGTAGTCATGAATGGATCAGATTCGTTGAGCAACGCATCCAATTCTTCGTCAGTGACTTCATCGATAACATCGATGTTGAAACAAGTGTCATCACTGGAATGTGGATAGCGCATCGCTTTATCGATTAGAAAGGTGATTCGATCTTCCACAACCTGTTGAGTTCTTTTCCTTTCACTTTGATGATAACATCGGTGGTATTTAGGAAAGGTCTTCCTAAGATGAGTGGAACTTTACTATCTTCTTCCATTTCTAAGATTACAAAGTCCACAGGAAAAATGAATTTACCGACTTGAACAAGCATATTCTCGGCAATTCCCACAGGATATTGATAAGAATGATTTGCTAATCGAACGCTCATTTTTGTTGGTTTAAGGCTATTATTGCATAACTTGAAATACAAAGGAATAAGGCATCAAATTGATACTTGCGCCAAGATCGGCTAAAGCATCGCATTGAATATTATTCCCGAAAGTACATGGAATAAGAAAGCTCCCAGGAACTCCGAGCTTTGGTGGTATTTTGTTTTGGACAATGGCTGAGCATTCTTCGTTAAGGAAAGTAGCTGATATTTGCTCTAGCTTGCTTTTGTTATTAAGAAGTTCTTTCAAGAATTTCCTGTAATTGGGCATTCCGGCTAAGACATCAACGAGAGGAACATTGAGTCTAACCTCTTTGATTATTTTGATGAACTTCTTATAACGCTCTTCCATTTTTTATTTCTTAAGGCTTGAGGATATGGAATTTTTGGTGTGTACGCCTTGACAGATGGTGTGGTTTTCTTTTTGGTGGTTTGAGTTGTATTGGTTTCCTCAGCCTCATCCTCACTATCTTGGGTGATAGGAGTATTTTCATTAGGATTTTGAGGTGGATTGTACGAGAGACCACTTCTGTTGAAGACAGCATTGATATGCTCATTTCTCGTTTGTGGTAGACGGTACGTTTTATCATTTGATGGCTTTGGGTTGGATTTGGTGTTACTTGGCAACGGACCAGACGGTCGAGAGGCATGTTTGTCAGAAAGTCTGCCAAATTTGTTTTCAAGATCTTGGATAGATGCTTGATGATTTTTCTGTCCCTGCTCAACTTTGGCTTTGAGATTGAAAAATTGATTTTTGATAAAATCATTTGCAGATTTTTGAGTAGCCACGAATTCTCTCATGGTTTTTTCGAATTCGGATTCTTCCATCTTTTTGTCGGAGTTTGGTGGTGGTGGATTGTCAATTCGTGGTTAAGAATCGCGGTTGTCATCCCTTGGTCGGCGATCTTGCCAATTTCCAGAATTTCGACCGTAATAATTACTACAATATCCTCCTCCACGATATCCTCCTTGGGCATAATTCGCTTCTCCTTCGTTAGGTCCTCCCATAGGCTTATTGTCGCACTCAGAAGATGGGTGATTTCCTCCACAATTGTTGCATCCGTCTCGCATTTCCTTCATTTCTTCTTTGATATCTTGGTATTGCGAGTCGATTTTTTAGGTTAAGGCTTCCATTTTCTCCATGAGTTTTGAGGTATCGGTGTTTTCAACGAAAGCAACGGTTTTTCAAAGAGGTTTGGTTTTGGAATCTTTAGACCAATCAAGTTTGAGAAGTACTCGATCTATGAGTAATTGGTGTGCATCGTTAGGAGTCTTATAGAGAAAAATTCCTCCAGTATCAAGGATTCCTTGAGAGATTTCATCTAGTCCATTGTAAAAGATTTGGATAATGGTTCCTTTGGATAATCCATGTCCATGACAACTACGAAGCAAATCTTTCATCCGAAGCCAAACTTTGACAAGTGATTCGTTGGGATTTTGTGTGAAAGCACGAATTTATCCCATTAATCGATCAAACATGGCAGGTGGAAAGAATCGGCTTACAAAGGATTGCCTCATTTCCTCCCAAGTGTTGATAATTCATGGGGTTAATTCATTGTACCATACTTTAGCATCTCCGGCGAGTGATGATGGAAAAATTTTGAGTTTGATGGCATTGACATCGGTGTCACCATAACAGAACATGCCGCAAATTTCTATGAATTCGGCAATGTGCTTATGCGGATCGGCCCACGCACGGCCATCGAATAGACGGTCTTTGATCATGGAAAGATGATGACCCTTCACGGTGAAGTTATCACCAAGGTTGACAGCAACAATAGTACTTCTAAGGGTTGGTTCTACGGCTCGGTTGGTTCCCCACATGGGTTGATCGTCCGCCATGGGAAAAGGTAAATTGGTGAAAGGGTTGTAAACAACTTTGGCTTCTACGAGGTTATCAAATGGTGGGTTTGGTGTTCTAGGTACACGATTTTCCAATGGTATGAAAGGTGTTCTTCTTCTTCTTCGAATCAAAAGTTCGGGGTTGGTAAGAGGTGAAATTGGTTCTATTCCCGCTGCACGAGTGTTCATACAATGACCTAGAGAATCCTGGCAATATCTAAACACACTGACAAACAACGAAAACAGTTTTCTGGACAGAAAAGGGTAACCGGATCGGTTGCGAGGAGAGACCGATCGGTTGGATCAGTTTGGTTGGTTTTTGGGGTAACCGGTTCGTTTGTGTGGCAACCGGATCGGTTGAAGTTTCTGAGAAATTTTTTATTTATATATTTTTTTTGGACATAATCGACTGATGAAACACAATCAAATCCCCGGCAGCGGCGCCATAAACTTGATGTGCTTGGTGTGTACAAGTTTTAAATTTATAAAAGACGAATTACCAATTTTACCAATAACACATACGAGCAAGTGCACTCGTCCGTTATAGCAAGATTATGAAGGTAAGTCTGGATCGTTCGCAGGGATTTGAGTGAATCTGATTAACAAGTTTGAATCAACTAAGACAATCCAAAACATATAACAACGCAAATACATATAATGAAATTCAGATGATTAAAAACTACACTTGCTTAAACTAGTTTCTTATCCTTGATTAGTGTGATTGTGCTAACCTCTTAATATGTTGGTTATGATAATTAGTTGGTGTACTAATCTATTGTTCTTACAAGTTAAACCTTCGTCAAGATTTTAGTTTATAAAAACAAGCATTAAGTTTAACCAATCAATTCAAGATCAATTCAAGTTTCATAAATTTATTTTCATAAACTTAAACACAAAAACATCCATTTGTTTTATCAAATTGCTTAAGAAATGGTTAATACAAAAGGTAACCGATTATAGACAAAAGGCTACAATTGATTGTCAACAACCAATCTTACGTCCTTTTAGATGTTTCCAATCAATCCAACTCGATAATCAAAAAGCGTTTTTATTACAACCACACCTTAGTTCCTTTGTTTAATCAAGAATAATGGGTAAAAACAATCATCCATAGACAAAATGATTATAACTAGTTGAATAACAATAAGTTCTTTCAACCTCTACAATTACTATCAACTAGTCAAACTTGATTAGCAAATGTCACTATGAAACTTTAGCACAATTGGATCTTAGAATCAACTTGAAATTGAATTAAAACATGTTAACACAATCACTAACTAATCATATGATAATCAACATCATTTAAGCAAGTGTATAAGGAAACTTGTCACTCTTAGCAAACATGAACATAAACTCAGAACTTTGAACATTAGAAAACATGATTAAGAGTCTTACAATGCTTGGAATAAGATTACAAATGGTGAAGTAATGATTCCCAAAGTATTGGGGTAGACTCCTTGGTGTTTTGGCCTCCAAATGTGGAACTTCTGGAACTCCAAACTTTCCTGGACTTCTAAGGATGAATTTGAGAGCTTGAGAGCTTTGTTTGATGAGTAGAGAGATTTGTATTGAAGTGTGTGTCTTATATGCTCACAAGAGGTCTCTATTTATACTAGTTCCTAGGCCTAGGGTATTAATTGCTAAACTTGGCCTCCAAGGAGTTAGGAATGGACTAGAATACACCAAGGGAAGGACCTAGAATCGTTTGGATGCAAAGGGGAAATTTAGTGATGAAGATTTGGCAGAAATAGGTTCTCCAACCGGATCGGTCATATGACCAACCGATCTGGTTGGTCTTCTACAGGGGCTCCAACCGTACCGGTTACGGGCGGCAACCGAACGGTTGGATGGGCGTTTTAGGCACTTTTGGTCATCTTCCAACCGATCCGGTTGGTCTTCCTGAGTTACAGAAAAATGATCTTTACTTTGTTTTGACTTGTAGAATCTTGGTTCTTCAATCACTTTGGTCTTCTATGGTACTTGAGATACTGATTTGTCCTTGACATGCTTCACTAAAACGTGAATCTTTTGATTGTTGAACATTCCTTTACTTTTCCTTCCGTTTCCCTGCAGTTGGTTATAAACACTAGACAAACATCTTTTGATGCGATTAAGCACTGAAATCGTAAAAATATAACCAAATAACATATACAAAGGCACACATAACGCTACTAAAAATATGTACAATCTGAGCGTTATCACTATCTTAGGTCTAGCGGACGATAGTATTGCATATCCGGTAGGGATAATAAAAGACATGGTAGTACACGTAGGAGAATTGACTCTTTTGGCGGATTTCCATGTGCTAGACATGAATAAGGACCCGACATGCCCATTCCTAGTAGGAAGGGGATTCTTAGCTACCGCTAGTGCCATCATTGATTGTAAGATGTCTAAGATAGTGGTAGGAGAAGGGAGTGCTAGGTCAATTTACGATGTCAAAAAGCATATTTACTACAAGGAAGAGGAAATTCCCCATGAGATTAGGTTGGATAGAACACCATCTAGATATGGACCTTGGATTAATAAAGACTTCATAGGTCCCCAATGACCTTTCTATCTAGATGAAGCCTTTGCTAGTAAAGCAACTTTCCATGAAAAAGATTTGGCTAGGGACATGGAAGTGAACCCGTTCGAGGACGCCTTAGTGTTTAGGAAGATGACCGAGTTCCTAGGAAGCTTGCCCGTCAACCTTGTCATGAATAAGTGGAAAGTTGAGAGTGATAAGCCTAAGCATAAGTGGAATTGGGATAGACCGCCTAGTGATGGTAATGGAGAGTGGCACATTAGGATAACGATCTATGACCCCGATGGAGAGAAGTTTGAAAAGGCATACCAAACCAAGCGTACCACTAGGAACTTAAATGATAAGTTTGATCCTTATGACATTCTAGAGGATAAGCTTACTTATATCGGTACGTAGGGGCACGACTTTGAGTCTAGCAACAAGACTCATAAATAAAGAAAAGCGCTTCGTGGGAGGCAACCCATGCTTAATTGTTTACTTGTTTGTGTGTCTTTTATCTTTTATTGATTGTTTATTCTCATGTTTGAATTTGTAAAAATGCTTTATTTTATCTTTAACCTCGTCTTAATTACATATAAAGGTATTTTACAAAAAGGATAAGTGTAGGGAGGTTTACACACGTTTTCAAAAAAAACGTGAACATGAGAATTACGATTATTAAAAAGATATACATGTGTGTTTGTTCGAGTCAAATGCTTGTATCGAGTCACAATGGATGTTTTGCAGGAAATTTTTCCAGATTCTAAAGATATAAATTTTCCAGAATTTTTTCCAGAAAATTCATACCAGTTTCTATCAGATAACCGACAAAGCGTCAGATCGCGAAACCTGACGGGCCAGGAGGAGTAGAAACACTTACTACTTTTTCTCTCTCGAGCTACTTATAAATTTTTGGAATTTTCCGGGTCTTAATTTTCCAGAAAATCTATAAACATCCATTCCACAAGCATTATATCCTAGTTTAGTAGAGTCATATATATATATATATATATATATATATATATATATATATATATTGTTACCGCCGATTTTACGCGAAGGTTTCATTTGTGTTTCTTCAAGTGTGCATGTTTTATTTATCAAGAAGAAGATACATAAGATTTGGAAGGAGCTTTTCACGCAAACATTCTTCTTGAAGAAATATTTAACCACTACTTCACACGTATCCTACCGAGCTAATCAGTGGAGTATTAGTTTCTTTCGTTTTTAATTACCTTCCATTATCATAACTTTGATACTTTCGGGGAACATTGGGGACAATGTTCAGTTTAAGTGTAGGGAGGGAAAATAAAACGGGAACTTTAAAACTATGCTTATCCTTGACTATTTGCCTTGTCCAAATTCATTTGTGTAATAAACCATGAGAAATATCGGTCAGGGTAATTTTGGCACCAAATTTAAAAGTTTTTATGACATGTAGGAGTGGGCCATTACTCTTAATAAAGCGTCTCATGGATAGGAAGTTATATGACTAGCACAAAAACCCTTTACCATTTAAATTCCACCCAAAATGTGAGGATCGCCCTTAGATTTGTAGGAATTAAAGCATTCCACTTTAATGCTTCGAGTGTGTACCGGTAGTATAATAGATTCTAGAACTTGTTTTGTGATGCATTCCGAGATCGCTAGTGAGACTACACTTGTGTAGTTAGGAATAACTAAATGATAAGAGGCATTATGATAACCCTTGTTTGATACATCTATATTTAAATTTATGTTTGTTTATTTCAAAGTTATCTAGAGTTTAGAGTGTCGAGTCTTAGCTTAGCAACGCCATTCTTCCCATGCTTGTAACATAAGAATTTTTTACTTGCCACCACTAAATCGCCTATCCCACCAAACCCTTGTTTCCCTACTGTAAGCCTAACGTTACAACCCTTTAAAAGCCCTCTTGGATAGTTTTTCCTAGGTGCTTACGCCAAAAGCGATGGAGGTTTGATCTAGTCTCAAGCCTATGGTAATCTATGTACTAGGACCGGTTAATGAGTGTTTATCTTCCATTTCCAACTTCATATATTTCATATACACCTGAGAGATGAGAGTATCCAAACACCACTTGTTTGGTGCTAGTATGTAATTTCCGTGCTTGTTATGACTTTTGCGGGGCTTATACGTGTTGTGAATTGTTCTAAACTAATGCTTCATGACCCCTAACTTATAAATTAATTAGCTAAAAGCACATTTGTTTGAGGACAAGTAAATACCAAGTGTAGGGATATTTGATAAGGATTTAAAAGGTACACTTTTAAGGGGTCATTTAAGCTCTTAATTGATCACTTTTGTATCCGTTACTACTTAATTTCGTTCCTTTTCGCTTTTTAGGTCTCTTGAAGGCAAATTGCTAGAATGACACTTATTCGGACGAAAAGGTGCTAATATACGAAGAAAATGGCCAAAGTCAAGAATCGAGACACTCAATCTGCTGGAACTGAAGGGGAAGACGTCACAGCTTAATAGCGACGCCGTCGTGACACACCTTGAGATGACTCAGAGAGCAAATTGCTATTTTGCATGTGACGGCGTCAGGTTTAAAAGAGTAGGGCTCACAACTCAGACGGCCTAGATTTGGATCACAACGGAGTCAGAGATTGAAGCCGATGGCGTCACAAGCATAAGGTGACGCCGTCACAGAGTTAACGTGGCCAAGACGAAAACCTAATGGCGGCGACCCGAAGGCGTCACAATTTAAGAGTGACGCCGTCGCATATTGTAACTCTATATATAGAATTCGAATTTTCAGTATTTTAGAGAGGTATTTTGTGGAGTAAAACCTAAACCGAACATAGGCTGTCTTGGGCATTATCTTAGGGTTCCATACCCTATTTTACAACAAGATAAGTAATTTACTTCATTAATTCAATTATGTCTTCAATTGTTTGTGTGTATGCTTGCATGTTTTCCATGTCCGGCTAATTTACTTGTGTGTTTGCTTAGATCTATGAAACCTAGGTATTGAATATTGATTGGTTGTCTCTTATCTTAATTGTGATTGACCTTGTATTGCGATAGGTCATTCATTGTGGTTTTAATGCTTGAGTAATATTTGTGAACATTAGTTTATAATCACCTAGAGTTATTGTAGTCTAAACATCCAAAGATAACCTTAGAGTTAGTTTATGAATCCTAGAGATTTCGTAGGCAATAACCTTAAGGTAGTCTCAAAGAGGTAGGGAAAAACGCATACCCTACGACCTTAGAAGACACAACGCGTTAAGAATAAGGACTTGACAATTCAACCATCAATAGGAGATAACTAGGGAGTAATATCATCTAAGTAAACACATTTTTAATCATCATAAGAGCACACAACAATAGACATAGACTACACTCACCTTAGTTTAGATAATTAGATAAGTAGAGTAATCGGTAGAAATACCAACCCCCAAATCCAATACCCCGAGATTCGTACCTTTCAATTTTCTAAAAAAATATAAAAAAGATAAAAAATAATCTTTCTCAACCCCAACCTTAGCGTAGTAATTTCTCACTAGCATTCCTATTCCCCTATAGAACGATATAAATTCCCGAGGCTTACCCTAATACTACACTACAACGATTAGGTTTACTGCCTAGGGTGTTGAAAAACTTGCTCGACGAAAAGGAAGTTCCTTTGACCCCGAATGCGCGTTGTACACGTATCAAGTGTATAAATCCTAAGTCTGTTTACCCGGATCCCACAGTTCCCTCATTTGAGGGATCTGGCTAGTTATAGCTTAGGGATCCAGCTACTGCTGACTAGTAGCTTCTCAGTAAATGTGCAGAATATGCACTCTTTAGCAAATACTCATCCTAATCATTTCTACATTCAATAATCAAATATGCAAGCAACAAATATTACGCATAGTAAGTAAGGGCGACTTGAAGGTAAGCAAAATGAGCGGGACCGACTTCTTGATTGTGACTAAGCCGTCGTAAAATTCTCATTTTTGGGTTCCTAGGTTAGAATGTTTTAGTTCATGTCATACCATCTACTTAGAGCTACGTCCTAAACTACAAAAATATTGTTTAAGTTGTTTTACAGACCAGTGTTCACAAATTAAGGTCCGCGACCTTATCTTCCCTCCCATTCAAACTCTTACTCAATCGCCTCTACTCTTCACTCTTTACCCCTTCACCCCTACTTCTTCTTCTTCATGAGCAAGTTAGCAAAACATTTGAATATGCCCTTTGTTTGTTGAAATTCTTGTGAAGGGCTCAAGACGTCTGACAGTTGGTCAATGTATGCTAGGGGGTCAAGTTGAACATTGCCAATAGGGTTGCTTCCTTCTCCATCTCTTTTGTCTGATGAGTCCGTTGGTGGGTAAGGTCTTTTGCCTTCAACCATAATCCTTGTAGTCTTCTCATCTGACAAGGGAACCATGACCCTGTTGCAAAAGGTGTGGTCATCGGTGTTAGGATTTAGAAAATCCATATAGAAGTGTCGGTCACCCCGACGATAGTTTAGCATATTATAGCTCGTAGACATAACGTTGTATGCCTGATCCACAACCCGAAGGAGGGCGTAGACATTTTTATAAATAGCCCTCTCCCCACAAGGGAGAGGGTTGGATGTTCATTTGCTAATCTAACCTTTCATTTTGATTTTATCTCTCTAGAACATCTCACCTTTCTCTCTCTAAAACCTACTCCATTTGACCCATATGTATGTGTGATTATGTGATTGTGAAAACCAATATGTATCAATTGGTATCAAGAGCCATGGTTTGATCATCTATCTTTCATGTTCTTTGATTTCTAGTGGTTTTCATAGGTTTTTGGGTTTAAATGAGTTTTGAGTAGTTTCCATCATTTGGATCACTTTTGGTGTTAAAGTTCGAATTTTGATAGTACTTTTGTGTTTAGAATCATCATAAGTGTTTAGGTTTTGAATTGGAAGGCCTCAATCATCTTGGTTGTAGTGTTTTGGATTGAAAAAGTTTGATTTTGAAGTGTTGCTAGGAAGCAGTTTGTCCCTCGTAGTGATTTTGTTTGAAGCGGTTTGATCAGCATATTAAGCGGTTTATCTCTCGGGTTAAGGTTCTTTGAAGCGGTTTGTCTCAAATTTTAAGCGGTTTGTCCTATTTTGTGAAGCGGTTTGTCAACTAAGCGATTTGTCTGTTGAGACAAAAAGACAAGAAAGGACAAAGTAGTGGAAGTAGTGGACGTACTTTTGTTCCCCTGCGGTTTGTGTGTTAAGCGATTTGTCAATTAAGCGGTTTGTTACTTAAGCGATTTGTTACTTAAGCGATTTGTCACTTAAGCGATTTGTTACTTAAGCGGTTTGTCACATAAGCAATTTGACAAGAGAAGTTTGAAAGAAGCGGTTTGTGATAAGGGACTTGCCAGAAGCGGTTTGTCAGAAAAGGATTATCAAAAGCGGTTTGTCTGAAGAGGTTTGACAGAAGCAGATTGTGTTAAATGGTTTGCTATTCATGTGGAAAAGTGAGACTTGTCATCTGATCTTAACACAATCAAATCATAAATCAACGTCAACTACCAAATCCAATCATACCAACAATCCTTTTAACATTAAATATCATGTCTTACACTACTGATCCTGTGATTTCAAATGTACTTAAATTATATGATGCTGTGGACAACAATGAAAATGTTGGCTACTCTGAACGGCTAAACATGATTGAATCAATTAATGATGATTTGAGATCTTCACGCTCAGAGTCTGAAGTGAGAAAGATGCACCAGTTTAGGCTACAAAATTCCATGCAAAAGGAAAGTAGCATTGAACCTTATCAACAACTTCACTCACACCTCATGTTACTTCTACCTAAAAGAATGGAACGAACACGCAATGCCCTTTTCCGTCAAGACTTATCCACATTAACGGGAACAATACTATTGAACTTAGAACAATTAGAACAACAACTTGACAAAGAAAAAGTTCAAAAGGATAGCTCTAGTGTTGCACTTCAAGTGATCCACAAACAATTTCAGTCATTCATTAGTGGGGAATTCACATCAGATTATGACCATCACATGACTGAAATGTCTTTCAAAAGACACACTGGAATGGAAATTATTGTTTTCACTGAGACACTTATCCATCTCATGGATAATGTGAAGAAGTACATTCAGGAAGGTACACAGAAAATTGAAAACATGAATGAATGTCGGGTGCAGTCTATAGAGAGTTGTGATGAGTTGGGTACTGTATCAGTCGAATCATCGGGTATTGCTGAAGTCAGAATGACAGAAACATCAAAAATTGATGCAACAAGATGTTCAAAAACTCTTGTCCCACGAAAGGTGGATGTTGAATGCAAAATGGTGAATGAACAAGCATCGGGTGCAAAATCATTGGTAACTGTTATAAATGATACATCTGCAATTACTTCTGTGCAAACTGATTACATTACATAATAGGATCTTGATAAATGTTCTATAACTGAAGCTGAGTCAATGATAAAGCATGTCATGACTAATAATGTGGTTGATAAGAAAATCTTTGATGAACTTTCAAACAAATACTCAATACTTGAAAAACATTGTATTTCACTGGAAATTGCAATACAAAGAAAAAAAGAAAGCTTTCAAACTGCAAAACCATGCAAAAATCCGGATTTCCCTGAATTTCGTGAATTTTTTGAAATCAACGAGTTAAAAGCTTAGCTTCAGGACAAAGACTCAACCATCTGAAATTTGAAAAAACACATTTCTGATATGCATAAAGAAAGTAATTTGGTTACGGATAATCTTGATTTAGAGGTCATTGATGCCATTAAAACTAGGAATGATGAATTAGAATTGTGTGTGACCAAATTATTAAAGGAAAATGAGTCATTGAGAAAGCTTCAGAAAGAACAATATGTCTGTGCCAAAGAAGATAGAACCAAGTCTATAGATCAAACAAACTCTTTGTTAGCAAACATTGACGATCTCAAAGCTCAACTTCAGGATAGGAGTTTTGCAATAGTTGCCATAAAAAATGAGCTTAGAAAAACCATAGGAAAAAATGTGAACACTAAGTTTGCAAAACCATCAACCTTGGGGAAGCCAGTTGTAACAATTCGCATTTTCAGGATTTCTATCCATTCTCAAATTTTTACTTTTCATTTTCGAGAATTTACTATTCACTTTCACTATTCATCCCTTAAAATTTTTATTTCACCTTCTCGTAAGATAAATTATTTTAGTAATATCCTGAGAGTTCGACAATCGTTAGATCATTTTCGCAAAAGTTATTAAGAAAACATCGTTTTAAAGTTTCGTTTTGGTCGGAACACCATTTAAACATCCCGCGCCTAACGAAAATCAACTCTGACAATTTTCCTCACATCAGATAAATTTTTAGATCACTCCTGATTAATTTGAGAATTTTTAAGATTTATTTTTATGTTACCAAATAAACCCTGCGTTGTACGAAACTAAACTTACGTTTTAAACAATTCTACTTACATCCAGACTTAACGATTCCCGCACTGTGTTTCTATTATGTTTTTGACACTTTTACATTTTTTGGAAAAGTCAAACATATTTCCCTCCTCCTTTGACCATAAAGAAATTAACCTTGTACGTTCTACATTTTTGCTTAAATCGCGTAACTTTTAAACTTCGCGTATAACTGTTAAGTTATCCCACGTATGACGAAAACCATATTTTGACATCTCATATCACTTTTATACTAATTTTAGTCTACTCTAAATAAATTCACGGTCGTTTCCCTGAAATTTCGTTCTTTTCTGATAAATTGCGAATTACGCGTTTTTGACCCGTGTTTCCAGGTTTAGGCAGCGTTTTTGCACCCAATAAGACTTATCACTCATTTTATATTTTTAGATGGAGTATAATTATTAGTTTCATCAGTCCTACAAGTTTCGTATTTTTACGATACGTGGTTTTACGTTTTATGGCTTAACAACTTACGGTTGGCATTTAACGGAACCAAAACTCACTCCGTAACCAAGATAAGATCAAGACTTATCATTTAAGCCTTGTCACCAATTTTGACAGCCTCTAGGGGGGAGTCATCATTTTGGTGACATCATCCTAACCATGGTTCATTTAGATCTTTACATGTGTCCTAACTTAACCATGGTTAATATTTAACCCAATATATGGTTAACCAAACTTACCCTCCTATAAATAGGAAGTGAAATACATCCTAAGAACCTTAAAATACTGATTTGGGTCGTTCATAGCCTAAAACCATCATATCTTCCATCATTTGATCTATAAACTCCAAGTTTATGCAAAGAAGTTTCAAGTAGTAAGTTACTACATCAAATCTCTAGCAAGTTTAAGTGATCTTCTTGAGTTTAAATCCACTGAAGTCACTTAGTACTACATCACCAACTCTTCAAGATTGCAAGGGTGCCAAGGTGTAGAAAGCTAGCTCAATCCGAGGTCCTAGGTGCTCAATCAAAGTCCGATCCTTACTAGTTACTCTTTTCTTTATTGAAAGCCAAAAGTTGTAAGCAACTTATCACCACCATCATATCATCTTTATTATTCATAATCTTAACTAGTTCATGCTATATATATAGTTACTATGTTGATTCATGATGTACATATACTCAATCACATGTCTTAATTTACATATTGTCATAAAAGTAACAAACTAGTAAACTAGTCATATTCTACACATTTGAGACCATTAAAATCAGTAACCTATGGAATTTCTAACTTACATATTATGGTAGACAAGATGAAAAGGTAAACATAGCAACTTGAATCAACCAAAACGGACAAACGAGTCAAAAGTTATAGGCAAAAGCAGTTAGCGAAACCAAAACGCCAAAACTGCCAAATAGCTTGTTGTTAAGGGTCTGGTCGTGCTAAAAGTGGTACTTCTGGTCCGAATCATCAAAAATTTAAAACATGAAAGTTGTCCTGAACGACGTTTTCCTTCAGTATCTAAGAATCTCGGACCTTGAAAACGCATAAACAGGCCATTATCTTTCAAAAACAGAAACTGCCATTTTATATGGTCTCATAACTATACTTTTGTCACAACTAAAAGCAAACCAAGAGGCCTAATGGCCTTAAGCCGAGACCACAGCCAAGGCTGAGTCTCAAGACCATGGTAGCCTAGAACAAAGCCACGGCAAGGCCATGGCTAAAGCCTCAAGGCTTCCTAAGCCGAGACCGTAAACCAAATGCCTTAGCCTTGAGAAACCTAAATGTATACAATACAATTTGGATCTACTCCCTCGATAAACCATGAAACTATACTTGTAATAAACAACTTTACAATTTAGAAAACTTGTAAACTTTTCTTTAAACACTTGTGACATAAATTATAACGATACTTGTGATAACCATTATGATTTCCTACTCATAACCAAACAAACATGTAACTTATGTTTGCAAACCATATGGACATTTTTGACACTTATGATATATAAACAAAACATATGTTTTATCTACTAAGTGCTACAGTACTAGGGAGCTTCATGTGAGGGGTTTCATTTGAGTAAAACGTATCGACGAGTTGCTGAATTTACGATTTAAAGTGTCCTAGCTCCTCGAACGTTTACTACATAACCTCTGAATTGTGATGGCCCGAACGGTAGTACGATATGTATAAACTAAACTCATTTTCACAACTAGACCATTTCTATAAACGACATACACAAAAACCATGTACTACATCATGATCAACATAGAGACGTATATAGTTTGTTATTTCTTTAGCATCATTATTTCAAACCTAAGTCGCAACATCCTATTCTAGGTTGCTCGTAGAAGTTCTCATGATATATCCATCATTCTCATTATACATTTGATATCATTTACTCTGAGGTGAGTTCATAGCCCCACTGTCTATTACTTAATTATTTTACAAACCTTTGGGGGAGATACATGCTTTATTTTAAATCGAACACATTGCTTTCAAATTATACTTGAATATATTAGTTGCACTAAGTACACTATTTCCAAAGTCCCTATTATCATGAACCATTAATCACTTGCCAGTGAACGCGAATAATGTGGATAGATCTATCGAGAATGACAAATCCCGTTTGTGTTGACCGGGTAGGCAAACAAACGCACTCTATTTGAAGATCCATAGGTTTAATGGGAAATTACCTATTAGGGCATCGGTTACTATTATATGACAGCTATTAACGTTTCGGTATCATGAGCTTAGTGCAATAATATATGTTTTGTATTCAACATTATGGGTGTATAACAACGTAACCCATACAAACATTATGTGTTCAACTGATTTCCAAAACTCTATGAATTTCACTCAACCTTTTTGTTGACAGTTTTAAGCATGTATTTCAGGTCCATATTGTACGAGGCTGGCACGGAGGAGCACGGATAGTCAAGAAGGCTTTAAATTTTATTATCATTCGAAAACCCATTTAATGTATTTTGTAAACTTGGAACCATTTGGGACCTATTTTGTAAACTCTGATATATTTGAATAATTTGAATGATAAATTCTTTTTAAACGACTCCTTTAGAGATCGTTTTGTATTGTTATGACTGTTGTGCCATGAAGTAACACCCAGTTTGAATTCCGCTGCGTATCACGAAATTGGGGGTGTTACAGATTGGTATCAGAGCCACAGTTATAGAGAAACGGGTCTAATTGAGACTTAAACTATAACTACTTTTACTAACAAAAACATTTTATAGTCTTCCGTTCTCCGTGCCTTTCATCCTCCGGACGATTATGTGACTTTTAGGCATTTTAAGCTATACAAACATACTAGTATATTGATATATACACTTGACATGATTTCAATCATAAACAAAGTACTCAACATATCTGTGTATGCCTATTCTAAGGCATTACGGCACAATCATATTTTCCCAATCTCCCAATCATGCATCTACTCATACATTTTAGGATTACGAAACTCTATCCAAGACATTGTAACTGATTACAATGGTCTTTCTTACTTCCCAGACATTGTGAGATACAATTGTCTCATTCATTTTTCAAGACACTGTGAGATACAGTGGTCTCTATTACACTCTCAGACACTGTAAATCCTACAGTGGTCTCTATTACATTCTCAGACACTGTAAATCCTACAGTGGTCTCATTTATTTCTCAAGACATTGTGAGTTACACAATGGTTTCTCTATCATTTCTCAAGATATTGTAGGTTACACAATGGTCTCTCCATCTTTTCTCAAGACATTGTGAGTTGCACAATGGTCTCTATTATTTCCTAGACATTGTGAGTTACACAATGGTCTCAACTATTTCTCAGACATTGTGAGTTGCACAATGGTCTCAACTACTCCTCAGATATTGTAAGTTATACAATAGTCTCTAAAAATTATCTTATAAACATTATATGATATCGATTTTACATGAAACCCGTCACAGTCTATCAATTTCCTTAATGGAAATACAAGAAATAGGATTTCTAAAGGACAAAGTGACTCATCATCTACAAAAGCTGAAGTTCAGCAACTTTCTCTACCTTCATCAAAATTCTCTTCTGAAACCTTCATTGTTAAAGGTTCGTGATTCTAGCCAAGTATAGACTATTTTAGAATTACTTAAGATTTCATTTCCACACGTATCTACCCATAATTTCTTCTATGCAATGGAATGTGAAAACATAGTTTACAAGTCTTTTATGGCCAGGACTTGCAACTGGATGGTTTGATATTGCCTTTGCTTAGTGGAAAATTTCTCAAAAGCTATGGACATATCACAAGTATAACTATTTTAGGTATTTGAAAAATTTATCGAACATCTGCTAAATATAGTCTAGTCACCTATATTTAACCTAGGGATAGTGGAACATAGTCTGACTAACTATGTCCGACTTAAAATATTCAAACACTGAGAATAGCTATACAAGTGTTATATTCAGGTTGATTTCCTACTTAAACTCGATAAACCACCGGAATTCATTAAAAATATCTGGAGACATGATAGTGTTTTACCACTAAGCGAGATCTTAATACTTATTTATACTACCTAATTTCATTCTTAAAAGTTTTCATTTATGAAATAATCCTATCTACTATCTTGGGATAGTCATCAAATTTTCTCGTCGTTTCTTAGAAGTACTAGCCTGATTAGGTTACAAGGATATCATTCCGTCATTCACTTTTGATTTTAAACTAAACTTGACATCTCTACCTAAGAATATTGGTAAACATATGCTACACTCTTCTAATCATCAACGTCATTATCTGAACCCCTTATAAGTCAGTATGTAAAACTTCACAGTATCACGTTTCTTTGAAACACTAGTAGACATAAACACTATACGATATAGCCTTCATCCCGAAACCACCTAAGACATGATCAACTTTGGAAATGGTTTGGATAACCACTTGCCACTATTAAGACTTTCCTACAACGACAATTGTGACATTATTATAAACCATTTCACATCAAAAATATCTTACACCTTTGATTAACAACAGTTACCCTAACAACAATAAAACTATTCAATTTTGAGGCACTATATAGACGAAAGTGTTAGTTAACCATTTGCTGGACTAAGGTGTTCAGAGATCACCCATGAAACAACTAAGGAAACCATACAAATACAAATTAGACTCCATGCCGCACACTATCACCAAAAAAAAATCCATGTTAGAAATTAAGGTTTTATTGATAGCCTCGATACAATAAGATATGATTCGATTTGAGAATCAGGAAAAGCCAAACTTTAGGTATATTGGACTCAATAAGATTTTAACAAAACCCTTTAGGTTATCAACTTAACCCACATGGTACATAATACATTCTATGACCAGAAACTTGAGAACGTAAAGACTAGAATTCGGCGCATACATCCACATTTTTCTAGACACTTCAACATCGGATAACACACATTGAATTCCGGGACGGATTTCCCATTAAGGTGGTGAGACTGTAACAATTAACATTTTCAGGATTTCTATCCATTCTCAAATTTTTACTTTTCATTTTCGAGAATTTACTATTCACTTTCACTATTCATCCCGTAAAATTTTTATTTCACCTTCTCGTAAGATAAATTATTTTAGTAATATCCTAAGAGTTCGACAATCGTTAGATCATTTTCGCAAAAGTTATTAATAAAACATCGTTTTAAAGTTTCGTTTTGGTCGGAACACCATTTAAACATCCCGCGCCTAACGAAAATCAACTCTGACAATTTTCCGCACATCAGATAAATTTTTAGATCACTCATGATTAATTTGAGAATTTTTAAGATTTATTTTTATGTTACCAAATAAACCCTGCGCTGTACGAAACTAAACTTACGTTTTAAACAATTCTACTTACATCCAGACTTAACGATTCATGCACTGTATTTCTAATATGTTTTTGACACTTTTACATTTTTTGGAAAAGTCAAAAATATTTCCCTCCTCCTTTGACCATAAAGAAATTAACCTTGTACGTTCTACATTTTTGCTTAAATCGCGTAACTTTTAAACTTCGCGTATAACTGTTAAGTTATCCCACGTATGACGAAAACCACATTTTGACATCTCATATCACTTTTAGACTAATTTTAGTCTACTCTAAATAAATTCACGGTCGTTTCCCTGAAATTTCGTTCTTTTCTGATAAATTGCGAATTACGCGTTTTTGACCCGTGTTTCCAGCTTTAGGCAACGTTTTTGCACCCAATAAGACTTATCACTCATTTTATATTTTTAGATGGAGTATAATTATGAGTTTCATCATTCCTACAAGTTTCGTATTTTTACGATACCCGGTTTTACGTTTTATGGCTTAACAACTTACGGTTGGCATTTAACGGAACCAAAACTCACTCCGTAACCAAGATAAGATCAATACTTATCATCTAAGCCTTGTCACCAATTGTGACAGCCTCTAGGGGGGGGGAGTGATCATTTTGGTGGCATCATCCTAACCATGGTTCATTTAGATCATTACATGTGTCCTAACTTAACCATGGTTAATATTTAACCCAATATATGGTTAACCAAACTTAGCCTCCTATAAATAGGAAGTGAAATACATCCAAAGAACCCTAAAATGCTGATTTGGGTCGTTCATAGCCTAAAACAATCATATCTTCCATCATTTGATCTATAAACTCCAAGTTTATGCAAAGAAGTTTCAAGTAGTAAGTTACTACATCAAATCTCTAGCAAGTTTAAGTGATCTGCTTGAGTGTAAATCCACTCAAGTCACTTAGTACTTCATCACCAACTCTTCAAGATTGCAAGGGTGCCAAGGTGTAGAAAGCTAGCTCAATCTGAGGTCCTAGGTGTTCAATCAAAGTCCGATCCTTACAAGTTACTCCTTTCTTGATTGAAAGCCAAAAGTTGTAAGCAACTTATCACCACCATCATCTCATCTTTATTATTCTTAATCTTAACTATTTCATGCTATATATATAGTTACTATGTTGATTCATGATGTACATATACTCAATCACATGTTTTAATTTACATATTGTCATAAAAGTAACAAACTAGTAAACTAGTCATATTCTACACATTTGAGACCATTAAAATCAGTAACCTATGGACTTTCTAACTTACATACTATGGTAGACAAGATAAAAAGGTAAACATAGCAACTTGAATCACCCAAAACGGACAAACTAGTCAAAAGTTATAGGCAAAAGAAGTTAGCGAAACCAAAACGCCAAAACTGCCAAATAGCTTGCTGTTAAGGGTCTGGTCGTGCTAAAAGTGGTACTTCTGGTCCGAATCATCTAAAATTTAAAGCACGAAAGTTGTCCGGAATGACGTTTTCCTTTACTTTAAAAGAAGCTCGGACCTTGAAAACGCATAAACATGTCATTATCTTTCAAAAACAGAAATTGCCCTTTTATATGGTCTCATAACTATACTTTTGTCACAACTAAAAGCAAACCAAGAGGCCTATTGGCCTTAAGCCGATACCACAGCCAAGGCTGAGTCTCAAGACCATGGTAGCCTAGAACAAAGCGACGGCAAGGCCATGGCTAAAGCCTCGAGGCTTCCTAAGCCGAGACCGTAAACCAAAGGCCTTAGCCTTTAGAAACCTAAATGTATACAATACAATTTGGATCTACTCCCTCGATAAACCATGAAACTATACTTGTAATAAACAACTTGACAATTTAGAAAACTTGTAAACTTTTCTTTAAACACTTGTGACATAAGTTATAACGATACATGTGATAACCATTATGATTTCCTAATCATAACCAAATAAACATGTAACTTATGTTCGCAAACCATATGGACATTTTTGACACTTATGATATATAAACAAAACATATGTTTTATCTACTAAGTGCTACAATACTAGGGAGCTTCATGTGAGGGGTTTCATTTGAGTAAAATGTATCGATGAGTTGCTGGATTTGCGATTTAAAGTGTCCTAGCACCTCGAACGTTTACTACATGACCTCTGAATTATGATGGCCCGAACGCTAGTACGATATGTATAAACTAAACTCATTTTCGCAACTAGACCATTTCTATAAATGACATACACAAAAACCATGTACTACATCATGATCAACATAGAGACGTATATAGTTTGTTATTTCTTTAGCATCATTATTTCGAACCTAAGTCGCAACATCCTATTCTAGGTTGCTCGTAGAAGTTCTCACGGCATATCCATCATTCTCATTATACATTTGATATCATTTACTCTGAGGTGAGTTCATAGCCCCACTTTCTATTACTTAATTGTTTTACAAACCCTTGGGGGAGATACATGCTTTATTTTAAATCGAACACATTGCTTTCAAATTATACTTGAATATATTAGTTGCACTAAGTACACTATTGCCAAAGTCCCTATTATCATGAACCATTAATCACTTGCGAGTGAACGCGAATAATGTGGATAGATCTATCGGGAATGACAAATCCCGTTTGTGTTGACCGGGTAGGCAAACAAACGCACTCTATTTGAAGATCCATAGGTTTAATGGCAAATTACCTATTAGGGCATCGGTTAGTATTATATGACAGCTGTTAACGTTTCGGTATCATGAGCTTAGTGCAATAATATCTGCTTTTTTTTTAACATTATGGGTGTATAACAACGTAACCCACACAAACATTATGTGTTCAACTGATTTCCAAAACTCTATGAATTTCACTCAATCTTTGTGTTGACAGTTTTAAGCATGTCTTTCAGGTCCATATTGTACGAGGCTAGCACGGAGGAGCACAGATACTCAAGAAGGCTATAAATTTTATTATCATTCGAAAACCCATTTAATGTATTTTGTAAACTTGGAACCATTTGGGACCTATTTTTTAAACTCTAATATATTTGAATAATTTGAATGATAAATTCTTTTTAAACGACTCCTTTAGAGATCGTTTTCTATTGTTATGACTGTTGTGCCATGAAGTAACACTCAGTTTGAATTCTGCTGCGTATCACGAAATTGGGGGTGTTACACCAGTTTCTCATATCACTAGAGAGCGATCCGTTGTTAGGCAGCGTACTGCATTTATGTCAGAAAGATCTAAATACTTAAAATCAATGCTTGCCTCCCAGGTTGATAAGAACAAAGTTTTGTCAAAACCAGTCACGTCACTACCCCCATTCCGATAAAATGAAAGATAATGCTCAGGTTAAGGCTCAAACTCATAAGACCAAGGATGTAAGAAGATCATCCAGTGAAGTTAAGAAGTCTCAAAAGGTTAACCCCTATCCTAAGAAACGATTTAATAACAAAGAATCCAAAATTAGGATTAGCAAAAGCGGTTACATCTTCTACTGTGACTAAGGAATCAAACACTCCTAGCTCTTGCCTTAAGTAGATGCCTACTGGTAGAATTTTTAAGAATGCTGGATTCAAATGGAATGACACTCCTAGATCTTGCCTTAAATGGATGCCTACTGGTAGAGTTTTTGAGAATGTTGGACTCAAATGGATACCCATCATAGTGCTAGCCACCAATGGCAACACAAAGGCTGACTGTGAGTCATCCAAAGGTATGAATACTATTGCTACTAACCCACCTAAATGCACAGCTACATGTGTTATTAGTGCAGGTACTCCTCATTCCTTTATAGGAACAATGCTCAATTCAATCATGAACATCATGACCTGGTTTCCAACTGATATGAAGCCTCCTCATCTAGGAGCGTCGACATGTCAGAATTGATAAGCACGTACTATGATTCCTGATCACCTCATCTCAGGACTCGTTCCTCAACACTTGATAGTAAATCCTATCTTGATACACTCTATACTTAAAAATAAATAAATAAAAAATTAAAAAAATTAATTAATTTTATATAATTCATTTTTTTATTTCAAAATAATTTTATTGTTTTAAATTTAGGTCAAAATGTTTTAAAAAAAAAACCCCAAAATATTTTTTTGAAAAATCAGAAAATCACAAAAATAGATTTAACGGCATGTCTTCTGGTATCGATAACATCTACGTTCCTAGAAATGTCATTCAATAATGACACGGGTCTTTAGATGAAGTTCGAACAGAAGTTCAAACTCGTTTTAAAACATGCCTATTGTTCCTCTACACTTAAGTCCTTTAAGAAATTCTGGGTGCAAAAATGGTTCAAATTCAATTAATGACTACTCATGATTATTCTATGTCGTGTCATTGATTGAGGGAGAGAATTAATTATCTATTGCTACACCTTTCTAACGATCTGTCTCTGCATTATTTCTTCTAATCTTGGTATTGTCTTTGCATTATGGTTTCTTATGTTTAGTATGTGTTTCTGAGTGTCTTATTGGTTCCTTCATATTCGTTCAATGTATGTCATCATGCTTCCTGGGTATATGTGTTGCTTGGAATGGCTTGCGAAGCTATTGTATGCATTAATCATGAGAAATATGCCTTGTTAGGAATTATAAATGGTCTTAATTAATGTTGCATGACAATTATAGGAATCAAATTTGCCAAATAATGATAAGATATGTGTTTTCATTATGAGGTTTGTCTAAATCAATAGGTTGTATGTGGTTTGTCAAAACTAAGTTATCTTATGCGATTTGTCAAACACAGGGACCAAATGTGTCAAAGAAGGAAAATTTGTTTTAGTATATGTAGTATGCGATTTGTTAATATGTCAAACCTCCTAAAGCTTAGTCAAACACCTGGTTTTTATTCTCTCTCTATACTCTTCAAAGCGATTTGATTAAACTTTACACTCGTGGTATGTATAAATCAAAATGATTAGTTTTTGTTTGTCTAAACTCATTTATTTATCACGTTTCTGATCATCATTATTTTTGCAAAGATCTCATTTTCTGATTCATTTGAAACCATCAATTAGGTTTGTATTTTTTTCTCATGAATTGTACTGGTTTTAGTGATTTTGCTGTTGGATTTGTTGTTTTGATTATATAGGTATAGTCTTATAGGTTTATGTCCTTCGAATTAGATGCCCCTCGTAGTGTGGATTTAGATCTTGGAAGTGATTTTGATGATAGTTGAATTGTGTGATTGATTGTTGTTGGTGTTTGATTCGTAGTGTGGATTTAGATCTCCCTTTGTTGAAAGCGTTTTGTGCCTGAGTGTGTGTTTGGACAAAAATTTGCGTGTATTATTAGGAAGATGCTTGAAAGCGATTTGTCAAAATTAATGTTCTTATAAGCGGTTTGTGGTTATATGTTTAGATGCAGTTTGTTCATGGTTGTACTTGAGTGCGGTTTGATAAATTTCTGCTTGAATGCGGTTTGTCAATAGGGATAATGCTTGAAAGCGACTTGTCATGAATAATATTCTTGTAAGCGGTTTGTCTGTGTCATGAAAATCTATGCGGTTTGACCTAAGCAATTTGACCTATGCAGTTTGATATATGCGATTTGACTTAAGCTTTGACCTATGCGGTTTGATGTATGCGGTTTGACCCATGCGACTTGATCTGTGCATTTTGACCTATGCGGTTTGATGACATGCGGTTTGTCATATGCATCTTGTCCTATGCAGTTTGTCCCTATGCTGTTTGATCCTAAGCGGTTTGTCCATATAAATATTGATTGTATGCGGTTTGTCCCTAAGCGGTTTGTCTTATGCAGTCTCTGCATGTATGTCTTGTCTCTATGAGATTGTCATATGATTGATGTGCTGATTGTCATGGGACTTATTCATCATCACATATCTTATGTCATGTGTGTTGCTATCTCATCTGCTATGACTTTGGTCTCTCAATCTGAACACCATTGTCTGTCAATACCTTGGAGCGTACATGTTATTTCAATGTTTAAATGTGTCTTTATCTCTTAGATTTCATGATTCCTTTTGAGTGCATGCCTAGCTTTGACTATGTCTTAATATCTTATTGCATGATCTTCTCTATTCAAATGTGATTATTCTGTTGTTCTCATCTAACATAACAAATTTCCGAATATTTTTGATGTGAATGTGTGTACTACATAAACACAATGGCAGACATCACCTCTTCCGTGAATCAAGCTACTGTTGTTCCACCCACTACACTTAATGATGATGAAATTCTTCCTTTTGAGGAATGGGTTACGATAGCTAGAAGCAACTGCTTTGTGGATGTGGATAGAAACCAACCAAATCCTATCTATAGAATGGCAATTGACCTTCTGAAGAACATTAATTTCTTTGGTGCCCTAACTTTACGATGCACAATTCCTTCAATCAACCACAACAGTTCTGGAATACAGTGGCGTGGGACAAGATCACATCTGTATACACTTATCAACTTGAAGACAAGTGGTATGACATATCTGCAGAAACTCTCAGGGAGGCTATTCAAATCACTCCAAGAGACCCCGCCAATCCATTCATCACTCCACCAACCGCTAAAGAGTTAATGGAGTTTGTCAAAGAATTGGGCTATCCATGCAAGATCACAAAAATATCTGGAATCATCAACAACGAGATGTTTCAACCCTGGAGGACAATCATCACAATTCTCAACCTTTGCCTAACGGATAAGACTTTCGGGTTTGAGAGAGTGAGGGCCCCAATGCTGCAAATTCTGTGGGGAGTGGTGAAAAGAGCGAACATTGACTATGCGGATCGCATCTGGGAAGAATTTACTTTAGCTATGGACACTTTCATCACCGATAAACAAAATGCTCTAAAGCAAGTTAAGGGAAAGAAATCCAAAGACAAAAGGGTGATCCCCAGTAAAAGGTTCTCAAAGCTCATCATCAAGCATCTACAGGAAAAACATTAGTTTAGTCCAAGAAGCGAGTCTGCCCTCCATGAAGTTGGCGATGAAAACCTTCTCGGCAATTTGAAGTTTGTAGCTAAATGAACAAACAAAGAGGTCTTTGGAATGCCGATCTCGGAGACACTTATCACTGATAAAATTAAGAAAGCCGACTACTACAAGAAATACATGAAAAAGGCTTCAGGAACGACTGTTGATGACAAACCTAATCCCACTCCCACACCATCTAAATCAACAAAATCATCCTCTAAGTCAACTTATGCCAACCTCCCTACGAAAAGGCAAGAAAGATCAGAATCTACTAATTCACCCTCACAGAAGCAGAAGAAGAGAAGGAGTGAAACTGGGAAAGGGAAAGGTAAAGGGTCCAAGGAACCTGAGAAAGATATGACTTTAATAGATGAAGATGATGCAGCACTCCGACAAGGCATTGATGCCAGCTTGCAAAGTCTAGAGGTGTCTGAAAGACAGCCACGGAAGGGTATTACAATCAATGAACCTGAATCAGTGCCTCATCACACCCCTCCAGTTGTTAAAGGAAAAGGAAAGGGGAAGGCAAGTGAAGAAGTAGAGCAAGCTGCTCAGATGCTGTAACATATAGGATTTCACAAATACATCAAACCATAACCATATGGGGTGTATAGAAGGTTCAGAGAGAGAAAGTTCTAGAGAGAGAAAGGGAAGAGAGTTGGGAACTATGTGAAACCAAGAAAAATGGTATTGAAGCTCCAACTCTCTACCTTGGGAGGTAGAGGGTATTTATAGTTTTCTTTCAAGACTCGCCTCCTATGGGCTGTGGATCAGGCATACAGTGGGTAAAGACCCGTCCGTCCTCCACGGTGTTACTTAACTAAATACTAACTAATATTAAATGAGTACGACTAAGAGCTTTCTAACGATTACATATACTTGAGGTGACCGACACTTTAACGACTGGATTTTCTAAATCCTAAAAATCTCCCCCTAAGGGAGGTCACCTCAAATTACACAGAATACAAATAGATATTACATTAAGATTGTTCTTGGATTCTTGTTTAAGTTCATTGCTCTGTAGTCCGTAGTCTTTGATTCTTCATGTTTTGCATGTTTGGATAATTCAAGTGGAGGTCTTTAACTGATTCACATTATGATGAGTTTTGAGCCAGTTTGAGATCATCGGCTTGCATAAATCTCTGACTCTTCTTTTGTAGTGTTGACATTATGTGATGTTGTTACAGTGGACCGACATGCTCACATTCTGGATCATTATTTCTTCTCATCAGAGTAGCGAAAGCTTTAGTTGATTCATGGTATTTGCAGCAGCGTAGCAGAAGCATGGAGTGAAAATATCAGAGTCGTTGATGCACTTATCATGATTTCTTTAGAAATGAATGTGTTGTGTGAGCATGCGGCTATGGATTGACCTCTCAATTCTGATCATCTGCAAACATTAGGTGTACCTGCATACAACAGTTAGCAATAAAGCGCACGAAAGTGTCTTTGATCACTTTCGTTGAATTGAGGTACACGGCCCACGGTTCCCCGTTGATCAGTACAAGTATTGCTTGTGATTAGGTAAAATTCCGAAGAGTTTCCTTGACAGGGTTTCGCAGCTGCTCTAGCCGTTCTTAAACCGGAACGTCTCAAAGAAGACAACACGGAGTGAGTGAACCAGCGAATTGAGATTCACTGATTGATGAAAAGAGATTTGAAAAACAATCGTGTACTGCTTAATATAAATTGTTTTTGCAATACAACGAAGGTTTTAAGGAAAATCAATTATCAATCATAAACACCTTTTATTTTTAAAATATTAATACACAGTCGATGTGCTAGAGAATAGAATTTTAGGCACAACAGCCGGTTTTTCAAAGGTATCCGTCAATCCATAACCTGAACCAGGATTGATTCATAAATTTGAATCGCTCCATTGTTTCTGTTCAGTTGTCACATGGTTGATCAATTGGATAGATCTCACATGCCACCTACCAAGAGCTTGTTTGATGTTGGCTCTAGAAGGCTTTCCATCTTCATTCTGAATATGTTATCATATCACTCAGATGTTCTGGCAATACCAAAAGGATAATGCGTAGGACTCTTAAAATATATTCTCTCTTTCCACATTGTGCGAAACAGAGAGTCTTCCTTAACAGTGTCCTAATGAGATTTGTAGATGATCTCGTGGCTCGAGACTCAGTTGTGCACATTTGGATCCTATGCCGAAGACTAGGGAGAGGGTCTCCTTCTTCAATATCAATCATCTCTAAGAGAAAGTCGATAGATAATGTAGGTTCCCCATGAGAATGAAACAAGTCCTTTTAAGAGGAACTTGAGTAGCTTGGGAAGATGTAGTGCAGTGCGTCACTGGGTCCATGACGTCTTGTCTTCAATACTGGTATTACCTTGGTAACCACCAGTAGCATATGAATTGAACCCGGTTTCTGCCCTAAGGTTGAAAAAATGGAGGGCTATTTCTTTTCACCCTTTTTCACAATCAATTCTTTTTCATTCTTCAACCCCTTCAGTGCTTACCGAGACTTCATTACTAGAACCTTGTTGGGTTTATTCCAGTTCTAGCTCTATCTCAGTCCGCACTCTTCCCATATCTCACTTTTCTCCTTTTTTCATCATACCTAAGGACTCTACGCTATCTAGTGGATTGTCCCTGGGTAGATCCCTCCGGCTCTGGCGGGATCGTGGGAACGAATACCTAACCTAACCATCCTTATATCACCATACATAAAGTAAATTTGGTCGGTCTTTTTGGTATTGTTCATCAGCCATTGGAACCAATTGAAAACCACTTGAAAATCAATCCAGGTACTTGTGATATATTATCAAAGCATTTTGTACCTGAATCGTTTTTGATATTTTAGAAAACGGCTCACCCTCAACATGTGCATCGTATGTTTGAAATCAGTTTGACACATGGAGGAAAGAGGAAGAATTCACTTCTTTGATTAATTATTTTCTAAAAATATCGACATTACTTTCCCGATCAAAATCAGTGTTTCACATACAGTTAAATTAATTTTCGGGAAAGAATGTGGTTTTCAAAAATTTACTCCCCCTCAATATGTGAATCAGATTTTGAAATTGTTTAGCATATATTAGAGAAAACCTGCACTTAGAGATAAATCAATCACGATTCAATCCATATTGGTTTGATGTAGATGCTCCCCCTTAACATGTGCATGGAAAATTTGAAATTGTTTGGCACATGTAGGGAGGAGAGAATGTTAATCACATATAAAACCATTTATCGAATTATCAGTTTAAATCCACTTTAAATCACAAATTCTCCCCCGATCACAATTTTCAAATCCTTTGAGATTTGTGATCTCTGTTGATTTTAATTAAATTTTGAGAACTTTTGAGGAGAATAGTCACTTGCTTTTGAAAAACATTTTAACTGATAAGAATCGGATTTTGAGACTTCAAACTCCATTGATCAATCATGCATAAATATCTTTTGAAAACATAACATTAGCCAAGGTCTTGAATCATTTGTATAAAACATTGTTCTTTTTTATTTTCCAAAAGTAGACCTTACTCTTTTACGTGCCAATTGTTTGAAAAATAACCTTTTTGGTTGAATTGAAATCATTCTCCCCCTCAATCAATGACATAAGTTGTTGATTGAGAGATAGGGATTTTGACAGATGATAAGCCCAGATGATTTTCAAAAATAGAGTCCGAGGTATTTTCAAAGCAATTTTGTTTTCATTAGATGACAAATATTTTTCAGAAGAATCATTAGAAGGAAAAATATTTTTGAAGGAAACATTTGTCTTTTTGTCGACAAACATTTTGTTTTTAGAATCAGAGCATAGGATTTTAAAACCAGATAAAGCACGGCTCTGTTCTTTCTTTTTAAACACAGGTTACTGTCGGAAATAACAGTAAGCGACCATTTTTCTCCATCTCATACTTTTTTTTAAACAGTTTATGTACATTCAAAGAACATCTAAAGACCCGTGACACTCTTTGAATGTCAACCCAAAGTCCGTAGATGTTTATCGAATTAAGAAAAACATGACAAAAAGACAATATTTTTGGAATTTTTTGAGTTTTTCAAATTTTTATGGATTTTTGAAATTTTATATTTTTCTATTTTCTTTTGTGGGTTTTGTAATTTTGTATTTTGCTTTTTGAAAAAAAAAATATTTCCAAGAGATAGATGAAGAAAACATTTACTCTTCATTTTCCTCTTGAAGACGTTTGAGTGTTTCCGGTTGTAGACTCTTTAGACCAAGTCGTGGAAGGATAAACTCAAAACGTTCTCTAGGAAGAGCTTTGGTGAAGATGTCTGCTAACTGGTATTCAGTCCTCACAAAATAGAGTTCTACCACACCTTTTTCCACCTATTCCCGAATGAAATGATGTCGAATGTCGATGTGCTTTGCTCTTGAATGTTGAACGTTGTTGCAAGAGAGAGCAATGGCACTTTTGTTATCACAATACAGAGGGATTTTGTTGAATTCAAAGCCATAGTCAAATAATTGGGATCTCATCCATAGGATTTGAGCACAACAAGATGACATGGCTATGTATTCAGCCTCTGTAGAGGATATAGAAGTACTCATTTGTTTCTTTGAAGACCAGCTCACAAGCTTATCACACAAAAACTGAGCACCTCCGGGCGTGCTTCGGACGTGTATCTTGACATACTGCATGGTCAGCATCTGCATATGCTGTTAGTGACATACCGGTGTCCTTCGGGTACCAAAGTCCCATGTTGATGGTTCCTTGGAGATACCAAAAGACCCGTTTAACCGCTTCAAGGTGCTTTTTGGTAGGCTTAGCCTGGTATCTAGCACACATGCATACAACGAACAGAATATCAGGTCTACTGGATGTGAGGTACATCAGGGATCCAATCATACTTCGATATTTCGTTTGATCTACCATGATCCCTGAGTGGTCCTCATCCAGTTTGGTACGCTCTACCATGGGAGTGTCAACGGTGTCACAAGTGTCAAATCAAAATTTCTTTAAAATTTCATTAGCATATTTAGATTGATTGATTAAAATGCCTCCGGGACTTTGTGAAATTTGTAATCCCAAGAAAAATGACATTTGTCCCATCATTGACATTTGAAATTTAGAGCCCATCTCCTTAGAAAAACGGTCACATTCATTGGGGTCAGTCGAGGCAAAAATAATATCATCAACATAGATTTGAACGTGAATTAAGTGTTTGCCTGACTTTCTGGTTAATAATGTCGGATCAACTGCTCCTTTGCTGAATCCAGTAGATAGAATAAACTTTGATAGCCTATCGTACCATGCCCTTGGAGCTTGTTTCAAACCGTAAAGAGCCTTTTTCAAGCGATAGACATGAGTAGGATGCTCTGTATTCACAAAACCTTCAGGTTGGCTGACGTATACGACTTCTTTAAGATCTCCGTTAAGAAAACCCGTCTTTACATCCATCTAATAGACTACCATGTTCTTACTTGCAGCGTTGGCCAGGAAGATTCTGATTGCCTTGATACGTGGAACTGGAGAAAATGATTCTTCAAAGTCAATACCCTCCTCTAAACGGTATCCGTTTGCAACTAATCGAGCCTTGTTCTTTAACACATCACCATGCTCATCAAGTTTTACTTTGAAGATCCACTTTAGAGCAATGATTATAGCACAATCAGGAGCAGGTACTAATTCCCATACATCTAGACGATCGAACTCATGAATTTATTCTTGCATAGCATTGAACCAGCTATCTTCATTCATGGTAGTTTTAACGTCTTTTGGTTCGACCTTGGATAGTACGGAGTTGAAGAAGCACCATAAGGCATCAGTTGCAAGTTGTTTACGAGTGGATACTGGACGAGAGGGATTTCCAATGATGTTGTCCAATGGATGGTCATGTGTCCATTTTCTAATGTGTTCGTGTGGTTGGTGTTGAGGAACTGAAGTACCAAAGTCGTTTTCCCCTGATGAAGATGGTTCAGATGATGGTTCAGGAGAAAATATGTTCTCAAAAGGAGCATCTTCGGGAGTAGAAAAGGGGTTATCTCCATCATAGGTGCCGGAAACAATTCCATGATGTACACTTGATGATTGAGGAATTGATGATGAGATTGAGTGATCAGCAGTAGGCGCTTCTTGACTCAATGACATAGAAACTGAAGGGTCATCTACGTTGACAGAGATAGGAGCATCCTCTGTTGATGGATTTGATAGATCATTAGCAATTGGCTCATAGTGCTCATCAAACATTGGATCAAACAATTTCTTCAAATCATCTTCTGAAGGTAGTACATATGGAGTTGCAGGTGAGGGATTTTGTACTAGAGAATAACTAATGGGACTACTTGGTGAAGGTTGTGATGCGGGTCCAAAGCTTGATTGTCCTGGAGCCATTTGAGCGGTCAGCTCATCGAACGTAACATGAATTGTTTCCATGATATTTCTGTTTCTTTTGTTGTAGATTCGGTATCCTTTTCTGTTTGGTGCATATCCTACAAATACTCCAATGTCCGCTTTAGCTTTCAGTTTACCTAAATCTTGACCCTCATTAGTTGGATAACACAACGCACCAAACACACGAAGGAATGATAGATCAGGTTTTCGATTGTGGACAAGTTCATATGGAGTTTTTCCATGAGATGTGTGACTTAGGGATCGATTTTGAGTGTAGCATGCAGTGGCAATGGCTTCAGCCCAGAGAAACGTTGGAACCTTTGAGTAAATCAGCATTGTTCTTGCGGCTTCCACAAGAGTTCGATTTCGTCTTTCAACTACACCGTTAGATTGAGGAGTTCGTGGAACACTTCTTTGATGACTGATTCCAACATTTTCATAAAACTCACTAAGTTCTTTATTGACAAACTCAGTTCCATTGTCTGTTCGGATGATTCTGACAGTCTTGTTAAGTCGAACTTGCAGCTGTTTGATAAGTTTAGTGATGACATCTGGAGTTTCATCCTTTGTCCTCAAAAACTTAACCTAAGTAAATCGAGATTAATCATCAACCACAACTTACACATATTTCTTCCCGTTAATAGTCTGCACTCTCATGGGTCCACATAAATCCATGTGAATGGTATGAAGAACTTCCAGAACTGAGTTTGTAGGTTTGGGTTTGTGGGCATACTTCTTGCTTTTTCCTAATTGGCATGCTGAACAAAGATGATCCTTTTCATACTTTAGTCTAGGTAAGCCTCGTAAGTCCTTTCTGGAAAGATCATTTATGGTGCCGAAGTTCAAGTGATTGAGACGACGATGCCATAACCATGACTTTGTTTTCAAAGCCTTTGACAACAAGCAAATTGGAGAAGACTTCATCATATCTTCGATAGAGATGGTGTATAGGTTTGAACCACGTGTTCCTCTTAAAAGTTCTGAACCATCAAGTTCTCTAACGAAACAAGTATGTTTTCTGAAGGCCACTTCTAGATCAGAATCACAGAATTGGCCGAGAGAAAATAAGTTATGACCAAGACCTTCAACGTAATATACCCTGGAGATTACACTATCACCAACAACATAATCTCCATAACCCATAATTGCACCGAAATGATCATTCCCGAATCTAACAGTCTCGATGAATTTACTCACGAAGTTCATGAGCCGCGACCGGTTGTGACAACTCGTAAATTCCTCGATGCGTCGTAATTGGAGAAACGTTGATTTGAGCGATCGTTTGATATAATTTAAGTTACGAGTCGTATTTTATATCATTTTTATTGGAATTAATATTTTAAGAACAATGCCATTACTCTCGGGTCATGAACCTTTCGTTTTCTAGGTTAAACGAGCCCCGAACCTAATATATCACAAGTTTTATAAAGTTTCATCTAGGGTCCTTGGATACTTTTCATTTTCATCCTTGTGGTTTGGAGTGTGCAAAACTAGTCCCTCGTTGGTGTATATATACCCCAACACCCACCCATTCTCTCATTTCTCTCCTCTACTTTCTCTCACTACAAAAACACACACAAATATCTCTCCCACCTCTCTCTAAAATCCGGCCACCCATATTAGGGTTCCGGCGCCGTCACTATTTTTCGGCCAACTTCCGGAGACCACCAATAACTACACCACCCATCCCATCTTGTAGATAAGGATGCCGTGGTTCGATTTTTATAAAACACTCGTTAAGAAATCCCCACACGCGCTCCAAATCTTGATTCCAAGATTCGGATGCCTAGGGTTTTCAAGGTAAACGAGCATCAAGGGTCATGCTTGGGTGATACGAGTTTTACTCGTATAGAAACGCCACAACATCCCTCGTCTCTTCTCTTTTTCTCACGGTAAACCCAACGCACCAAATTATTATTCTTATTTTCTTTCTTGTTTTTATATAAAACGTATACTTAATGTGTTTGTGCTTCGTGGATAATTAAAACGAGAACAAGGCTTGCAAACATTTTTGGAAAACGTTCTTGTGAGGTAAAACGAATTAAAAACAGTTGTGATTATGTTTCATGTGGTATAATGATATTGAAAGTGTTTGTGGACAGTTTTGGGTTGTGAAAAGTGGCCATGATAAGGCGCATGGAATACAGGTCGGGTCGATTAACCCGTGGCTGCCCTTAGACTTGTCTAAGTCACGCATCTGAGGAGACAAGAAACCCATTTGTGAAATTGTTCCAAAATAACAAATATTAAACTAATAAGGTTTGACCCCAAATAGTATATGATTATGGAAAAGGTTTGATAATACGATTGGGCTTAACGTCACGAGAGAAAAATGTTTTAGTACACGAGATTTGTAAATCATTTGAATTGGTAAATGTTGTCGGGTCAAGTTCGACCCGAATGGTCACTTGGTGTTGTTTTTGTCTTGGATTAATGGTTTCAATTGTGGATGCGCATGGTGTTTAGCCTAACTATGGACAAATTGGTTGAAATTGTATTAAGTAACAAGTGTTTAATAATCACCCTTGTTAATAATGATGCATAATATTCAACGGATATTGGTTAACTTGGATCGAGTCAATGAGTAACTTGAAAATATGTAACGAGTTAGTTATATCGATTATTATAGAAACGGTAAATAATATGGGTCAATAAATAAACTTGTAAGATATAGATAACGACATCGGGATAATTTGTAACTTTTATCGGACAAATGATAACGATATTGGTATAACATTAACGGGGTAAGTGATATTGAATGTGAGTTATCAACGATAGTACTAGTAACAACGGGAATAAAGGAAATAACTACTTGAGTTATAATTAGTAGCGGATATTACATATATGTTATAAGTTTTAATACGGTTTATAATCTTGGAAAAACTATTTCTAGTAAGTTAAAATGATTAATAGATTAGACTATATTGAATGTTTTGGCTTGAACAAGTATAAGGTATTAGACTTGGAAATGGATTTAATAGATTTGTTTCGTGATATGCTTAAATGTTTTATTTCTCATATCAACTAATGACGGGATGTTTTGATATGTAAATGGTCAACAAATACAGTTTTATTTAGTTAAAAACCCTTATTATCCACGATAATAACTTATATTTTATAACACATAATTAGCTTTTATAAGCTTGTTTGGAAATATTATTTTGATAATATAACTTATTGAAGTCATATTGATTTGGGACGTTGGAATAAACGAACGTGTCAATTATAGTAGACTATTTACTATACCCTATATGAAGTAATTTCGGGTAAACTTGTATGATTACGAATAACGATTGAGATACCTTTAGTAATTGAGCAATAAATGGAAACTTATCTTTTAGCATGGAACATGTACACTTGGGATTTTGGGGAAATTATCGAAAGATAACCTATTTATGTGTCGTAAATAGTTGTCATCATTTCCTAGTCTTTGACTAGCTTGAGTATTGTCAAGTATTTCTTGACTATGTCAATGTCTACTCCTTTTGGCGTGAGGTATGGTATGTATGTCTTGATTTGGTCGATGTCTTCTCTTCTTTCGCGTGAGTTGTATGGCGCGTCTATGTTTCTTACCACCACACGAAACGTTAAAACTAAACTTTTGAGATATTGATTATGAACTTTTGGGAACGATAATGGACTTTTGAAAGTAACGACATGAATGATCCACGAAAACGACAACACATTACTTTCTATTGATTTCTTTATCGTATGCGCTGTATTGTAAGAATATCGTATACGCATTAGGTTGCGTCACAACTATTCTATTGTACTCGTCATATAATCTTTTGGATGCCATGGAGATTAACTTTAGATGCCAGTCGTGTCAATAGTGAATAATGCATTGCTGTGCCGTGATTACCTGTTATCTTCTGCTAGTACTTATTCATGCATTGCTGTGGCTAAGGTGAGTTTCATAGCCCCACTTTTATATACGTTTTAACTACGTTTTGAACTATTTTGGGGTGAAAATCATGCTACTGTTTTTAGACCGTTAAAACTATTTGGATTTGCTTATATGCTTGACTGAGTAGATAGATGTGCGATAGTTGTTGCCTTAGTCTAGGTTTAACCGTGCCTAACTAAGAATAGACTTCTATCTTGACCTAGCCCGGGGTTGGCAACTGTTCTAGAGGTTGTCACGACAGTGCTGGACTAGAGTCACAGGGGCCCGAGTAAGTGATTATATGGTTGGTGATCCGGGTAGGATCTGTGCGTGTGCAAACGGTATTATTCCATCTAGGTCTTGCATAGCAAATCAACTCTTACAGGTCCACTATGATTTTGTTGAACTTAAACCTATGAACTCACCAGCGTAAGCTGACATTTTAGCATGATTTCCCAGATATTTGAGAGATGTTTGGATTATTTGATGTGTGGAAGCTTGGCATGGAGGCGTGGTTCAAGGATCATTTTCTGACTCTGATAAACAATGGGGACCTATTTTGTCAAACCATGTTTTGGGCCTAAAATTTATATCTTCGGATTAAATGTTTGAATATTTGATTTGGGATTGGTTTTAAATGGTTTGAATGGTTATCTCTTATTTTACTTGTGTGTCATACCAATCCAAAAGTAACGCCCCGAAAACTTGATTAAGTCTTCTGCTGTACCGAGATTTGGGGGTGTTACAGATTGGTATCAGAGCTCAAGGTTATAGAGAATTAGGTATTTTATAAACCCTAAACTATAACCTTTTTTTGAGAAAATTGATCCTCGACCGACGCACGCCCGCTTGCCAAGCCGAAGCTTCTTATTTGATTATGGTATTAATTACTATTTGAATTATGAGATGATCTGTTAAGGGATATTGTGAACGGATATTGGAAACATTATGATTTAGAGATATGATTATTGATTTTGGGTAAATGAGATGTGATTATCGAGATATTACAGAATTTGATGTGAGTAAACGGTATATTATGATTTTGGAATTTGGAACTTGATTGATTTGATATGGGATATAGATGATTGAGAACACATTAGACGAATTGATTGACAAGATGATTGATGAGATGTTTAGGGCTGATTTGATAACTGTTTGATTGAATACTAGATTGAGCGTGTGCCCTGTTAGTAGACGATTTAAGTCTGCCTATCTTAGTAGTTCACTATAAGCGTTTCACATGCATATACACACACAGTAAGCATGTCCTCATGCTTACGCATACCCCATAAGCGTTTCTATATGCTTATGCATGCCCTATAAGCATGTCCTCATGCTTATACTTGTACAGAAAGCATGTCCTCATGTTTTCGCACGCGCTATACGTATCACAGAGTGTGGAGTCCCAAACCTTAAATCTATAACACTTAATTTATATTAAGTAGTTGCATTGGGTATATCTCAAAACAATAAAGATAAGACTTTGTATGAAAATACACAAATACGTGGAGTCTATTGGAATGTTTTTGGAAGATTAAAGTGAACGAGTGAACACAGAATGTGATAACCAATAATTCAACATTATTTATCAATAATGCGGATACTTTCAAAGTATCATGATTACGCTATTTCCTTGCGTAATCTCACCACTTGATTTAAAACTTGCACATTAGTAGTTGTTGTGGAAATGATTTGGGAATATAAAGGAAATGGTACTATTATAACTAAGTCAGGAAGTCACAAACGAGACCTTTTGTCTCGTGAACGTGAGTTCCACAGTTAAGTTTTGATGAACACGAGTCTAAAACGCGTTTGAAATTAATAAAACGTGTAAACTGGTGTGTTGGTATCGTGTGATGTGTCATGTTCACGTGTTTTGCATCTTATCATGTTTATGTGTCCTTAACAATAACTAGATGATGGATTATAATGATTTTGGGTGATGTCGATTGGTGATGGCCTCGTGTCACGATTTTGAGTTGAACTTTCGTAAACCGTTGTTTTATTCTTTGGAATTGTCAAACAAGTGGTAATTGGTTTTGGTTAATAATAATGAGTTCATGTCCGTAAGTGTTATAATCATATGTGAAACCAGTAAGTGTTTTCAGATAATAAATTGGGCTAACGCGTGATTATTTAGTTAACGTTGAATCATTGGTATGAATTAGATTTTTGGAATCGAACGACATTTCAATTAACAGCCATGATTGAATAACAAATGAATTGTGATGTTTTGGGTAATTGGTGAGTTATTGACAAACATTAGATTTGATACCCGTTAATCGGTTGTGTTTGGGAAATTGGAAGGGTCAATTGGAAGTGTTTAATGGTGTTGGGTATATTTGATTTTCTGTTTAGATGGTAATATTGGTATGTGATTGTTTGGAGGATTAACTGGAGGTGTGAAAATTGTTTAATGGTATATATGTCAATTTTGCGCTACGTCAGGTGTTATTGTGACTTTCTAGTCTCGACTGACACCGACAACACCGTAACGTGATCTTTAGTATTTACTTGGGTAATATGATTTTGTAAAAGCTGAGAGTTATGACTCGGATTTGGGAAGTCGAAACGAATAATGACTCGAAATTTACATTGAAATCTGTATTGAAATTACATTGGAATTTTTATTGAAACTTATATTGAAATTCATACGTGAGGTGAATGAATTTATATCGAAAATTTTATATCGAAATTTTATATCGAAATTTATATCGAAAATTTATATTGGGATTTACATTGAAAATTATATTGAAATGTATATTGAAACGAATAAATTTTATATTGAAATTTATCTCGAAATTTATATATATATATATATATATAAATACATACTAGTAAATAGTGCTGGAGGATATAGATGATAAATGGTTTCGTACTAAGCATTCAATAACAAGGCTCGCCTTGTTATCCAACATTTTAAGAGGGAAAACAACGTTTGAAAATATAAATGTTTTGTAATAAAGAAGTCATTAAATGTTTCGAGGGTACGTTTAGCAAAGGGTGTCATTATGAATATTTAATGTCATTTATGTGGTGTGCATGGGTTACGGATGGCCTAACATTAATAGCGTCGATCCACGTGGATAACGAACTTATTAGGTTGACGAACCTAATAGGCGCCCGCTATGTACGTAGGATAACGTTATTAATGGGTGAATTATCCTTATGACTTGTTAGGATGTGTTTGGTTTCGGGATAATAAGCGACATGAATAAATGGTTGAGTTTATGGACTTGACAAATTCGATAAGATCTAACTATTTATTCCGAAACTTATTAAACTATAAAGTTTATCATTTAGACATCTCATTGTGTCATTATGAGTCTCATTGTGGTTAATTGGGTGCATTCATGGTGTCCTGTCGAGTCGATACCACACACACACACACGATGATACCTAACACCAATAACTAAAGAGAACAACGAGATATTTTGAGATGAGGAAATGAATACATTTTGGGTATATAACATTGAAGTTGGGGATATATATTAAGAATTGGTTATAATCTGGTTGTGCCTTGCGTAATAAAAATTTATCGAACCTCGATTGAATACAGACTGATCACCTATATTCAGCTAGAGACAGCAGGACATGGACTGATCACCTATGTCCGTCACAGAGGTGAATTTTACAAATAATGGGAATTGTTATAACAAAATTATGTTCGGATTTGAGATTGGTTTCGTTAGTTGAGATTGGTTTTAAGAACAATAAACTTAAGGTGGACTCGCACACTCACACTCGCTAAACATCACGAAAAGCCGCACTCACACACGACACACTGGCATCGTAACACCTTTTGAATTTTAACATCCCTGGCATCATTATACGTCTCCGTTTTTGTGAAATTCTTGGTTGTAGAACTTGAGCGTAGTTCTTCATAAATCGGGTGAGACCCGATTGGCACTGTTGTATCCGAGTTGCTTATCAACATAAGCCTCGTTGATCTATCCGAGAATTTGAAATTGTTTTGTGCTGTTTTGGATTTGGTCTGGACTATTTTGGATTCGGAATTGGATTTTGGTTTTTGGATTTTTGAATTTGAGATTTTGATCTCGTTCCGAGTTTTAACTCGTCATTTGACTTTGAGTCATCGTTTGGTCTCGAATTATTATTCGGCCTCGTTTCATTGATAACTTTATTAAAATCATCTTTCGACCTTTAATCGGTATTCGATTTTGAAATGTCATTTGGGCGCATTACGATAGTAACCGTATTGGAATTATCATTCCGCCGTATTTCAATAAGTAATCTTGTTGGGAATTATCATTCCACATCGTTTCAGTAGTACCACCGTGGATTTGGCATATAGCCTCGTTTCGTTGGTAACCCTGTTACCGAAATTTAAACATCGATCCTAGTCTTGAACCGATTGTTGAGAAAACTTTTGAAACCTTACCATTCACTCCATGTTGATTTTAACGACGTCATCTAGTCGACGTTGTTTATTTTCTGAACCGATGATATTGTGGTCAATGTTGCTTCGCCAACAGCTTTCAGTTAAGGTAGTACCTTACGTGATGTTGATGTCGTACCTTATCCTCTGTGTAGGAACCCCTATCGATAACGATCTAACGACTTGTTTTAGTGAAGTTGTTCACCGAGGATTATCCTTTGATATTGTTCCGTCGATGTTGACTCTAGCAACATTTGAACCCTCAACATTGTTTGTCAACAATAGTCTGCTACGCTACACCACCGGTAATGGTAATACCTACCCTATTTTATCAATATGGTACCTTATACACCATAGATGAGGAATTCTATAGCATGCCTACTTAGAGCCGTTGACGTTCACTCGTATGTAGGAAATGATTTGGACATTGATTGGTAGTTGAACTTCTTTTGGAGATTATGATTTTGGAGTTGAACCTTGAAACCTTTTGCGTTAAGCGTTAAGTGCACCAATGAGTCAATCGACTGACTGTGGTTAGTAACCCACACTCCCTTTTTGGAGTCGTACTTTCATCTCTAACCTAGATATCATGCTAAGTCAACCGACCGATTGCTGGAAGCAATCGGCACTTTCTAATAGAGACATACTCTGAACTTCCTAGGCTTTTCATCTAGAAAAGATTCCGTACTCAGCAAAAATCTTGAAATCCTAAGGAGAAATCGGAACCAAGTTCTCTAGGACAATCACATAAGATTTCTCTCATCCTTCGAGAAGCACCTGCTAACCTTTCGGTCCTCTCACCAAACGATAAGCTACACTATAGACGAAACCTTGGAAGTAGATTCCCGCCTTTACCTAAGTGGTTGTTAGTAGTTTTACCAACCTATTCACCTCTTGCGAATTAGTAAAAAGGAAAAGTATGGACGACAATGCTCGCCTCTCCCCATAAGTTATAACAGTAATAGAGAATCTCCCTATCTTCTTTTAAGGAGGTGAGAGAATACCTACTCCTCAACCTTCAACTCACTCCGGTACTCTTTAAGGAAAAAGTGTGACCGAAAAACTTAAGTTATACAAATGGACTTCTCCACACATAAAGGAAACCATGTGCTTTAGGGAAATGCTGATTTCTATCTTTTTCGGATTATGGCAATCGCCACACACCCATTTTTCATCTCTCCCTTCCTAGAGCCTAGAGAACCGATCTGGATATGCCGGCAGCGTATCATCTCTAGACTAATGGCTGAAGTATAGAAACCATTCGAACCTTAGTAGAACACGTAGCGTGCCTGATAAGTTTGAAAATGGTCTGGATAGACACCTTCCCTTGGCCAACTTGTCCTATAACTATACCTATCATTTTAGTACCTCAAAGGCACCGTTAGAGATCCTCTGTGGATGTAAGAGTGAATTGAGATTGTTGGGTAGAAATGGAAATACCCCAACTTAGCAACCCTGAACCTGTTTGAAATGATACCATGAAAACCGTTTTAAATTGAGATGGATATGTAAGTTACTCATAAATCTTTTGGAGAAATAGACAACGTGAATCTCTTGAACCCTCCGAGTTAACCTAGAATTTAGCTTTCGGAGCCACCATGAAATTATGTGAAGCGAGTAGTAAATGTGAAAACTTAATCCCGGCTATCTCAATCTTTTGGAAAATCCTTTCTAGATTGAGACCAGTTGCTCAGAGCCTTAAGCTACCATCGAGACTCAGTAGAGAGTTCCTAACATTTCATGTGTAGTAGGAAGAAATGACTCGCCGATAAGGCAATTGTTATCCTTCTGGGGGAAATCCTATCTTTGGACGTTTAAACTTCGTTGTCCTACCAAAACCATAGATGATGAACATAGCAACTTTAGTAAAGTTACCTCTCTGTCTTCGAAGTTCATAGAAACTCGCAGTAAGATCCTAGACTCACGTAGAGAACGTAAAGATAAACCCTCGTGTTGTTGCACTCACCCCTTCTAGATTGTAACGGATGATTTGGATTGAATCGCGAGGACGCGATTCCTTTTAAGGAGGTGAGGCTGTGACAACTCGTAAATTCCTCGATGCGTCGTAATTGGAGAAACGTTGATTTGAGCGATCGTTTGATATAATTTGAGTTACGAGTCCTATTTTATATCGTTTTTATTGGAATTAATATTTTAAGAACAATGGCGTAACTCTCGGGTCATGAACCTTTCGTTTGCTAGGTTAAACGAGCCCCGAACCTAATATATCACAAGTTTTATAAAGTTTCATCTAGGGTCCTTGGATACTTTTCATTTTCACCCTTGTGGTTTGGAGCGTGCAAAACTAGTCCCTCGTTGGAGTATATATACCCCAACACCCACCCATTCTCTCATTTCTCTCCTCTACTTTCTCTCACTACAAAAACACACACAAATATCTCTCCCACCTCTCTCTAAAATCCGGCCACCCATATTAGGGTTCCGGCGCCGTCACTATTTTCCGGCCAACTTCCGGCTACCACCAATAACTACACCACCCATCCCATCTTGTAGATCAGGATGTCGTGGTTCGATTTTTATAAAACACTCGTTAAGAAACCCCCACACGCGCTCCAAATCTTGATTCCAAGATTTGGATGCCTAGGGTTTTCAAGGTAAACGAGCATCAAGGGTCATGCTTGGGTGATACGAGTTGTACTCGTATAAAAACGCCACAACATCCCTCGTCTCTTCTCTTTTTCTCACGGTAAACCCAACGCACCAAATTATTATTGTTATTTTCTTTCTTGTTTTTATATAAAACGTATACTTAATGTTTTTGTGCTTCGTGGATAATTAAAACGAGAACAAGGCTTGCAAACATTTTTGGAAAACGTTCTTGTAAGGTAAAATGAATTAAAAATAGTTGTGATTATATTTCGTGTGGTATAATGATATTGAAGGTGTTTGTGGACAGTTTTGGGTTGTGAAAAGTGGCCATGATAGGGCGCATGGAATACAGGTCGGGTCGATTAACCCGTGGCTGCCCTTAGACTTGTCTAAGTCTCGTACAGTAGGAGACAAGAAACCCATTTGTGAAATTGTTCCAAAATAACAAATATTAAACTAATAAGGTTTGACCCCAAATAGTATATGATTATGGTAAAGGTTTGATAATACGATTGGGCTTAACGTCAAGAGAGAAAAATGTTTTAGTACACGAGATTTGTAAATCATTTGAATTGGTAAATGTTGTCGGGTCAAGTTCGACCCGAATGGTCACTTGGTGTTGTTTTTGTCTTGGATTAATGGTTTCAATTGTGGATGCGCATGGTGTTTAGCCTAACTATGGACAAATTGGTTGAAATTGTATTAAGTAACAAGTGTTTAATAATCACCCTTGTTAATAATGATGCATAATATTCAACGGATATTGGTTAACTTGGATCGAGTCAATGAGTAACTTGGAAATATGTAACGAGCTAGTTATATCGATTATTATAGAAACGGTAAATAATATGGGTCAACAAATAAACTTGTAAGATATATATAATGACATCGGGATAATTTGTAACTTTTATCGGTCAAATGATAACGATATTGGTATAACATTAACGGGGTAAGTGATATTGTATGTGAGTTATCAACGATAGTACTAGTAACAACGGGAATAAAGGAAATAACTACTTGAGTTATAATTAGTAGCGGATATTACATATATGTTATAAGTTTTAATACGGTTTATAATCTTGGAAAAACTATTTCTAGTAAGTTATAATGATTAATAGATTAGACTATATTAAATGTTTTGGCTTGAACAAGTATAAGGTATTAGACTTGGAAATGGATTTAATAGATTTGTTTCGTGATATGCTTAAATGTTTTATTTCTCATATCAACTAATGACGGGATGTTTTGATATGTAAATGGTCAACAAATACGGTTTTATTTAGTTAAAAACCCTTATTATCCACGATAATAACTTATATTTTATAACACATGATTAGCTTTTATAAGCTTGTTTGGAAATATTATTTTGATAATATAACTTATTGAAGTCATATTGATTTGGGACGTTAGAATAAACGAACGTGTCAATTATAGTACACTATTGACTATACCCTAGATGAAGTAATTTCGGGTAAACTTGTATGAATACGAATAACGATTGAGATACCTTTAGTAATTGAGCAATAAATGGAAACTTATCTTTTACCATGGAACATGTACACTTGGGATTTTGGGGAAATTATCGAAAGATAACCTATTTATGTGTGGTAAATAGTTGTCATCATTTCCTAGTCTTTGACTAGCTTGAGTATTGTCAAGTATTTCTTGACTATGTCAATGTCTACTCCTTTTGGCGTGAGGTATGGTATGTATGTCTTGATTTGGTCGATGTCTTCTCTTCTTTCGCGTGAGTTGTATGGCGCGTCTATGTTTCTTACCACCACACGAAACGTTAAAACTAAACTTTTGAGATATTGATTATGAACTTTTGGGAACGATAATGGACTTTTGAAAGTAACGACATGAATGATCCACGAAAACGACAACACATTACTTTCTATTGATTTCTTTATCGTATGAGCTGTATTCTAAGAATATCGTATACGCATTAGGTTGCGTCACAACTATTCTATTGTACTCGTCGTACAATCTTTTGGATGCCATGGAGATTAACTTTAGATGCCAGTCGTGTCAATAGTGAATAATGCATTGTTGTGCCGTGATTACCTGTTATCTTCTGCTAGTATTTATTCGTGCATTGCTGTGGCTAAGTTGAGTTTCATAACCCCACTTTTATATACGTTTTAACTACGTTTTGAACTATTTTGGGGTGAGAATCATGCTACTGTTTTTGGACCGTTAAAACTATTTGGATTTGCTTATATGCTTGACTGAGTAGATAGATGTGCGATAGTTGTTGCCTTAGTCTAGGTTTAACCGTGCCTAACTAAGAATAGACTTCTATCTTGACCTAGCCCGGGGTTGGCAACTGTTCTAGAGGTTGCCACGACAGTGCTGGACTAGAGTCGCAAGGGCCCGAGTAAGTGATTATATGGTTGGTGATCCGGGTAGGATCAGTGCGTGTGTAAATGGTATTATTCTATCTAGGTCTTGCATAGCAAATCAAATCTTATAGGTCCACTATGATTTTGTTGAACTTAAACCTATGAACTCACCAGCGTAAGCTGACCTTTTAGCATGATTTCCAAGGTATTTGAGAGATGTTTGGATTATTTGATGTGTGGAAGCTTGGCATGGAGGCGTGGTTCAAGGATCATTTTTTGACTCTGATAAACAATGGGGACCTATTTTGTTAAACTATGTTTTGGACCTAAAATTTATATCTTCGGATTAAATGTTTGAATATTTGATTTGGGATTGGTTTTAAATGGTTAAATGGTTATCTCTTATTTTACTTGTGTGCCATACCAATCCAAAAGTAACACCCCGAAAACTTGATTAAGTCTTCCGCTGTACCGAGATTTGGGAGTGTTACACCGGTCTCCAGTCATATGCTTGGAACAGCCTGAGTCCAAGTACCACAGAACGATTTGAACGACCTGCAGTTGAACACAGACAAGAATGGATAACTGGATAATTGGGATCCTCATGCAAGAATGGGTTCCATTTGGTTAGTAACAATGATTGGAACACCCACATCGGAAGTAGAAACAATGGAATCATCAGGGATAGATGCAGTGCTAGTGTATACATTAGACCTATTCAAAGTATGTTCACTTCTTAAAGGAATAGTTCTACCAGTAGGCATCCATTTCCTAATTGGCATTGATCTGGATAATTTAGTGCACAATACATTAAGACTAAATTTGTGGCCAATAGGTATCCACTGATAACATACATTATTAAATTTTCTTCCTGTGGATTTCCAATGTTTTCTAACCTTCTTTCGCCTTTGCTTTCTAGCCTTCTTAGCTTGATTTTTGGCATTAACAATTTTAACTGGATATTTAACAGCATTAATCAAATCATTCACACCACATACATGATTAGTAACAGAAACCAAGCAATCATCATTACATGTTTTGCCAAAAGTAGCAGAATTCGCATTAATTACAGCAAGCTTAGAGCTAACACTAGAATCAACACTATTCATTTTATTCAAATTCTTCCTAAGATGATCTTCTACTCTCTTCCACTAAACATTCCTAGCTTGCAAGGTCCTATCATTCTTTGTGTTGCCTTGAGGCTTTGACATGCTCGCTTTCTACTCCTGTAGAGGGAATGGGAACATTAGTTGGTTTTGCTACTTTTTGCAATTCAGGTTTAGAAGTGCTGGGATCTGAGCTACTTGAAGGCACATTAAAATTCACTTTCTTAATACTGGGCATAGAAGTTCTGGGATCTGAGCTACTTGAAGGCACATTGAAACTCACTTTCTTGATACTGGGCATAGAATGGGTTACATACTTAGCACTAGGCATAGAACAAGGTATCACAACTATATCTTTCTCACATAAGGATTTAGGACATGTTGCTCTTAAGCATTCTAACAACTCCTGAGATCGTTTGGCCTGAATGCAAGCAAACCTAATTTCACTATCAAATGGCTTATTTATGTAATCCTCTTCTACAATCTCACAGAGACATTCTAGACTATCCTTAAGGTGAAAGAAATAGTTATGAAACACAAGTTTGTTATTTCTAAGATGAGGAGGAATGTATTTAACACTCACAGTATATTTTGAGTCAGCAGATGACTTTGATGCAACATTCTCATTAAAAACAAGTGGCATTTTCCCTTTTACCTGACTCTTCAAATTCTCAATTTCCTTTTGTAACGAAGTTATTTTTTCATTGTTTTTGTCACGAGTAACTTTCATTGAGTCGTATAACTCTTTGAAGTGTCGTTTGACCTTTTCATTTTCTTCTAGAAAACTCTCATTTTCTTGTTGTAATACGTTAATGATGTTTTGAAGATGAAAGTTTTGAGAAACTTGAGAATCTAAAGGAGGAGGAATTTGGGAGCCAGTCACATTGTTCTTTTCACCCTTTAATTGTGAAATTTGGGCTTTCAACTTTCTGATCGTGTTACAGTGAGCTTGAATCTGTTCGTCACATTTGTTTATTTCAAAAACTGCATCAAACTCTGGAACATTTGAGGATGTCTTGATGTTTGAGGTTTTTACATTTTCTTTGAGATGTTGATATTTTAGTTGCAAATCAAAATGTTCAACTTCTAGCTTAGAAAGATGTTTTACAAAATTATCGTGATCATCCTGGTCAATTTTCTCATTTAGTTTTGAGTTTTTGTCTTCAAGCTCAATAACACGATCATGGGACACTTTCAAAGCAACAGATAATTCATGAAATTGAGAAGCAGTAATAGAATGCTTAGTAATAATTTAAAACACCTCTTGAGCCACACAACTCAATACTAAGTTCTCATTTAAGATATGCAGATTCTTCCTTTCAATTTCATTATATTTGAGTTCCCCGTTCATAATCATTGACCTCAACTATCATTGCATCAAATTCCTTTTCCATTTCTTTAATATCTGAGTCTATCCCTTTTTGAAGACTCTCAAACTGACCTTTTAATTGTTTAAAGAAAGGCATGACCTCAGTTAAATAGCATTCTTTAGTTTGCTCAAAACCCCTCCCCCCTTCAGTTATCCCTGTAGGTGTGATTCTTTTCTTACATGTCTTTTCAAAATCAACGAATAGTTGATAAACAACATATAGGCTGATTAAGGTCTTGCTCATTGTGAGAATAGATCTAGGAACTAAATGCATTGGTGTATTCGGAGGATACACAGTTGCTGGAGGCATGTTCATAAGGGGAGTGTTTGCTTTAACAAGTGCATTAGCTTTTTGCATATCTATGTCCTTTTTCCAAAAAACATGTTCTGGGGTTAATAGAGTTTGAGGCTTAAACATGTTCAGGGAAATCCAATTTTCTTTAGTGTAATCATAGGGTTTGAACGTTATGTTTTGCTTTTTACACTCAGGATCTTTTAGCTTCTTATCCATTTTCTCCCTAGTGACTTCTTCTAATTGCATATCTTCCTCAGAGCATTCAGCGCAACTAGGTTTCTGCCTAGGCTTAAGGATTTCATTACCATCATATATTACCTTCTGAGCTTCTCTAGCCACTTTACCATATTCAAGATTGGGTTCCTTTACGAGGGGAATGCTATGCTTATCGCCGAAGACTCTATGCTTAGTGATCATGTGAGCAGTCTGAATGGTATTCCCTTGTACGTACAACTTATTTTCAAGCTTGTTTTTCAGAGTTTTTAGATTGGAAAAGTCATTCCAAAGTTTTGATTCCTTAGCATTAAATTCTTGTTTAAGCACTTTAACATTATCTTGGAGTTCTTGCTTTTGCTTAACAGATTTAGAAAGCTTTTCTTGTAGGGAGTTTAACTCTTGCTTTAACACTTATTCTCTAAAATTACTTTTTCTAATAATTGTACGCATTTGGTCATCCATTTCCTGCTCACGGGTAGTTAACTCAAACTTAGCACGTTGTTCATAAATAGCAACTTGTTCTTTATAGGCATTCGGTTCAGAGATAACAGAGTCATCAGGGGCACATGGAGTGTATTCATCAAAAATATAGTCATCATTGACTGCAAAAGATGTATCACTTGGTACAATCTCACTTTCACTTTGTATCACATATTGATCATATGGAACAACATTACTATTACCCACATAATCAATATCTGATTCATTAGTTTCATGTGATTGTACTTTGTTATGCATCTCTTGCTCATCAACTTCATCGTATAGTTTTAATACCTTTGAGATGATTGAATCTTTGGATGGACCAACCTTGCTTTGTGGTGATGAAACCTTTGGAGACCATTGGTGAAATGCTAGCCATGAAGATTTTAAGGCGATGGGTTCATCATCGACATCAAAGTCAAATGCATCACTGTCAGCAACTTGAAAGGCATTTTGATGATCGTGACCTATTTCCTGAATTGGCTGCTCATCCACATCAGCATCATAGGTTTTGGCATTTCCATCAGCAAGAAACAATAACTCTTCTTCATCCAAAACCGCTCCACTGTCCTGAGCTTGCACCAGAAGCATCTAGTCCCTGAAGTACTCTGCATTTTGAGGGCGTTTTGGAGATGTGCAGTTCCTTGCAACGTGTCCATCACCACCACAGTTGTAGCACTTGATTGGCTTTCCTTGTCCTTGATTGGCATTCCTTCCATGGTACTGATTAGCCAAATACCCTCCACCTACTCCACCCTTTCCTTGTTCATACTGTCTTCCTTGCACTGGTTGCACCATGATCTTACCATCTCTGACAATAGCATGATTGTATAGATTGGATGCGATTCGATATCATTGTTAGTGTGTGGAGTGAGGTTCAGATTTTGCTTAACCATAAGTGCCAGTTGATTGATGAAATATTTCATGGTTGCTTCAGCATCTGGTTGCTTAAAACTTGGATCAAGAATGAGTTTGTGGTTACCATTTCTAGTAGGTATGACTTGTGAAGCTTTGGTGTTTATTCCTACATTAGTGTAAAAGGTTGTTGAATCATTTGACGAACTTGCATTCCCATAATTTGAATTGAATTTTTCCAAGATCATTCGTTCAAACATAGCATGTCTCTCATTCTAAAGCATGTACGCATACAATTGCTCATAGTTGGTGTTCCTCAAACCTTTTGTTAACTTGACTAAAGTGACAAATTTGTGCCATTCGGGATTCATGTAGTTCACAAACTTTGAATTTAGCTGAATATTTGGCATAGTCATTTTGATATTCCTCATGTCATTCACAAGCTTGTGGAATCTCACGTAGTATTCAGTGACACTTTCCCCTGGTTTCATCTTAAAGTGCTCAAAGTCATCATACAGTTGAGATTCTCTGTCTTCTTTAGTTAATTCAGAACCAGAGAGAAGCATCTTGACATTGTCCCAAACTGCTTTGGCTTTAGTGTTATGATTTATTAGTTTGTAGATCTTAAGTACAATGTTTGAAGCCCTGATATCTGCATCATATCTCTTTTTCTCCTTATCACTGAGTTCATCATACGTCTTAGGTCTGTCCAATCCTAAGGTCATTGTACCATCCGCAGCAGTTTCAAGTGTGTCTCTTGTAGTCTCAATCTGATAAGGTCGTTCATCAATTGATTTGAGAATGTTAACCCCATTTTCCTTTCCCAAATAGCACAACCTAATTCGTTGAGCCCATGAGTCATAATCGGTTTTGTCAAGCATAGGTGGGCCAGTATGATCTTGAAGGTCCACTAGTAGTTAGACATGACATTTTACTATTCTTTGATTAAAGAAATTGATTCTTTCAATTTTACAAAATCAAAAGAACAACCGTACAGCGTATAGCAAGAAGTGACAAGTCTCATAGACAGTAGTAAAGTGACACCTAACCAACTCGTTAAAGATCGCTTAGTAGACGCATAAATGGACAACTCATACCAAGTCGCATAAACCAACTCACTTAATAGACAAATTAAACCCCTCGCATAAAGATACAACTAAGCTAATAGACAAAAGTCTCTTAAAGAATCAACTCGCATAGCTAAGTAAGCATAAACCAACTGCTTCCAAGAACACTAAGTGTCAACTCAGAAACGACAACTAAACAATAGCCGTCGTATAAACCAACTCGGCTTCCAATAACAACTTCCTAGAAAGCTATCAGTGCTCACTATTACTCGCCGTGCAATATTCAAAAACAACCACTTTATTAATAAAAAACAACCCAACCACGATGATTCAAGCCTTCCAATTCAAAACCTAAACACATATGATGATCCTAAACACAAAAGTACAATCAAAATTCAAAATTTAACACAAGAAATTGACCAAATGATTCAAACTCTTCTAAACACTTATACACCCCAAAAACCTTATGAAATCCACCAAAACAAAGAGCATGAGAGATGAGTGATCAAACCATGGCTCTTGATACCAATTGTAACATATAGGATTTCACAAATACATCAAACCATAACCATATGGGGCGTATACAAGGTTTAGAGAGAAAAAGTTCTAGAGAGAGAAAGGGAAGAGAGTTGGGAACTATGTTTGATTGTACAATAGATTGCACTACCAGGCTTCGATGATGATCAAAGGTATAAGGGGTGTATGTGTCCAGCCAAGACTTGCCTTTCACCTGAGAATAATAAATACAAAACACTACGTTAAGTGATTACGCAGGGGTAGGACCCTGCGAACCACCTTCGGCGTGAGAGTAAGTATGAGTTATGGTTGTATAAGTTTGTGTAAGTAAAGAGATGAGTGTAAAAAGAGCATACCATAATCCATTGCCCGTCCAACCTATTTATAGTGGATGAAATAGGGTTGAGAGCACTTCTGAATGAATGTCGGAGATCATGGGGGCGTCCCATGATTGTGGGTAACCGCTAGGGTTTAGTGACCCACGTTCTTAGACTTGACGGGGAAGCCAAGAGAGAGAGGGAGATCGTGGGTTTGACCAAGTCAGGAGGTTCCCCTATCCAGTGCTTCTTTGTCAGCCATACCTCGAAGGGCTTAGGGCTTCGAATGGCGAATTCCCCTGAGGTAACCTTCGTGATAACAAATGGTTTGATGCCTGTGGATATTTTGGAATCCTAACTTGGGCCTTCGAATGGAAGGGCTTCGACACGTCTCGGAGGAGTGTCCTTCGAGCTACTCGGAGGGTACATCATCAAGCCCCCTAGTCGAAAGTGATGTATATGAGCGAAGAGGCATTGCTTTGACTTCATGCTTCGAAAAAATACCATCCTGCTGCTAATCGCATTAGTTGAAAGATAACTATGTACCTAACTCAACGCATTTAATGCTAATTAAATCTTTCGGCTGCCCGCTACAGGAATCACAATTTCCCATATTACCCGGAGACCAAAAGACTTACTTTTAAAATTTAAAAACTTTAAATCGGATAAGAGTAATTATCCAGGACATGTGTGCGGCTAGGAAAGCGGTAAAAAACAGTATTTAAGGAGGGGTTGTTGAAACCCTAAAACATTTTACTCTCTCCGCCACTTTCTACACGCAGTAACATTTTGATCGCTACCACTCCGAAATCAAAAGGTAAACCCTCCTTCTAACTTGTAGCTTGTTTGTTTTTGTTAAAAATGGATTCCAAGTTTATCATAAAACAGCAAAAATGTACATTGTCTGCAAAAGATTTACATGATCACTTAGCTGATTACCCAATCCCACCAGAGCACAAAGTGATGTTACCCAAGTCTAATCAGGGTATTTTTGATGCTCCTCAAGGTTTCATAGGGCTATACACACATGCATTTAGCCATTCCAACTTTAGGATTCCACTGCACCCACTGATATTAGAGTTTATGCAATACTATAAGGTTCATATCTCTAGGTTTAACCCCTTTGGTTTACCCAAACTGACCACGTTCATAGTGATGTGTAAAGCATACGGCTATGAACCAACATTAAAGGTTTTAAGAGGTTTTTTGAACTTATATCCCGAGGGCAATTGGTTAACTTTAGCTAAAAGGCCTGAATCAGATGTGCCAAACTTATTTGGGAGGGTATATACCAATATAACAGGTTGGAAAGGTAGCTTTTTCTATGTGTAAAACACTATTGTTCCCCCCAACTATCCAGAGCTGTTGAATAAGGAGAATATGTTTGATGCAAAACGGTACAATGACCCCTTTCCATATGAGGTGCGAAGGGATCCCTGCTATCAGCGTTTGGCTAGATATCCTGTTGATGTGCAAGTGTTCCCCGAAGCCATCTTATACATGGCTGGAATTGCCCAGAGCTGGGAGGGGTCTCCCAAGAAGCCTGTTATCTTGTAAAATAGGACCAATGTAGCACTGATATTTATTTCTCTTTGCTTCTTTTTTGCAGAGATGTCATTCAGGAACTTTATGTACCAAGATTTGGATGAAGACTTAAGCTTTATGCCAGCTGATAAGGTCGAAGAGTGTTACGGTGTTGGCTCTCCTTCTACATCTGTTAATAATGAGGTGAATACTCCGAAGCTGGAGCCTATTGCATCGGCACCCCCATAGGCTGCGCTGGAGGGTCCTTCCCAGCTTGTTGAAAACGTGGCAGACTCGGACGATCCTGCAGAGGAGGATGTCCAAGTTGTAGGTTCAACAGGGATAGCTGACAGGTTGAAAAGCAGAAAGGGAACAACTGCTAAGGCTATTAAGTCTACCAACAAGAGGAAGAATAACCTTTCGGCCTCCGGATCTAGGGCCGTACGTCAAAATAGTACTGAAGGCAAGAAATTTGTCAAGTCTGCCTTTGAGTTTCCAGATAAATTGGTGGAAGTGCATGGTAAGCAGCTTCTCTCTATGAAACATGTGAAATGATAATTGTCAAAATTAACTTAGCCCTTATACATTGTATCGGTCACAGGCCTTCCAGAAACGAAGGAGCTCCCCAATGCTTTGGCCTGTCACCGGATTGTAGATCATGTCACCCCCCTTCATGGAAAGGTTTGCTGGACAATATGTCCATTGAAAGGGTTTGTGATATGCATGACAATGGTGTAGCGAGGAAAGCAGTATTGGATAATCACTTAAATAGCAGAACCAGGGAGTTGCTTAGGGCCGTGACCAAGGCTAGACAGGATATGGATGTCATGTTGGAGAGGGAAAAGCACAGGGACCAAGAGTATGCCGTGCTGGAAGCTAAATGTGACGAGATTGAGAGGGATGTTGAGAAGAACCCTATCGTCCTAGATCTTCGTGGAAAGGTAGCCCAGCTGACAGTTGAACTTGGCAAGCTTAAGTTGGAAGATTCTAAGGTTATCACTCTAACAGGTCAGAATGTTGTACTTGAGGCAAAATGTGCTGGGATGGAAAGTGAGAGGGCTAGGCTCGGAGAGGTAGAAGTTAAGTTAAGGGAGGAAATTGATGGCTTGCAGATGAGGTACAAGATGCTGCAAAAGGATCGTGCGGAGGTTGTGTCGAAGGTGGTGCCATACATAGCCATGGAACTCTACCACAGTGATGAGTTGGGAGCATAGATGTGGAAGGTCATCAAATCAGCTATTTTTCATGGACAGTGCTTAGTGTTGAAGGAGGCTGCCAAAACAGGTAAGCCCGTGGACCTTTCGAAGATTGACTGCTACCGTCCCACTTTGAAGGCTGAATATGATGAGGCAGGAAATGCATTTGCAACCGCAGAGTACTCCTTCCTTGCTGATGCAACCAAAGATACTATGGCACCCCTCGAAGACCTCCTTTCCAAGAAGCCTCGTAAGCTGAAGCCTACCACTCCTACCAAGAAGACAATATCTACCAAGCCTTTCTCAACTCAACCATCCCCCACTCCATCTCCAAAAAACCAGGAATGAAGGCTGCCATGTTAGCAGTAATTTGGTTTCAAGGGTGGCATGTACCCTTTAAAACCATTTGTGTTATTTCCAATGTTTGTCTAAACAATTTAAATATCTGTGATGTATGGCCTTGGGCCAAAGACAACGTGATTGGGGCTTCGGTCCCTTATGCAGGTGCAAGGGCATTAGCCTTTATTTTGAATGATAAAGTGTGGGAGTCAAGACCTTGCACCTTAGTTATTATTTGTGTTTGTCTTGTTAACTTCTCGTACGCCATTTTTTCGATGCTTAAGTTTTACAACCTAAGGTTAAACAACCTCATTGTGTGTAAATTGCAACACCAAGAATATAATGACAAAATTTGATCATTGATGGAGGGAATTCACGACCCACTCTATCTCAAATCCTTTAAGTAGTACGACTTTGTACATATTTTTACAAGCGCTATAAACTACGAGGAGAGTTAATGTGAATGATTAAATAGGCATAAATGATAAGGCGTTTATTACACCTTGACCCATTTTATTCGACATTGAAACTCATAAACGACTTGGTTGAACCAATCTTTGTGTTTAACAAATGAAGCAAAAGATTTGTGGGAAATGTCTTATTTATCATTGAATTGGTAGAGAGGATTACATCATTCTTGAAATGAAAACTAAGACAACTACCAATAATGTTTGCTTTCCCTTGAGAAGCTTCTAATTACAAGAATTAAAAAGTAAAAGTACTTCTTAAACATAGAAATTTCGAAGGTTCATACCATTCCATGTTCTGTCGATGGGTTCTCCGAGAAAAGTGGCCAATTTGTAGGCTCCATTGCCATAGGCCTCAGCTATCATGTAGGGTCCTTCCCAAGTAGGTCCCAAATTTCCCTGGTACTCTTCTTTTCTTGCGCTATTGAGGCGTAGCACATATTCCCCTGGCTTGAAGGTGGAAGGTCTGACCCTTTTGTTATAATAGCCTTCGATATTGTGCTTGTGCATGGCTTCTTGGATGGAGGCTATCTCTCTTGTTTCTTCTAACAGATCAAGGTTTTCGATCCTTTTGTCATTTTGGGGCATCATGCGTTGGCACATGCTCGCGTGTGTATACTTAGCTCAAAAGGATGACCATACATTCTGTATATTTAGGCGAAGGAGGTTTCACCATTGCTTGACTTAGGGTCGTCACGTGAGCCCATAGTACTTGAGGAGATCATCTACCCATCCATGGTGAGTTAGTCCTAGCCTTTTCTCGATCCCTTTGGCGATTTCTCTATTGTAACCTCCACCATTCCGTTACTGCTGCGGATGATAAGCGGATGTCGGGGCTGTTTATGTTAAGCCCTTGACAGAAGTCGTAGAAGACTCCGCCGTGGCCTTTCCATTGTCAGATATGATGATGTGTGGAACTCTGAATATGCATACAATGTGCTCTCACACAAACTTCTTGATCTGTCTCCCTGTAACGGAGGCTAAAGGTTTAGCCTCTACCCACTTAGTGAAGTAATCAATCACCACCGGCAAAGAATCATGACTCCTTCGGGAGCCATAGGCATAGGTCCTACGATGTCAATTCCCCACTGAGAGAAGGGCCATGCGGATGTCACACTTGTCATGTCTTACTTCGGCATCTTGGAAATGTTTGAGTGTATCTGATAAGCTTCACATTTGAGAATGATTTAGCATCCACGTGCATCGAAGGCCAATAATAGCCTTCATTATTTTTTGGAACAATGGGTCTGCATGGGCCGCGGGGATCCTCATGGACTTCACGATAATACTGGTAGCTGTTTGGGTCCCACGCATCTTAACCAGGTGATAGAAATGACCTTATATAGGGTTTCCCCAATTAGCCTGATCTGTGGGGACTTAACTCGAATTTCCTTGCTAGCTTGGGATCTTGGGAAGACCGCTTATCAAATATTCCCTTATGGAGTCACCATGTCTCCCTTCTTCGTGAACCCGTCTGCAACTTCCTTGAATGATGGACCTTTCGGGTAAGGCTCGACTAGTACTTCTTTGGTGAGATGGGCGAAGGCCATAGAGGCTAGTTTGCTTAGTGCATCTGCCTTCTTGTTTTGATTCCTACGAACATTTTGGATGGTGTGGAGTTGAAACTTTCCGACCATTTCCTTTGTTTTCCAAGTCTGTTTGATGACGGAGACTGCTTCATAGGGAGCTGTCACTTGGTCGCTACTAATTGGGAGTCTCTGAAAATGGCGAGAGCTTTGACTTCCATATTTTAGCTAATCGGAGGCCGCTAATAGGGCTTAGTACTCCGCTCTCATTGTTTGTGGCTTGAACTCAAAATGGCAATATGTATGCTCCTTCCGTCGGTGATAACATTAGACCTGCTCTAGAACCATCGGTTGGATGCTTCATCTGTATAAAGTTTCCGGTCATCACAATACTTGAGTGAGCTTAGCTTTGGGCCTTCCTTTCTGCGTCGGCTCGGAAGGTGTTTCGCCAAGAAGTCGTGAAATTGCCTTTTAATTGAGTTTCGACCCTTAAACTCTATTTCGTGCTCTCCAAGTTCAATAGCCCATTTAACCACCCTCCCAGACTTTTCAGGTTTTGACAAGATCTGTTTGAGTGGCTTGTCGGTTAAAGGCGTGATTGGATGGGCTGGAAATATCGTCGAACCTCCTGCTGCGTAAATTGGGAGCTAGTAACTTCTCCAATGTTGGATAGTTGATCTCCGCCCCTTGCAAGACTCTGTTGACAAAGTAAATGGGGATCTGTCATTTGTCTCGTTCTGCCATGAGGACTGTGCTAATACTCTCCATTGAGGATTCTAAGTACATGAACAACACTTCGCCTTTGATTGAGGCTGTAAGTGTTGGAAGAATTTCGATGAACTCCTTCATCTTCTGAAAGGCACACGCATCGACTCCACGAAAAGTTTTCTTATCCACGCATCCTTGAGTGTTTTGAAGAATGGTAGGGACTGTCAGCCCCGACAAAATAAAACCCACTTGCGGTTCCCATTAGGGCTTTGCATATCTTTTAGACATTTAGGGGCTTGGAGATCTGTCATCTGACCTTGGAGGATTAGCCTTTATCCCTGCAGTAATTAAATGCCCTAGGAATTGCCCCTCTTCGACAGAAGTAGCATTTCTTAGGGTTCAGTTCATGTTAATGCCCGGCGGGTCAAGGTTTCTGTACATCAGTAGGTCCTCCTCAGTCTTGCTTTTTGATAACCATGTCGTCCAGCGTATGCTTCAAGATTTCGCCTATTTTTTATTGAAGGCTTTATCTACGAGACGTTGGTAAGTTGCCCCTGCATTCTTTAATCCGAAGGGCATCTTTCTATAACAATAGACACCTTTGCTTGTGTAGAAGGCTATTTTTTCTTCGTCCTCCTTTACCATGTGGATCTGATGATACCCTTTTTAGGCATCTAAGAAGCATTTTATCCGGAAGCCTACCAAGGATTCTACCTTCCAGTCAATTTCTGGTAGGGGGTAGCAATCCTTTGGGCAGGCTTTGTTGATCGATGAAGTCAACACACATCGCCCCTCAGGTCGTCTTTTGACCATTCTTGGGTTGGCTACCCAAGTTTGGTATTTAACTTCCCTTAGGATGCCTGCTTGTGTTAGTTCGTCAACATCTTTGCGGTGCGGCATTTCTTTAGGGGTCGGTCTCTCACTTACGCTTTATTGGCTCAATGTGTTTGTACTCATTGGTTTATGCTCCGTCTTGAAGGACCGTCCGTCTATCGACAATGTTCTTGGTACCCCTGTCATGTCATAATATTTCCAAGCAAAAATAAGGTTAGTTAGCAGTTCCGTGAGCCGCCTTGAAATCGCCCGAGTTGTTTCCTATCACCACCGTCTGTTCAGGGTAGCTAGGGTTAACTACAACGCTCCTCGACATCGTGCGGCTTAGAATGGCTATCGGAGCTCCTCCGATTCTTCTTTGATCCTTTTGACACCATATACACCCTTATCCGCCCCATAATTAAAATGAACAGTTCCTACTCGAAGGAGTTTAGAACTTAATAGACATGTATGGTGGAAACAACAATGCCCATCTTTTGCATAGTTGTTCTCCCTATTAAAAAATTATAAGGAGAATCGACACTATAACAAAGGTGAGGGTTTCGTGCGGGATAAGAGCCTTCGCCTATGGTGATTTCCAACGGTACTTCTCCCGGGGGCCATGAGTGTTGCGGAGAACCCTACTAGTGGTTTTAGAGTCCACCCTTGGTGATATGGATGACTTGAGCTTTAGGAAACAATGCTCATAAATGATCTTGGGGAGCTTCCACAATCCCTATACCTCGATTTACCTCCGTTTGAGATTAGTACCTTGATGACCAAATTAGGTTGAGGTCGCCCAGATGGAAGGGAAGGTTATTTCTCCTACGCTTCCCGACTCCCGTCGCTTCCTTCCGTTTCAAGGTTGGATCGTGCCTGTGCACCATTAGTATCGGATCCTCTGTAGGCGTAACCTCCTTCTTGTTTCCCTTCCATTCACCCGGTTGGGTGTCGGAGCTTGTCTTTTCCCTTTTGATGCCCTAACCAGATGTGCTAATTTGTCGGACCGTACGCCTCTTGATCTGCTTCTTTAACTCCCTGTAGTTGTTCGTTACGTGTCCATGGTCTTCATGGAAATGGCGGTACTTGGACATGTCCCTGGCTTTGCTTCGATGCGACATCCGGTGGTGGATCGAAGGACTTTGCAGCTTTCTCGGTAGCGAAATCTCGGGGATATTTGACCAAGTTTGCCAAGAGTCCATGGTTCGAACCTTTGTTGTATGGAGTAAAGCGGTCTCTGTTCTTCTTTTTATTCTTGGATCCTTCGGGAGGACCCCGAGAGAATTTGTCGAAGCTTCCTTTTGCTCTATCGGACCCCGTTTTTACTACTTTTGGACTCAATCAAGTGTAAGTCTCTCCATCGGTGCCTTGTAAGTGGTGGGAAGATCGGTGGACAGGAATTCCACCAACCAGCGTCCGAAGCCATGTACAAAACCCGAGATCCTCGATCTTCATGCAACCCAATTTGCAAAGTTTCATCGGTGTACCTCGTACGTGAGGCCCTTGTGCTTTCATTGTCCCTTTGCTTGACGGTAAGCACGACTAGATGGGTCTTGGTGTACTTCTTCTGTTGGCTAAAGTGTGATCGAAACTTAGCCTTAAGGTCGTCTAGACTTACAATGCTTCCCAACTTATGTCCATTCCACCATATTCTCAGAGTCTCGGGCTTATATGTGAACATGTGGCAGGCTAGGCATGACCACCGCATCTTGATAAGCCTTGAACAAGTGTAGGAAGTTATCGGTCGCTTCTTTCCCACGTAAGGTGCCTGTGTGGGGCATCTTTACACCGTCAGGTAGGGGGTAGTCTTCGATCCACTTCACGAAAGGTGTGCAAGCTCTAGAGGCCGGCATAGTAAGGTTATATGGAGGTGGATAAGCAGGTGTAGGGTTATATGGGTTAGAAATGGTTTTGTGTATGCAGGGTAAAACCGTGGAAGGTTAATGAAGGGTTCACACCCATCGACTATGTAGCGTGTCCATAGGGCATTTTGTGGTAACTCTGGTTGGGGAGAGAACCATTAGGAGGGTAGGTGTTATAGGTTTGGCGGTAGGTAGGGTTCATTCAGGAGGTAATTCATACACGAGTATGGAGGAGGATCTCCGATACCGAAAATACGGTGGGGGTATGGAGCCCCATCCCTTCTCTTCCCTAAGTGGGCGACTAGGAGGGGGTAGGTTTACCCCTCGGTCCCTGGGTTTCTTCCTCCGTTAGAGTGCTCGCATTCTTCTTTTACATTGTTTTCCTTCTGGGATCTCCTCAGGATCTTCTCAAAACCTATAGTCCTTCCATTTGGCGCCAGTGGAAGGAGAACCATTCGTAAGAGATGGGGCCCACCTAGCAAACCTGACCTCTCCTCTACTTCAATTTCTTCATCATAATCCTCAGGAATATTCGGCTCTCTGCATTTCGTTGTTGTGAAACGCCTCTTATGAGCCCTTAGTAAAGAATCTAAGGCTTCAAGTTTTTCCTCAACGAAGGCGGGGCTAATATCGGAATAGGTTAGCGGATGTTGGGCGTGATGTGCGAGGAGTGGTTTCCAAGCGAGATCGTGTGGTAAAGGTTGAGGCGTTATGGGGCGACATTATGGTATTAGTTGTGTTGAGAGGGACCAGGGGTGAAACCGGTGGAGGTGTATCCTCTATCACGGTTCCATGCCAGAAAAGTAGTTAGTAGTTGGTTAGGGTTTTAGGGCTGGGTGATTACGGGACTAATAGTAGTGGTCCCACCGGATGGCGCACGGTGATTGTACAATGATTGCACTACCGGACTGATGATGATCAAAGGTATAAGGGGTGTATGTTCGGCCAAGACTTGCCTTTCACACGAGAATAAAGAACAAAACACTACGTTAAGTGATGCAGGGGTAGGACCCTACAAACATCCGGTGAGAGTAAGTATGAGTTATGGTTGTATAATTGTGTGTAAGTAAAGAGATGAGTGTGAAAAGAGCATACCATAATCCATTGCCCGTCCAACCTATTTATAGTGGATGAAATAAGGTTGAGAGCACTTCTACATGATTGGCGGAGGAGATCATGGGGCATCCCATGATTGTGGGTGCTAGGGTTTAGTGACCACGTTCTCAGACTTAACGGGGAAGCGAAGAAAGGGAGATGGAGTGGGTTTGACCAAGTCAGGAGGTTCCCTATCCGATGCTTCTTAGTGCCATACCCCGAACTTAGGGCTTCGATGGCGAATTCCCCTAAGGTAACCTTCGTGATAGCGAATGGTTGGCCATGGATATTTGGAATCCTAACTGGGCCTTGAATGGAAGGGCCCGACCGTCTCGGAGGAGTGTCCTTCGAGCTACTCGGAGGGTACATCATCAATGTTAAACAAAGAAACATGGTATTGAAGCTCCAACCCTCTACCTTGGGAGGTAGAGGGTATTTATATTTTCTTACAAGACTGCGCCTCATATGGGCTATGGATGGAGTCTGTAGGTAAAGACAGTCAGAGTCCAACCGGTGTTACTTAACTAAATACTAACTAATATTAAATGACTACGACTCTGAGCTTCTTGATTACATATACTTGAGGTGACCGACACTTTAACGACTGGATTTTCTAAATCCTAATAGATGTTGTTAACAATTTCCACTCCAACTCCGAAGACTACGACTCAATTTGAGCTCAAGAAACGAAATGCTGAATCATCATCTACACAAGAGACAATTGGAGCAGAAGGGGAGCACTCTACCACACAGGAGGAACTCTTGACTCCAGAGACACACAGTCGGAGATTCATCGATATAAAAGTGAAGATGTTAACCTGAAAGAACCAGAACTTCAAACAAAGGTACAGACAGAGACAGTTACGGGAACTGTACCTAAGCCAGAAACTGACCCAACAAATGCTGAAGTCCAAGGCACACAGTTAGGAGGAAATGAACTGTTACAAGACACACATCCTAATCTTCAAGATACTCTCAAGCTAATATATATGAAGAACAAGTGCGCCTTGAAGAAGTGAACGTCTCAACAAAATCCCTATCCTCTCTGAAGAATCTTCATACAGACATAACCTATGGTGACCAATTCCTCAAGGATAGACCCTCAGATGTTGAGTCGACAAACAGAATGATGAAAAAGAGGAGGTTGAATCCATGTTTTTGGTTACTATTCAGCAGGATACATCCATCATTCCTCCTATGTCTGCACCAATACTTTCTGAATCAGCAACAGCCTCAGCAACCGCACTTCCACCACTTGTTCCACTCTTATCAACCGCACTTCCACCACCCGTGTCTTCTGATGCAACAACAACTGTCGTCTCACCAATTGTCATCACTGTCAATGACCCAACTACACCACCACCATCATGTTGGAGTATGCTTGTGTCATAATAAATAATTATATGGCTAGTCGTATGTGAGCTTATGAGGTCACACATATACACTTAGACACTCTTAATATAATGTATTTATCGTATTTACATTATTAATAACCTTAAGCTTCGGGATCAATAACGGGCCATTAAACATAAAGTTAGACTTTATGTTTCGGGACTCAAGCCAACAATGGGCATGGCCATTGAAGGCCTTATGTATGGCTGCCATAGGGGTGTAAAGAGAGACTTTGGACTTGAATGACCTAATGTGTAACTTGTGGATTGACATCAATTATCTTTCATGCTAATTATGATGATTGATATTGATTAGGGAGGTTGCAATTAGCTACTAAATTCCCTCCCCTCCACTTTCAATGTGGCCTCAAATTTATCACAAAGAGAGGTTTTTGCTTTTTATTCTCATTCCTGGATAATACTAGTTGTAGTCTTGTGCAAGGTGTTGGTGAAAAAGGTTAGACTAGCATCAAAGGGTGATTGCTTGACATGTAGTGTGTTTCATTAATTGGGAAAGGCCAACATCATTGGTCTTTTGGTTTCCTGATTCCTTCGTGTGGTGGTGATTGGCGTCTTGCAACCGGATTCACGCTTCAAAGGTATAAACCTTATGTTTTGTTTTACTTGATTGATCATATGGCTATATGGATCCGTTGTTGGTGATGATTCCGCTGCGTTTATATGTTTATTTATGTTTATTATATTCATCATCACCATACATACATCGCACTCCAGCAAAAACTTAATGAGGCATTAAAATGAATCGAGGCTCTCGAAAGCACCACACCCGAATCGGTCAACATCTTGATCGACGTCTATCTAAGCGGAGCGGTTCAACTTTGACGAAGTGATTAATGCAATTGAAGCGAGAGGTCAAGGACACTATTGAATGGGCTATGAAAGCTCACGGTACACAATAGGTTCAAAGACTTACCTACTCCGGACATGAGATCAATCCTCCACGATAGAATGTTTGAGACTGATGAGAATAAAGGACGAAGTCCACATGAAGTTATATGAAGCTCTCGAACTCGATAGATCATGATAATCATTTCTGCGGTAACAGGACATTCGTGAAAGGGGAAGGAAAAGAGAAAAGGAGAGTCGTGATGCTTGAATCTAAATCTGGAACTCCTAAACCACCACCACCTCCTCCTCCTCCAACCCGGTGGATCGGTTCTTGGTAAGGGTGGATCATCGGGTGCAGCAGAAACTCCAAATCCTAATCGCCCACATCTCTCTAAGCCTTCAATCAACACGGTTCCTCAGCAGGCAAGGTTCACGAGAAGATCACGAAGACCTCATCCTATGCTGCATGGACCACAATTGACTCCCGGTTTACATCTACCTTCACCACTATTCTAGAAGACCATGTCATGAACGAAGAATCATATGTTGCTCAAGAGTTAGATTATGAGGATGATGATGCTTCCACCAAACACATTCCCAAGTTGTTTGATGATGAAGATTGGGGAATGCATATATAGGGAAACATACAAAGTCATCTCGGACAGACACCGACTAAAGAAATGACTCAAAAGCCGGTGGCCTGAGGAAAAACACACTGCACAAGGAACCATCATGGGCCATACCAGAGTCTGATCTGATTATCCCTGACAACAACTTTGGCAAACACCATTGCACAAAACCATGAAGCTCCTTCAGTAGAATCACTACTACACATTACAGGAGACATGGGAAGCTTTATTAAGTGGTACTGTGAGAAGCAGGGAATTTCATCGTCGCCAAAAGAATCTAGAAGGCCGGTGTATGAGATTGTCAACCTTCCATCCAGATCTTTGCTCATCTACAATACCAAATGGAGGAATGCCATAAATTGTTAACAGCTCAAGTAGATGACAATATCAGTCGATTCAACGTCAACAACCCTCTTCCTCTCGGTGGTGAACACGGATAGATGACTATCAATCGGATTTCTTCTTCAACAAGATCTAGATTATCGCATGATGGGACTCGAGGAAGCGGACCAGGCTCTATCTATTTCTAAAATGAAGGCTGAAGTTATCCAAATCAGGACTTGAACAGATGGTCCCATATAAGTTTTGGACAGAAAAAGATTATGAGTACGATGTTGCTGCCTCATCCGGAATCTCTCATTGGTGGTTCAAAAAGAAAAGATTCTACATTGAAAGACATAGTGCGAGAAAAGATTGTGAGCTATTCGTTCCAAACTGTGTATTCTAAGTGTAGTCAGTGTGGAGATCTTTCCAATGTATGGATACGATTATCTGAAGAAGATCGTTCCCAGAAGAGCTGATCTGAAAGACCATGTGATTGAGGAGAACGACTTCAAACATCTATATCCAAGTGATTTCGAAGATCTATACTTATTGAACCTCCAAGGCCATCTTGATCACCTACCCACTCGTGAAAAAGTCTCTTCGCTGCAGCAATCAATCTATGGATAAGAGGATTAGTGATACGGTAGAGTGAGTGACTTTATCGGCATAGAAAAGCTATCGAGACTCAAGTCAATCTCACCAAGCCTCAATGGGAAGCCACGGGATATGGTACAGACTCACGACTACTCAGTAATTGACACTCCAAGAGCAGTTGTCTTCACAGAAAAATATGGATCAAGGATGCTAATGAGGCTGTGTGAGATGTACAAGTTCATGATGGTACTCTAAATATTATTGAAGAAGAATTGGATTCTAGGGTCAAAGAGTTTAAGCTCAAGATGAGACCAGGGGATAATACAAGGTTTTGGATGATGCATGATGTTAAAAGGTGTGAAGAGTTCATTGCAGCTATAGGAAGAAGGCTCAAGACTAGGAAGATATTCGTAGCCTAGAAAGTTTTATGTGAAGAAAGAGTTCATGAAGGACATTACAAGCTACTACAGAGAATGATGACATCCTCTTATGGTGGTTACTATTTTTTGAACCCTTTTTCTTATGTGTGGTGATTGTAATATGAACAACAATAACTATGAAGTATATAGTAGTGATAGGATTATGGCATGTAGCGTCCACGATGCGGGTTTCTGGACAAGTCTTAATATTTATAGTGTCTCGTTATACCTATGGTCACCTAGTGCACTAACGGCGGTGTACCCGGTCGTGTGTAGTGTAGTAATTGAGTAAAGCGAGGTTGTCCCAAGTGCTATGTGTGTTGGATTATTACAAAGTCTAGGTGTCCTGCAGTTAATAATGGTTTCGATAGGGATTAAAATTAATTAAACTACTAAGCGAGAATAAAATAAAGCGGATAAATGGTAAAGGGAAATCAATAGAGGAAAGTGGTGCTAACCTAGTTAATCCTCCTAGCTAGTTATGTCTATGTCTACCTACTTCCAATTACTTCAGGTGGGGTCAAATTCGAAGGCGACATTTGGTCAATTCGCCCTAACCTATCGACAAGATGCCACCACAATGGAATGCCGTCATAATCCTGTTGTTCTACGGTCCTTAAGCCAAGTCATTAAGTACCGCTACATGCTAGATTTATAATAGTGAGAGAGCCGACCCGTTAGGAACTTGAACACACACGCCCTAATTCTTAAGTTCATCCAAATGATAGGTGATCAGTTGTCCAATCCACAAGTAGAAAGGGTTAAAATCGGTTGGGTCAATATCTTATACTTCCGTCTTAGTCCGCTCACCTAGGGTCAGTTGGTCATATCTCCTAGGCAATTGGCCTCTATAGCCATTTAAAACTACCAAACCAAGGGTGGCTACCAATAAACTATGCATGCATACACTTAGAAACAATTGTACGGAAGTAAAGTAAACACAAACAAAACAATTAGGGAATCATAACTGAGCTAGCACCAAGAGGTGCTTAGCAGCTTATTAATCATGCAAACCAATTCAATATTCAAATTACGAAATACATGAATTGAAAGAAATATAAACGCTAATGCTTATCAGTAGGGGAGTGATTTTCTTCCTGGAGACGACTCAGTATGCTCTAGACCTGCCTTGAGCTTTTCCAACATTCTCGACTGTTGTGTGTGGAGTGGAATGATTAAAATGCTGGAATTAGTGGGGTATGTTATAGGCCAGATTTGGGTTGGCAGTAACCAATATAGGAGTTACGTCGTAACCTTCTATTTCTTCGAATAATGCACTAGATCTATTGGTTACGGCGTAACCCTGAGTGAATTTACGCCATAGTCTTCAATAAGCTGGATTCGTGTAAGTGATCAGTAGTTACGGCGTAAGCATCGCGGCGATGGAACCTCATTTGACCTAATATAGTAACGTCGTAACCTTTGGGAAGAGTTACGCCGTAACCTTCTGATAAGTTGGTTTTCCGAGTCGCGTAATAGTTACGTAATGTGAGATATGAGTTCGCCCGTAACTTCTTCAAAATAGCATACTTGTGATAAATCTTTAGATATTTCTCAGTTCGCGTCTCTTTAGCTCCAATGCTCGTAATTTACTTGAAAGTGGAAAACAATGGAAAACAAGCGTAAATCCATATAAATGGTATAAATTACAAGCATGGGCAAATTGACACTTAATATTCAGGACTATTTGATGTTATCAAATATCCCTACACTTGAACTCTACTTGCCCTCAAGTAGACCTTATTAGAAAAATTCCTAAAAAGATATCTCCGATAACCTGGAAAATATAAGTTTACAAATCCGCATGCTAGAATAAAACAAAGCCGAACACACCGAAGGGGACAAAACACTCAATCTCTCAACATGCACGGTCATAGCATGTCACGGAGAAGTGGACAAAATCAATGATACATGACCAAATCCATGGCCAAGACACCAAAATTGCTCGCTGCATCACCTAGACACGCTTCATGACTAAAGGGTAGGATAAGACATGGGATATATAATAGGTGTAAAATAAAAAACAAGCATGTAGTCTAAATCTATAACCAAGTCATCACCACTTACCGTTCACCCAAAGTTCAAGCTTTGAAGTCAAGAAACCGGATCATGAAATGCAAGGTAGATGTGTCATTAGAGGACGTCGTGAGGGGCACACTACCTTTTGTTGGCATAACTACCAACTCCATCTTCAAATGTGACCGGGTGGCCTCCCGATACTAAATCAATAAAGCTCATACTACAATGCTTATAACATTGCACTTTACATAATCATAACAACTATTTTTTTTCAACATAATAATAACATAACATAATATCCCCCCACTTGAGATGAATAATGGTAACTCGGGGTCTTCAATGATCTTCAGAAATGTTGTCGATGAAAGCGTGATTTCCTAACCTTTCCACTCGAAACTTGAACTTAGGCAAATGATGACTTCCCAATCACAAATAAAGACTACAGGGTAGGCTAAGATGTATAGGTGTATCGAAAGAATATACGGGTTAAAAAAATGAAAGGAACGGCTCAGAAAGTATATCTAGGGGTATCTTGCACTAAAGATGAGTGCAACAAGGGTTTCACATGGGGTCGAGAAAAGTGGTGACTAATCGATAGACACACAATGGTAGGAATTTGTTTGAGTGATAATCCTATAATATTACCTTCTAAAAACTGAAAAGTCAAATACATCGAGCTAACTCAAGATACCTGGTCTATGGTCGAAAATGATGCAAAGGCCAAGTTCTAAAGTTTACAAGCTACCCGCACACTCATAATTTGGTGGATTTGGGGTAAAATACCGGAAACGGATAAGGTTAATCTCACCATATAATATCAAGGGTTGTATGTGCTCGGCTAAGGTCTAATCTAGTTAGGTTAAGAAAAACATGTCAAAATTTTAAAAATGGCATAATTTTTCAAAATAAACTAGAAAAATAAGGGCGAAATAATTTTCAAGAGATAATTCTACTCCCGTTCCCCCACCGAACTTTATACAATGTCTTTCATGCTCATGAGGGCATTTCCACTCTTCCGCTCTCTCACTATCCCCGCCGTTGCAATACTCGCGGAAGGGGTTGCATGTAGGCCATGCTCGTGTGGACTCCTCGCCAGTTATGATAACAGGAGTACACCGATTGAGTGATAAGTGGCTCTTCTTCATCTTTAAGGGAGAGTTTCTGGATCTTTCATCATTGGTATATGCAGGCCACATAAATTTTCTTAAGGTTGATCCTATCCTTATTGCTTCCTCATATGAAACCTCATTTCTCGGGTCACACGAGGCCCAAAGATCATACCAATCCCCTTAGCAGCGGTATCATTTTGCACCAGTGATATTTCTTCTTAGATTTGGGTAGAGGGCACAAGTCAATGTCGTGAGACCATTCATTTCCTTATTAGTCCACTTGGGAATTTTTCTACCCACTATCGATTCGTATAACTGAGATTCTTGGTTGGTAATTCGTTAGAGTCGTTTCCTCAATATTCTTCATAACCCCATTATATTTGTCAAAAACATAGTTAAGCCGTAACTCGTAGGAATATTACAGCATAACTCAGATCTGTCGACGAAAATCATCCGGGATCCAGTATCATTGGCCGAACCTTCGAGTTATCATCAGCAAAAATCACTTTACATTCCATAGTTGGTTTAGATCCTTCAGTTTATTGTTGTT
>OU343221.1:97286667-97462949 GCA_910596185.1 Chrysanthemum makinoi | reverse complement strand
TGTACCTTGATGTACTGGGGTCAGATTGAAGGTTCTCGCCCCAAGATGGAAGGGAAGGTTATTTCTCCTACGCTTCCAGGCTCCCCGATCACTTCCTTCCGTTTCAAGGTTGGATCGCTTTGTGCACCATTAGTATCGGTCCTCAGAGGCGAACCTCCTTCTGTTTCCCTTCCATTCACCCGGTTGGGTGTCGGAGAACTTGTCTTTTCCTTTTGATGCCCTTGAACCATGGAAGCATTCGTCCGCACTGCCTCAGCTTCGACCGCTACCCACAGAGTTTGCCGATATGTGTCCATAGTCTTCTGGAAATGGCGAAGATTGGATATGTCCCCGCTTTGCTTCGCGACATCCGGTGGTGGATCAAGGACTTTGCGGCTTTCTCGCAGCCAATCTCTGGGATATTTGATTCAAGTTTGCCAAGAGTCCATGGTTCAACCGTTGTTGTATGGAGTAAAGCGGTCTGTTCTTCTTCTTATTCTTGGATCCTTCCCAGGGAGGACCCTCGAGAGAATTTGTCGGCTTCCTTTTGCCTCTATCGGAGCCCCTGTCTACTTTTTGGACTCAATCCAAGTGTAAGTCTTCTCCATTGCCTTGTAAGTGGTGGGAAGATCGTGGACAGGAATTCCACCAAGCCAAGGCCCGAAGGCCATGTACAATAAAAACACGAGATCCTTCGATATTCATGCAAAACCAGAATTTGTAAAGTTTCATCGGTGTACCTCGTAAGGAAGGCCCTTGTTGCTTTCGTTGTCCCTTGCTTGATGGTAAGCACGCGGCTAGATGGGTCTTGTGTACTTCTTCTTGGCTAAAGTGTGATCGAAACTTAGCCTTAAGGTCGTCTAGACTTACAATGCTTCCCAACTTATGTCCATTCCACCATATTCTCAAAGAGTCTCGGAGCTTATATGTGAACATGTGGCAAGCTACGGGCATGACCCACTTCTGCATCTTGATAGCGCCTTCGAACAAAGTGTAGGAAGTTATCAGGTCAGCCTTTTCCCATCGTAGTTTTCTATGTGTGTGGGCATCTTTACACCGTAGGTAGAGGTAGTCTTCGATCCACTTCACAAAAGGTGTGCAAGCTCTAGAGGCTTCGACATAGTAAGGGTTATATGGAGGCGATAAAAGGTGTAGGGTTATATGGGTTAGGGAAATGGTTTGTGTTGCGGTAAACCGTGGAAGTTGGTATGGAGGTTCACACCAATTCGACTATGTAGGAGCGTGGTCCATGGGGCATTTGCTGGTAACTCGTTGGGGAGAGAACCATTCGGAGGGTAGGTTATAGGTTTGGAGCGGTAGGTAGAGGTTCATTCCCGGAGGGGTAATCTGATTCATACACGAAGTATCGAGGAGGATCTCCTAGGCTACCTCGGGAAACATACGGTGGGGGTACTTTAGCCCCATCCCTTCTCTTCCTGGAAGTGGGTAAGGGGGGCAGGTTGGCCCTCCGTTCCCTACCGGTTTCTTCCGCACCTTTGCATTACTTTCCTTCTTTCCGGATCTCCAGGATCTTCCTCAAAACTCAGTCCTTCCATTTGGCCTTCGATGGAAGGAGAACCATTCGTGAGGTGCGCCCCTTAACCGTCGAGGCCTTCCTCTACTTCAATTCCTTCATCATAACCTCCACTGGAATATTCCAGCTCTCTTCGCATTTCTGATTGTTGTGCAACCGCCTCTTATGATCCCTTAGTAAAGAATCTAAGGCTTCAAAAGTTTGCCTCACCCGGCGGGGCTAATATCTAGAATAGGTTAGCGGATGTTGAGTGCATGATGCACGGGAGTGGTTTCCAAACGAGATCGTAGGTGAAGGTTGAGGCCGTTATGGGGGTGAGATTATCGGTATTAGTTGTGTTGAGAGGGACGTAGTAGAGAAACCGGTAGGTGTATCCTATTCCGGTTCCATGCGGAAAAGTAGTGTAGTTGTTAGGGTTTTGGACTGGGTGATTACGGGACTAATAGTAGTGGTCCCCGGATGGCGCCAGCGATTGTAAAATAGATTGCACTAATGTGCCGATTATGATCAAAGGTATAAGGGGTGTATGTTCCAGCCAAGACTTGCCTTTCACCTGAGAATAAGAAATACAAAACACTACATTAAGTGATTACGCAGGGTAGGACCTGCTTGAACCACATCCGCGTGAGAGTAAGTATGAGTTATGTATAAGTGTGTGTAAGTAAAGAGATGAGTGTGAAAAGAGCATACCATAATCCATTGCCCGCCCAACCTATTTATAGTGGATGAAATAAGGTTGAGAGCACTTCTACATGAATGTCGGAGATCATGGGGGCGTCCCATGATCGTGGGTAACCGCTAGGGTTTAGTGACCCACGTTCTCGGACTTTAACGGGAAGCCAAGAGAAAGAGGGAGATCACACCAAGTCGGAGGCCCCTATCCGGTGCTTCTTCGCCGTCGCATACCGAAGGGCGAGCCTTCACGCTTAATTTCGAGGTAACCTTTCTTGATAACGAATGGTTTGACTCGTGGATATTTTTTGGAATCCTAACTTGGGCCTTCGAATGGAAGGGCTTCGACACGTCTCGGAGGAGTGTCCTTCGAGCTACTCGGAGGGTACATCATCAATGTTAAACAAAGAAACATGGTATTGAAGCTCCAACCCTCTACCTTGGGAGGTAGAGGGTATTTATAATTTTCTTACAAGACTCGCCTCATATGGGCTATGGATCAGGCATACAGTAGGTAAAGACCCGTCCGTCCTCCACAGTGTTACTTAACTAAATACTAACTAATATTAAATGACTACGACTACGAGCTTCCTAACGATTACATATACTTGAGGTGACCGACACTTTAACGACTGGATTTTCTAAATCCTAATAGATGTTGTTAACAATTTCCACTCCAACTCCGAAGACTACGACTCAATTTGAGCTCAAGAAACGAAATGCTGAATCATCATCTACACAAGAGACAATTGGAGCAGAAGGGGAGCACTCTACCACACAGGAGGAACTCTTGACTCCAGAGACACACAGTCGGAGATTCATCGATATAAAAGTGAAGATGTTAACCTGAAAGAACCAGAACTTCAAACAAGTTAGGTGGTACAGCTTACAGAGACAGCGATGCCATTTAGAACTGCACTAAGCTGCGAACTGACCCAACAAATCTCGGGTCAAGGCACACAGTTAGGAGGAAATGAACTGTTACAAGACACACATCCTAATCTTCAAGATACTCTCAAGCCAATATATATGAAGAACAAGTGCGCCTTGAAGAAGTGAACGTCTCAACAAAATCCCTATCCTCTCTGAAGAATCTTCATACAGACATAACCTATGGTGACCAATTCCTCAAGGATAGACCCTCAGATGTTGAGTCGGACAAACAGAATGATGAAAAGAGGAGGTTGAATCCATGTTTTTGGTTACTGGCCAAGGATACATCCATCATTCCTCCTATGCCGCGCACCAATACTTTCGAATCAAAGAATAGCCTCAAAGCAACCGTGACTTCCACCACTTGTTCCACTCTTATCAACCGCACTTCCACCACCCGTGTCTTCTGATGCAACAACAACTGTCGTCTCACCAATTGTCATCACTGTCAATGACCCAACTACACCACCACCATCATGTTGGAGTATGCTTGTGTCATAATAAATAATTATATGGCTAGTCATATGTGAGCCTATGAGGTCACACACATATACACTTAGACACTCTTAATATAATGTATTTATCGTATTTACATTATTAATAACCTTCGCAACTCGGGATCAATAACGGGCCATTAAACATAAAGTTAGACTTTATGTTTCGGGACTCAAGCCAACAATGGGCATGGCCATTGAAGGCACTATGTAGGGCCTGCCATATAGGGGTGTAAAGATGAGACTTTGGACTTTGAATGACCTAATGTGTAACTTGTGGATTGACATCAATTATCTTTAATGCTAATTATGATGATTGATATTGATTAGGGAGGTTACAATTAGCTACTTAAATTCCCTCCCCTTTCAATGTGACGCCTCACATTTATCACAAAAAGAGGTTTTTGCTTTTTATTCTCATTCCTGGATAATACTAGTTGTAGTCTTGTGCAAGGTGTTGGTGAAAAAGTTTAGACTAGCATCAAAGGGTGATTGCTTGACATGTAGTGTGTTTCATTCATTGGGAAAGGCCAACATCATTGGTCTTTTGGTTTCTTGATTCCTTTCGTGGTGGTGATTGGCAGTCTCTTGGGATTCACGCTTCAAAGGTATAAACCTTATGTTTTGTTTTATTTGATTGATCATATGGCTATATGGATCCGTTGTTGGTGATGATTCCGCTGCTTTTATATGTTTAATTTATGTTTATTATATTCATCATCACCTATAGTGGTATCACGAGCCATCATATGCGCCATATGATTATCGGGTGGCATGCAAAAAATGTCAAAACGTAGTGTTTTTAAGTGTTTTTGTAACCACTTTCAAAACAGACCCGAGGGCTCTATTTTTCATGGATTAGGAATATTATTAGTAATATAAAGATCTGTGATTTTCGGTCCTATGACCATTGGTTTCGCATACATTAATTAAACAATGTGTTCGGTACGCTAAAAATGGCTTTAATCGTGTTGTTTTAATCGATTCGTAAAACGATTTGAAAACAGCCCCTAAGGCTATATTTTCTGTGGTAAAATGGTTTTTAGAAGGCCTAATATCAGTAGGTTTGAGAACCTAAATCCATTTTACACGCATACCAATTGGGGTTTTAATTCTTGTTGATTATTTCTTCGATTCGTTGGCTAATTCTTTTATTTCATGTTATTTAAATTGTTCCCATAGCAAATACATGCATGTTTGCTCATGGGATTAGCCAACACCTTGTTATGTTCATAATTTTATGGTATTATTATGTGTATATGCAAAGCCGATGAAAACCTAGACCACTTGTGCTATGAATGATTGTGATTGTCGTTTATTTCTTGTTATTTGGGGTTTGCCATTGTTTCGGCCTTTATGTATGTATTTTAATTTGGTTTTTGCCATTGTTTGGGAATTTTACAATAAATAGATAGTAGATTAGTTGTATTTTACATTCTATATATTGTAACCGATGCTTGGAATGGAATGGCGAAGTCTCAAAGACATAAAGACGCAAAATGGCTGCTCGTACAAGCTGCAGTAAAATGGTGTTTCCCGGTGATTGATAGCGTATTTTTTAACCAATGTTTTAATGCAAGTAGACAACTCATGGGCCCACAACTTTCAAGTTTGGTGCTAAGCTCGGGGATGACTCCTTCTAGGCCTTTTGGGCCTCCGAATGCAGAAATTCTGGGCTAGCAGATTCACTTTTCATGTGCATAATGGGCTTCTACTTGTCCTAGCTTGGTCTTGGAGCAAGTGGGAGTCCTCCGTGTGGTTGTGGTTTATGTCCCTAGTTGACTCTTGGTTCTCGTGATGGCTCACGAGACCAAGCATAGGTTCTTTCATCGGTTGAGGCTTTGCATATTGTGGTTGTGTGTTGGTTGTTTACTTATTATGTATGTTGTGAATGTATATAACTTGCAAATCGTTTTCTAAAAACTTAAAAAGCAACACAAACCATTTTCAAACTAAATCTTATGATTTAGTTTAACTAAGTTTAAATATGGATTTAACTTAAAATCATTGTTTTAAAAATAACACTTAACTTATTATGTATGTTATTCGATTTATGTATTGTCCAATCTCTATTATAATCCACATAGGTTCTATATTAGACTTGAAAATGGAAAACTTGTCACACATAAATTAAAACAATGATTAGACTTAAGTTAAGAAGAGTTTTTTAACTTGTGCTCACAAGAATGAATGCATGCTTTTTTCGTACACCTTTTTTGATTCACATCAAAATATTTTACCCGTCATGAATTTAAGTCATGCCGTCCAATCGCTTGAGAACACTTGCAATTACTTTTTGCCTATGCGTGGGACCTAGGTTGAATTGTAACCCAAGGTCATTATTGTCTATGCGCGGGACCTAGATATATTTTCGGACGTTCTCAAATAGGATGACTTAATCGAGTTAAGCGGTGAGACCTTGACCCGAGGCAAGGATGGGACTAAACATGCCACCTTGACACTAGATGCTTGTTCACTAGTACCATGGGTCCCATAGGATCTAAGAGTTGCACTTGATTTGCAATTGGTCGACGTTACCTACCTATTGAATCCACCATTACTAGCGTAGATCAACCGATGTGATGGTGGAATCTCGATGAGGATCTTAGCCTTTTCAAGCAAAATTAATTGTTTTTTCTTATAAAACTTAGGTAGTTAATTTTAAAAAGGATTAATTATTGAATGATACTAAAATTTTAACGTTGTTTGTTTTGTAGATGACAACTCCAACTCAAACCATCAACAACTCGTCAATCAGATCAATTCTCGAGAAAAAGAGATTGAATGGTAACAACTTTTCGGTACGAAACTTGAGGATTGTCCTCAAGTCCAATAAAGTTTTACCATCCGGGAACAGCTTTACCTCGAGCCTCTGCCGAATGCCACCGTGATGTGGCTCAGGCGTGGAAATGCCTACACTCGTAGGTTTAATGAACAATAGGAAGTCGCTTGTCTTATGCTTACGAGCATGATCCCGAAATTCAAAAGAATTTAGAGGACCTCACCATTTGACATGATAACCTGAACTAAGAAGAATGTTCGAACAGCAAGCAGGGAATTATTTGAAACTGCGTGGATCATTCCATGCTTGCAAGCAGGAGGAAGGACAATCGGTCAGTAGCCATATCATGAAAATGAAAGGCTATCTGGATTGGATGGAGTGGCTTGGATACCCCATGCCTCAGATCCTTGGAGTGAGCATGATACTAGCCTCACTTTCAAAGGAATTTGAACAATTTGTGCAAACCTACAACATGCACAACATGGGCAAGACCATACATGAACTGCATAATATGCTCAAACTTGCAGAAAAAGGTATGCCCAAGAAAGCTCCAATTGTCCTAGCTATCAAGCAAGGCAAAATCCAGAAAAAGAACAAGGGAAAACCGCTAGCACAAATGGCAGGGACAAGGGCGGCAGGGTAAGCTTGCTTACGCTCCCAAACCTAAAGTCCCCCCACGCTAAGAAGGAGCACTACCAAGGGCGTACCCCTGCCATCAACGTGGAATGGTAGGGCAACGAAGAGAAACTGTCCGTGTACCTGGCAGAGTTGAAGAAGAGCAAGGCTAGCGGGCTAGTTCATCGGTATCTTCACTATAGAACTCTATACTTTTCCTAATAAATCATGGGTATATGATACAGGTTGTGGGACTCACATTTTAATGATGGTCTTAGGGAAGTCGAAAGTTGAAGCATGGCGCTTTGGACCTGCATCGTTGGTAATGGGAATCGTGCACCAAAGAAAAGCGATAGGAAGCTATGATTTAATCCTTCCTAATGGAATAGTTATTGTTTTAAATAATTTTCATTTCGTACCTACTAGGTGTTGTTTCACTTTCTCGTTTGAAGGATGATGGTTTCATTCATGTTTTTACGGATTTTGGCATTTTGGTTTCAAAGGATAATGTTTTTTATTTTAATGCTATTCCTAGAGATGGTATTTTTGAAATTGATATGCATGATCCTAATTCAAACAATGGTTCTATATATAATGTTAGCAACAAGAAATCTAAACGTAACATGGATTCCACTTTTCTATGGCATTGTCGTCTTTGCCACATAAACAAGAAACGCATTACGAAGCTGCAACAAGATGGGCTTTTAGAATCAATCGGCAATTTCTGCGTCTCTTTTGATAAATGTGTTTCTTGCATATCTGGTAAGATAGCGTGCAAGCCTTTTTCCCATGTTGGAGAAAGAGCTAAAGACCTACTTGGACTCATACATACTGATGTATGTGGCCCATTTAGGATCATGTCTAGGGAAGGAGCTAACTACTTCGTCACTTTTACCGATGATTTCAGTCGATATGGTTATGTTTACTTGATTAAACATAAACATGAAGTATTTGAAACATTCAAAGTATTTCAAAGTGAGGTTGAAAATCAAGTCGATAAGACTATAAAGGCTCTTCGATCCGATCGTAGAGGCGAATATATGAGTCAAGAGTTTTTAGATTATCTAAAAAGGTGTGGGATAGTCTCACAATTCACTCCTTCACATACACCACAACATAATGGTGTATCTGAAAGGAGAAATCGAACTTTGATAGACATAGTTTGATCTATGATGAGTCTAACAACGTTGCCAATGTCCTTTTTGGGGTTATGCTCTAGAGTCTGCTGCTTGCATTCTCAACATGGTTCCAACCAAGAAGGTAGATAAGACTCTATACGAAATATGGCATGGGAAAGTCCCTAACTTGTCTTACTTGAAGGTCTGGGGTTGTGAGGCCCTCGTGAAATGAGAAACGCCAAACAAACTTGAGTCTAGATCTATCAAGTGTATCTTCGTAGGATACCAAAAGGAAACGATGGGTTACTACTTCTACTACCCACCCGAGAACAAAATTTTTGTTGCTCGTTTCTTGAGAACAGTCTCATTTCACAAGAAGCAAGTGGGAGCACCGTAGACTTTGACGAAATTCAAAGTGAAGATTCACAACCTTCTAGTAACACTAGTGAGCATCGAAATGGCATGAACATGAAAATGTCGAGCCTCATAGAGATGTTGCTCGATTGAGATCCGCAGGATACCTCAAGCACCTAAGCGATATGGTTTCTATGTCGATGCTGAGGAAAATGAGTTAGGGGATCAAGATGAACTTAACTATCGAGCCAGCATTATTCGATTTCTCGAACGCGATAAATGGCTTGAAGCTATGAAAGCGGAGATGCAATCCATGAAAGACAATGTAGTCTGGGTCAAAGTTGACCTGCCTCCTAATGCTAAAACCGTTGGGACTAAATGGCTCTTCAAGAAGAAGACCGACATGGATGGCAATGTACACACCTATAAAGCGTGTCTAGTAGCAAAAGGTCACACTCAAACCTACGGGATTGACTATGAAGAGACCTTCTCGCATGTTGCTAACGTTAAAGCTATTAGGATTCTTATAGCCATAGCAGCGTACTATGACTATGAGATTTGGCAAATGGATGTCAAGACAACCTTCTTGAATGGCCACCTGAACGAAGACGTTTATATGGTGCAACCCGAGGGTTTTGTGAATCCTAAACATCCCAACAAAGTTTGCAAGCTTCAAAGATCCATTTATGGATTAAAGCAGGCATCTAGAAGTTGGAACAAGAGATTTGATGAGGAAATAAAAAAGATTGGTTTCGCTCAAAACCTTGATGAGCCATGTGTATATATTAAAACTAGTGGAAGTAATGTCGTATTCCTAGTCTTATATGTCGATGACATATTACTCATGAGAAACAACATTCCAATGCTACAAGATGTAAAATCCTGGTTTGGAAATTGTTTTGAAATGAAAGACAGGTGAGCCATGCATATACTTGGAATCAAGATCTGAGGATAAATCAAAGTGGTTAATCGGCTTGAGTCAAAGTGCATACATTGACAAAATCCTAAATCGATTTAGGATGCAAGATTCCAAACGTGGAAGTCTTCCAATGCAACCAAATACAGAATTGAGTAAAACTCAACACCCGAAGAGGTGAAAAGGATGAAGGGTATCCCATATGCTTCTGATGTGGGATCCATAATTGTTAGGAATTAGAAAAATTCCATAGTGAAGTAGCGGTCACCCCAAATATAATCTAGCATAAGTTAGCTCGTAGACATATCGTTATTTACTGTTTTATTAGTTAGTTATTTAGTTTAGAGTAACACCGTGGAGGAAGGACGGGTCTTTACCCACTTTATGCCTGATCCACAGTCCGAAGGAGGACGTTTAGTTTGTAACTATAAATACCCTCTACCTCCCAAGGTAGAGGGTTGGACCTTTCATTCATCTTAATCTAACCTTCTAAGTTTTCTTTCACTTTCTCTCTCTAGAAAGGTTCCCACTTTCTCTAAACTCTACATAATTCGAACCATATATTGTTATGTGATGTGTTTATGAAATCCAATATGTTACAATTGGTATCAAGAGCCATGGTTAGATCATCTCTTACATATCTTTGGATTTCTAGTGGTTTTTAGGTGGTTTTTGAGTTTGAGAAAGTTTAGTGGTTTTTGCATCATTTGGTTGATTTCTTGTGTTAAAGTTTGGATTTTGATTGTACTTTTGTGTTTAGGATCATCATAAGTGTTTAGGTTGTGATTTGGAAGGCTTGAATCATCGTGGTTGGGTTGTTTTTGGATTGAAAAGTGAGGTTTATATGGTTTTTCAAGCTAGCGACTTAGTTCACGGAATATTTTCTTGGTAGCGACTTGCTTCACATTTTTGTAGCGACTTACAGTGTTGGAGCTAGCGAGTTAGATCTAGCGAGTTAAAGTACAAGTAGTGGATTTTCCACTACGGGTAGCGTTTTGACAGTCAAGAGATAGTTGCTCTTTAGCGACTTGTGTCTCTAGCGACTTGTGTAGCGAATCTTTGCCAAAAATTTGGTTAGCGACTTGGTCTCAGAGCGAGTTACTACTTAGCGACTTGCTTTTCTGTTAGCGACTTGGGACTCTAGCGACTTAGGGGTGTAGCGAATTAAGGGTTAGCGACTTAGTGCATTAATTTCTAGCGACTTGGTGCATTATCTTAGCGACTTGGGTCCTAGCGACTTGGTTCAAGAATTCTTAGCGACTTGTTGACTTTTCCGACAAAACTTCAAACGGCTATAACTTTTGATCCGTAACTCCGTTTTCAGCGTTCTACCATCAAAACGACCGTGAGAACGAGGAGAATGTCACGCCGAATCAACTAAAGTTCATTCGGTTAAACCTTCAAGGGCTAAATCCGCTCGAACGAAGTTATTGAGGTTTTATGTTTTTAGACCTAAATTTCTCGGGAAAATCGTGCATAAACTAATCCAAATCTCAACCAAACAACATCTCTGCTAACCCTACAAAAATTTATATGTCCTAACACACAATTGTCTATCATTTTGACAATCCATCAGTTATCTTAACACGTTCCATTGGTCATTGCTTAACGGTTTGGTCTTGATTTTAGTAAAATCCCGCGAAAGATTCTATTTCTCGGTTTAAATCATAGACTTGTAAAATCCCGTACATACTACCACATCATGTCTTATTCTACGAATTCAAAGTGATTTTAGTGCTTAAATTGTATGATGATGTGGACAACAATGATAATGTATGCTAATCGAACGATTAAAGATGATTGAATCAATCAATGAGGATATGATATCTCCGGGTTCGGACTAAAAGCATTGCAATGCACCAGTCCAATGCTAAGAATGCCATGCAAAAGGAAAGCAAAGATTGAACCTTATCAACAACTTCACTCTCACCTCATGTTACTTCTACCCACATCAATGGAACGAATATGTATTGCCCTCTTTCGCCGGATTTTTCCACATTACAGGAACTCTCTGTTAAACCTAGAGCAATTGGAGCTACAACTTGACAAAGAGAAGGGTCATAAGGATAGTTCCAGCTGCTGACTTCAAGTGATCTACAAACACTTTCACCATTCATTAGAAGGGAATTCACATCCGATTATGATCAAGACATGACTGAAATGTCCTTCAAGAGACACACTGGAATGGACATTAGCGTGTTCACGGAGACACTTATCCATCTCATGGATAATGTGGAGAAGTATATTGAGGAAGTTACTCTGAAAGATGCAAAAGTAGATGAGAGTCGGGTACAGTTGAGAGTTATTTGTGATAAGTGGGAAATGTATCGAAAGGTGGTGTTCTGAATGCGAATATCGAAACAACAAAGAATGATGTAACCAGACTTCTCAGGTGACTCCTGTCTCACAAGAAGTGGATGTTGTAATCGAAGGCGAATGTATCTCGGGTACAATCAATAAATTGTTGTGTTGACCGGTATGGCACATGTGATGTTGGATCAGTTGACACTGAATACGAGGCTCAGAGCAGATAAGCTTGAAACAGACCAGCGGTTCGTGACTCTTGTTACACATGATGTGGATGCAGATATCGACCGAAATTGAACAGGAGTCATGTAATGAGGTACCCTTTACTATTCAACATAGTGCATCTGCTAAAGTACTTAAACAAACTGATCATGATGTTGAACATAACTTTCATAAATGTTCATGCATGAGGTGATCCGAGATTAAGTGTTTCAAAACAAAAGATATAGTTGATAAGAAGGCTTTTGATGAACTTTCAAACAAATTCTCAAATCTTGAAAAGCATTGCATTTCTCTTGAAATCGCGATTCAAAGTAAAGAAGAAAGTTTTCAACTTAACAAACCATGTAAACAACCGGAACTTCCTGAATTCCGTGAACTTTTTGAAATTAACACTTTGAAAGCTCAGCTTCAAGACAAAGAGTCAACCATTTACAATCTAAAGAAACATATTTCTGTCTTGAATGAGAAAAGTAATTTAGTCATGAATACACAAGACATTGATGCTATTATAACAAGAAATAATGAACTGTCAATTTATGTGGCTAAATTACTAAAGGAAAATGAGTCTTTGAGAAAGCATCATATAGAACTAAGTGACTCTGTCAATGATGCTAGAACTAAATCAATAGAACAAACAAACTCTTTGATAGCAAAAATTGATGATTTCAAAGCTCAACTTCAGGAAAAGAGTTTCGCTATTGTGTTTAAAAATGAGCTTAGGAAAACTGTAGGGAAAAGTGTGAATACTAAGTTTACAAAACCATCAACCTTGGGAAACCAGTTTCTCATCCCATTAGAAACCGGTCCATTGTTAGGCGCCTACTGCGTTTATATCCGAAAGACCAAAATTTTCAAAAACACGGTTTGCCTCCCAAGTTGATGAGAAACAAGTTTTGTCAAAACCAGTCACTTCACCTGAGTTATCTAAGAATAAGGCTTCTAGCTCCGTTAACCCTCAACACGTAGCCACTTCTACTCCCAGCACCTCTAGGATTAGTTCGAAAAAAGTGTCAAAACCATGCATTAAAACCCAGAATTCATATGATATGAATGACTTGTGGAAGAACTATTATCTAGAAAAAGCTAGAAAAAAGGCACAGATTCGAAAAGAAGGAATTTTAGGTGCAAAACCTAGGGTGATGAATTCTACGAGATTTCAAAGCACTGCTAGTAGTTGTAAACCACTACCTAGAAACACTCAAAAGACTAGGGATTGGCGTACATCTAAGAGTAGTTACGTGCATAAGAATGCTAAGCATGTAGAAAACAAAACTAGAAATTCTGAGTCTTTTCCACAAAAGAAACATTTTCCTAATTCACATGCTAAGGTACAATTCCCTAAGACTACTTATGCGACTAAGGTCCAACATGTTGTGAAGCAAAACAAACCAAAAACTTCTCCTAGATGGATACCAACTGCTAAATCTTTGGAAACTAGGAATAAGGATAAGTCTTCCACCATGCATAAGAAGCCTAACAATCCTAGACCTTGCCATAAGTGGATACCGTCCGGTAGAATGTTTAAGGATGCTGGACTTAGGTGGATTCCTACCGGAAAGCGTTCTCGATGACAAAATCAAGGTTGACCGTGAAACCTCAAAGGGTTTGGATACTAATGTCACTAACCAATATATATGCAATCAAGCTTGTAATGTTAGTGCATGTAGACCTTACTCAGTTCGCGTGATACTTCGATCCTTCAATACATGGACTGGTTTAAAGTATGGATAACACAAGGATTGATATCTCATAACTCACGGGTTCAAGTAACTCAATCTTGATATTCTTTCGAATATGACGTCTGTTCACTTCGTTCAGGCCTCGTACTTCATCATTATGGCGTCTGCAGATAACTCTTCAGGCCCCGTTCTTCAAAGAAAAGAAAAGTGTACGCTCTTCAGGCGCTTTATCTTCGCTAAAGAGAAATTCTCTCATGAATGGCCATACTCATCTACATTCTTCATCAACAAGCTTCATGTTTTTCCACGCTCATTCAATCATCAAGTGGATCTATGATCATTGGTGTATACTCTTATTCACTTGTTAAATCAAAAATGGCAACTTCGGATGCAATTTTTGAGGGGAGAAGAGTGAATATACTACATGATGATGGATGTTTGAATAATGGTTATACGACTTTATTTTTGATGATGATGAGTGTATATTCCTTTTGATTATGAGTGAATATACTAAGGATAACTGGGATTCATTGTTTTGAATTTTGATGACTCTCCTCCAACGCCTAATGCTTCACTTACTAAGGATAATTGGGAATCAATGTTTGGGATTCATTGTTTTCAAAGATATGTTTGATGAGTACCTTTCCAACCTTCGAATTTAATGTTGATCATCCAGCCAAGCTCATGTCTTTCTATTGACTCAACTGGTTCATCATCAAAGCAAAGTACAACTCGACTACTCAAAAGCCCCTATTCCGCTTATTCCTCAAGGCGTTGATAATGATTATCATAATATTGCAGGCACTCATGAATAATGATCCGCTCTTTGGTATTCCTTTGCCAAATCTTCACGGATTATTGTTCATGAATAATGATCCGCTCTTTGGTATTCCTTTGCCAAATCTTCACTGATTATTATTCATGAATAATGATCCGCTCTTTGGTATTCCTTCGCCAAATCTTCACGGGTTATTGTTCCTCTCATTGTGCACGCTATTAATCAACCACATGAACATTAAGGAAAATGACTACCTCATCCGCGCGAAGACATTATTGGTGAATCTTCCAGATCAGTCACTACATGTATACTTTAGGAAGAATGCATTGATGTTGAGGCATCATTTGTTCCGGTTCATTCAATGGGTGAATGTACATCCGATTGTATGTTTATTCACGTGTTGGGTATTTGGCATAAGTTGATTACTTTGGAGTTAATCGTTTATCACTTATTTGAGATTGCAGTTGACCTTCACAAAGCGCTTATTTTATCTTGAAGTCGGGGATGGTTGGATGCATGACTTTCAATGATAACTTGCTCGTGATTGAATTTAAGTTGAAGACTTTGTTTATCTAGTTACCAGTGATGGGTGGATGGTTGAAGACCTGGTTAACTATCACTTTAAAGGAGTTACGCAGTTTTACTCAGTGACACGCTTTATGTCGTTGTGGATAATCGCAAGAGGTGTTAATGTCTCATACTTTGGTTGAGTATTGAGTACTTGGAGATTTGCTTGGAGCATAATTTCTCGACACCGTTCTTCCAACATTAGTGCAAGCTTAAGATGCAAATGCGGGAATTCTACTTCGGTTTCAAGTTTGGTACATTGGTTTTCTTCATCGTGGTCACTTCAAATTGTCTACGAATGGGTTGATAAAGATAGTCAGAGAGAGTTTCTATAGCAGTTGATTCTCACAAGATTCATTTGAGCTAATTTTGTTCTTCTCTATTTCAAGAATATTTGGTATGTATAATGTGTTGCTGATTCTGAGGTATCAAGGGGGAAGGAGACATACATCTAAACACACAACGAGTACACGTGATGAACCTAATACTTCTTTTCTGTTGAAGTAATCCCAGGAAAGACAATTGTCATAACATAGAGAAACTCTGTTTACTCATAACCTTTGATGTATTATTCCAACCATTTGGGAGGAAGTGGTCTCTGGATACTTTTGGTGTATGTTAACTCAGCCCTGAGAGAAAGGAAATATGAGAAGAATATTTGGTTCGTGAGATGATATTGCTTATCGACATCTTCGATATGAATAATGGTAAAGTGCTTCCGATTATTCCTTCATGTACACATTATTATGTTGATTCCGATAAGATCACAACCATCATGGGGAGAGATATGGGTACATCTAGAACTCACAACATGTTCACCTGATCGGGGTTTAATCAGTTATTCCGAGTTGACATCTGCAGAGATGATCAGTGACTCAACATGTTACTTGAATGTCATCGTCTCTACTCTTTTTGGGTACATGTGTACCTCATGGGCTAATTGGTTATATGTAAGATAATTGGAATGCATTTAGAAATATGAAGATGTTGATGTTTAGTTCCCCTGAATTGACAACTGGTCAATCTCGAAGAGTAATGTGTACATCGGAGATGCACAACAGGTTCATGTGATCGTAGTTCATCACTTATTCCGGATTTGATAACCACCGATACGATCTATGTTTCAACTTGTTACTTTGGTGTTCTCGTGTTCTTCGGGGTGCAGAGCTTCATTCAATGAGACTGCTTTCATTCATTTCTACTTCTTGGAAAATGGTCTTTATACTCAGTTTGTCGGTTTGAAGGGAAGCTACCAAAGACTCACTTGTTGAAGGCTCAAGTTCTTTCGACGATTCAAGAGCCTCGAATGCTTTGGTGGTGGAAGTTTAAGAGATGATGACTTCTATCTTCTACAAAGTGCAGAACGATTTCCTTTTTTTTTGGTACTCGTATCATCATCCTCTTAAACTATTTCTCTATATTTGTATATATTTATCAAAAATCCAAATACAAAAAGATAAAACCAACAAAAAGAAAATAGAAAAATATAAAATCTTCAAAGCCCATAAAAATCAGAAAAATTTTGAAAAATACCAAAAATATGTTTTCTCAAGACATGTCTTTCGGTATCGATAACATCTACGGTCTTAGAAATGTCATTCAATAATGGCACGGGACCATAGATGAAGTTCGAGCAGGAGGTGTAAATATTCTTTTCTAAACATGTCCAAAAACTTTGGCTTATAGTTATTTCAGATCAGAACCGGGCTTCAAATAATGGCTTACAGTTATTTCGACTGAACCCGCTTCAAACGATGGCTTGCGTTACTTGACTGCGACCCGCTTTAAACTATGGCTTGCTATTATTTCGATAGCAACCCGCTTCTTCATGAAAGGAAAGTGTTGCGCTAAACCAATTTTCAAATATTTCGTGCACTTATCCTAAAACAAAAACAAGGAAAGCATTATGTCATAAAGATCATTGTTCCTACACAAATGTTTTTCCGTCTAAAATTCTTCAGAAAAATATTTGGTGTTTTCAAAAATGGTGGTAAATGAGTTGCTTTTAAAACAATCAGATTCAGAGTTTTTGTAAATCTGAAAACTCAATCAATGACTTCAGCGCTTTTAAACTTTTCATAAAATGAGTCATGGATTGAGGGGGATAATGTTTTCAAATCTATATCATCTAACGGGCTTTCTTAATTATCCTAATATGCTTAATTAAAAATGATGTTAACCTATGTTGAAGGACTAGGTGCCTAGGATATGATTGCTAGGATTAGATGATTAGAGTTTGATGAACACATTATTCCCATACATTTTTATGATCGATTGATATGTTGGATTGACTTTATTAGTCGATTGTTGTTTGGGTGATGTCGACCACCATATATCTGTTTGTGTTCACTAACGTATGCTGGTATTTTGGTATAAGAATGTTCCGATCCGATCCCACATAAATGATGATTGGATGCCGAAAGGAAAGGGTAACTATATCTTGGGTTGACAAATGAAGAAACGGAGCTTAATTGGACTTCAATGGAGAGTTGGCATAAATGCAACGTAAGAGGTCTCACTGCATCAGCAGATGGTTTTTTCTAAGTGATTGAAGAAACGGAGCTTAATTTGACCTCCGTTGGCATTCAAAATGCAACGTAAGAAGAAGTCTCACTGCATCAGCAGATGGTTTTTGTTCCAAACCCTACAGAACAACAACGAAGCTTCTCTACCACCTAACGTATCTTGTGCAGGAAAAGTAGTGATGATACCATTTTTCTAAAACTTTGAATAATATTGTTTTGAAAATGGAAAATATTGTTTTGAAAATTAAATCGATTCAAAGTTTTGAAATCAACCGGACTCTTATTTTGTCAAATCTTAAGTGATTTCAAATTAAATATTTTCAAACGATATTTCATCTATCAAGTCCGTTTGTACAAATTAAAGTGGTGATCTAAAGATTTAATGTTATGTCATGGTATGATTTTCTTTAGAATCAAGATCTTTCAAAATGAAATTTTTTCTGTTCTTGTTTGATTGTGAAATTGTTTTATTTTACTTAAAGATCTCTTAAAACTATCATACCTGACACTAACAATCTTTAATGTCTTAAAATGGTCCTTATCAGTCATTTTTCAAAATTAAATCAAGCCACGTCTTTGACCAAAATTTTCTAAATGATTTAAATCCATTGGGATCGCAAATCTCAAAAGGTTTGAAATTTTGATCGGGTATAGATCGTGATTTAAATCTCATATCTTTTTAAATGGAATTGGTTTTAGTCCTTCAAAGGCACTCCTGCCTCCATGTGCCAAACGATTTCAAATACACAATGCACATGTTGAGGAGGAGGATTTATCCAAAAACCAGATGAGTATTTAAACAAGGCCACATTTTCTCCCATGTTTTCTAAACCGTATTAAATCACTTGGGATCCAAAATCTCAAAGGGTTTGATATTTTTGATCGGGGGAGAATTTGTGATTTAATAATGAAAATTGATAAAAGGTGATCGTTTTGATTTAATTGTGCACGCTGCTCTCTCATATGTGCTAAAAACTTTGGAATATCGAAGCATATATTGAGGGGGAGCATTTTTAAAGAAAAGAAACTATCAAGGTGCAAATGCTTTTATGATTTAACATAAAGTACCTTGATTGAGTTTTCAAATGGTTTCTTAATGGCGCTAGTGATCGTGAATGTGCTTCAAAAGAACTCTTGCCTCTATGTGATAAAATGATTTCAAATATCCTATGCACATATTGAGGGGGAGAATTTTACCAAAGAAATTCAAATGGCTTTTTCTAAGGAAATTGTGATCAAGAAATTATTTCAAAGAACTCTTGCCTCCATGTGCCAAACAATTTTAAATCATATGCACATGTTGAGGGGGGCATTTCTAAATGATCAAAACTATTAAGGTACAAAATGCTTTGATCTCGTATCACAAGTACCTTGATTGTTTTTCCAAATGATTTTTCAATTGGTTTCATGAAGGAAAGAACAATACCTAAAAACCGACCAATTTATTTTTGCATGGAGTTATAAGGATGGTTAGGTTAGGTATTAGTTCCCACGATCCAGCCAGAACCGGAGGGATCTTTCCAGGGACAATCCACTAGATAGTGTAGAGTCCTTAGGAATATTGAAAAAAGGAGAAAAATAAGAATATGGGAAGAGCTGGACTGAGACGAGCTAGTACTAGAATAAACCCAACAAGGTTCTAGTTATGAAGTCTCGGTAAGCAATGAAGGGGTTGAAGAATGAAAAAGAAATGAATGAGAAAAGGGTGAAAAGAAATAGCCCTCCTATAATTCAACCTTAGGGCGAAACCGGTTCAATACATATGCTCTGGTTGTTACCAAGGTAACACCGGTATTGAAGACAAGACGTCATGGACCCAGTGATGCACTGAACTACAACTTCCCAAACTACTCAAGTTCCTCTTAAAAGGACTTGTTTCATTCTCACGGGGAACCGACATTATCTATCGACTTTCTCTTAGAGATTGTTGATATTGAAGAAGGAGACCCTCTCCCTAGTCTCCGGCACAGGAACCAAATATGCACGATTGAGTCTAGAGCCAAGAGATCATCCACAATATCTCGTTAGGACACTAAATTCTTGAAGACTTGCTTTTTCACACAATGTGGAAAGTAAGTATATATTAAGAGTCCTACGCATTATCCTTGTGGTATTGCGAACATCCTGAGTGGTATGTAAAAGTATTCACGATGAAGATGGAAATCCTTCTAGAGCCAACATCAAACAAGCTCTTGGTGGGTGACATGTGAGACCTTCTCGTAAGATCAAACTTGTGACAACTGGATAGAAACGATGGGGAGATTCAATCTTGAATCAACCTTGGTCCAGGATTGGAATTGACGAATACTTTTGGAAAAACCGTTCGATGTGCAAATCTTCTTTTCTCTAGCACGTCGAATGTGTACTTATGTTTTCAAAATTCAAAAAGTATATCTGATTGAAAAATACTTTTAGAAAAACCGTTTGATGTGCGAATCTCTTCTTTTCACTAGCAAGTCGAATGTGTACTCATTCTCTAATACAAAAAGTATTTTGTTTGAAAATTGATTTTTCTCATAAAACCTTCGTTGTATTGCTAAACTCTTTCTTCAAGCAATACGCAATTGTTTTTCAAATCAATTTTTCATCAATCAGTGAATCTCAATGCGCTGGTTCACTCACTCCGTGTTGTCTTCTTTGAGACGTTCCGGTTTGAGAACGGCTAGAACAGCTGCGAAACCCTGTCAAGGAGATTCTTAGGAATCCTACCTAATCACAGGCAGTACTTGTACTGATCAACGGGGAACCGTGGGTCGTGTACCTCAATTCAGCGAAAGTGATCAAAGACACTTTCGTGTGTTTTATTGCTAACTGTTGTTTGCAGGTACATTTGGACGGTTGCAGCTGATCAGAATTGAGGAGTCAATCCAAAGCCGCATGCTCACAGCATCCACACTTAATTGAAGAAATCATGACCTGTGCATATCTACAGAACCTGGCTCAGATATTTTTATACTATGTTCCTGATGCGCTGCTGCAAATATCTTGAACCAGTAAAAGCTTCCGCTACTCTGATGGTAAGATGTCATGATTCAAAAGTGTGAGCATGTCGGTCCAAAAGTCACAACTTCACATGATGGCAACACAATAAAGGGTGATCCAGAGATTTTCTGTGGCTGATGATCTCAATGAAAGCTCAAAGATCATCAAAGATGTGGATCTGTTAAAGGCCTCCACTGAAAGTACAAACCACTCGGACTATGAAGAGTCACTGCTAAAGCACAAAGATGCAGAAGTTGAAGAATTCAAGTCTACGAGCTCAAGACTGAAGATTAAATTGAATGCTAGGATTCAAAATGTAAAACATGGGGTGACCTCCCTTAGGGGGAGATTGTTAGGAATTAGAAAAATTCCATAGTGAAGTAGCGGTCACCCCAAATATAATCTAGCATAAGTTAGCTCGTAGACATATCGTTATTTACTGTTTTATTAGTTAGTTATTTAGTTTAGAGTAACACCGTGGAGGAAGGACGGGTCTTTACCCACTGTATGCCTGATCCACAGTCCGAAGGAGGACGTTTAGTTTGTAACTATAAATACCCTCTACCTCCCAAGGTAGAGGGTTGGACCTTTCATTCATCTTAATCTAACCTTCTAAGTTTTCTTTCACTTTCTCTCTCTAGAAAGGTTCCCACTTTCTCTCTCTAAACTCTACATAATTCGAACCATATATTGTTATGTGATGTGTTTATGAAATCCAATATGTTACAATAATGTATGCGGTAAGGTGAACTAGACCTGATGTAGCGTTCTCTCAGAACCTGATGAGTAGGTATCAATAGAATCCAGGTGAATGTCACTGGACTGCTGTTAAGAACATATTAAAGTATCTTCATAATACCAAATATATGTTTCTTGTTTATGGTGGTGATAACAACCGCGAGCTCAGTATCACTTGCTATACTGATGCCGGTTGGCAGACCGATCGTGATGACACCAAGTCCCAAACTGGATTCGTTTTCATCATGAATGGAAGCGTTGTTGACTGGAGGAGTTCAAAATAGAGCACGATTGCAATGTCCTCTATAGAATAAGAATACATTGCTGCTTCTGAAGCTGCAATGGAGGCGATTTGGATATGAAAATTCATTTCTGGGCTTGGCGTTGTCCCCAGCAATGAACTACCCATGGATATGTACTGTGATAATACCGGTGCCATTATCATTGCAAATGAACCTGGTGTTCAAAAGGGTGCCAAACACTTCCGTAGGAAAGTTCATTACATTCGAGAAGTTATCGAAAGTGGTGATATTCGTCTTCTAAAAGTTCACACAGATGACAACTTAGCTGATCGTCTTACAAAAGCAATGCCTTGCACGAAACATGTTGGGCATGCCAGGAACATTGGACTTTGACCAACTAGTAGTCTCATGTAGATCTGTTTATTTTAGTATTTGAATAATTGGAATGCTAAGTAGTTTATATTTTATAATCAATTGATTTAATGGTTATTATCATTTTCATTTATATCAACTGTATTCTATATTTGCATGTTTAAATCCATGAATGATTTTCTTCATTCGAAACTTGTCCATTGTCGGTTGACGGTACGGGAGTACCATCAAATTAAGGCAATTGTGAGTGTGTTGGTGACTTTTTTGGCAAACTCACATGTTGTTCATTGTGATGAGCATTGGACTGACCCAACCTATGAGTACTCACTGCATGGATCGGCGTCATATAGTGAATCTCGATAATGGTTATGTCTATTATCCTTAGACTTGAGATGCAAGCAGGTCTTGCATGTGTGGAGTTTCATTCCTTGATATGGTTAAACGCTGTCCTGAACAAGGTAGTTATAAAGGCCACTATCAGAATGATTTGAAGCACATGAATGACACGTGCAATCAAAATAGGATTTGTTCCTCCACATGGTTTGGAGTTAGATACTACTGGGCCCCTCAATGATTTGAACAGATGTTTGTATGGCCGTACCCAAATGAGATTAAGATGAATCTTAATTCACTTGGTAATCTTGTTCAATATCAAGATCGAAAACATAACAGTTGAACCATTAGAATTACTTTTGATCCATGTCTAAAGTTCAACATGGTATTTGAAACAAAGGGATATATGACATATAAACCATTTAATGAAACGTTTGAGAAACTGACCTCACATATCACTAGGGGCATTGGCTGTTGCTAGACGCTAACCATTGCTTGTATAAATACTTGACTATTATGACGTTGTAAGTTGGAGCTGTTGGAGTATGCTTGTGCCATAATAAATAATTATATGGCTAGTCATATGTGAGCCTATGGGGTCACACACATATACACTTAGACACTCTTAATATAATGTATTTATCGTATTTAACTTATTAATAACCTTCGCAACTCGAGATCAATAACGGGCCATTAAACATCAAGTTAGACTTTATGTTTCGGGACTCGGGCCAACAATGGGCATGGCCATTGAAGGCACTATGTATGGCCGGCCACATAGGGGTGTAAAGAGGAGACTTTGGACTATGAAGGACCTAATGTGTAACTTGTGGATTGACATCAATTATCTTTAATGCTAATTATGATGATTGATATTGATTAGGGAGGTTAAAATTAGCTAATTAAATTCCATCCCCTCCCCTTTCAATGTGACGCCTTACGTTTATCACAAAAAGAGGTTTTTGGTTTTGATTCTCATTTCTGGATAATACTAGTTGTAGTTTTGTGCATGGTGTTGGTGAAAAAGGTTAGACTAGCATTAAAGGGTGATTGCTCGACGTGTAGTGTGTTTCATTCATTGGGAAAGGCCAACATCATTGGTCTTTTGGTTTCTTGATTCCTTTCGTGGTGGTGATTGGCGTCTTGCAACCGGATTCACGCTTCAAAGGTATAAACCTTATGTTTTGTTTTATTTGATTGATCATATGGCTATATGGATCCGTTGTTGGTGATGATTCCGCTGCGTTTATATGCTTACTTTATGTTTATTATATTCATCATCACCTATACATCGTCACCTCCCAGCAAAAACTTAATGAGGCATTAAAATGAATCGAGGCTCTCGAGAAGCACCACCTGCCCGAATCAGTCAAACATCTTGATCGACGTCTATCTAAGCTGGAGCGGTTCAACTTTGACACTGAAGTGATTAATGCAATTGAAGCAGAGGTCAAGGAAACTATTGAATGGGCTATGAAAGCTCTGTTACACAATAGGTTCAAAGACTTACCTACTTCAGACATGAGATCAATCCTCCACGATAGAATGTTTGAGACTGATGAGCATAAAGAGGACGAAGTCCACATGAAGTTATATGAAGCTCTCCAGAACTCGATAGATCATGATAATCATTTGCAGTACTTAACAGACATTCGTGAAAGGGAAGGAAAGAAGAAAAGGAGAGTCGTGATGCTTGAATCTAAATCTGGAACTCCTAAACCACCACATCCTCCTCCTCCAACCGGTGGATCTGGTTCTTCTGGTAAGGGTGGATCATCAGGTGCAGCAGAAACTCCAAAATCTAATCCACCCACTCCTCCTCCTAAGCCTTCAAATCAACCTGGTTCCTCAGCAGGCCAAGGTTCACAGAAGATCACGAAGACCTCATCCTATGCTGCATGGACCACAATTGACTCCCGGTTTACATCTACCTTCACCACTATTCTAGAAGAGCAGGTCATGAATAAAGAATCATATGTTGCTCAAGAGTCAGATTCTGTGGATGATGATGCTTCCACCAAACACATTCCCAAGTTTTCTGATGATGAAGATTGGTGGAATGCATATATAGGGGGAAACATACAAAGTCATCTCGGACAGCACCGACTAAAGAAATGACTCAAAGCCGGTGGCCTGAGGAAAAACCTGCAACACCAGAACCATCATGGGCCATACCAGAGTCTGATCTAATTATCCCTGACAACAACTTTGGCAAACACCATTGCAGCCAACCATGAAGCTCCTTCAGTAGAATCACTACTACACATTACAGGAGACATGGGAAGCTTTATTAAGTGGTACTGTGAGAAGCAGGGAATTTCATCGATTACGCCAAAGAATCTAGAAGGCCCAGTGTATGAGATTGTCAAAGCCTTCCATCCAGATGCTGCTCATCTACAATACCAAATGGAGGAATGCCATAAATTGTTAACAGCTCAAGTAGATGACAATATCAGTCGATTCAACGTCAACAACCCTCTTCCTCTCGGTGGTGAACCTGGATAGATGACTATCCAATCAGATTTCTTCTTCAACAAAGATCTAGATTATCTGCATGATGGGACTCAAGGAAGCAGACCAGCTCTATCTATTTCTAAAATGAAGGCTGCAAGTTATCCATATCCAGGACTTGAACAGATGGTCCCATTTAAGTTTTGGACAGAAAAAGATTATGAGTACGATGTTGCTTCCTCATACGGAATCTCTCATTGGTGGTTCAAAAAGAAAAGATTCTACATTGAAAGACATAGTGCAGAAAAGAGGCGCAGAGCTATTCGTTCCAAACTGTGTATTCTAAGTGTAGTCAGTGTGGAGATCTTTCCAATGTATGGATACGATTATCTGAAGAAGATCTTCCTCAGAAGAGCTGACCTGAAAGACCATATGATTGAGGAGAACGACTTCAAACATCTATATCCAAGTGATTTCGAAGATCTATACTTATTGAACCTCCAAGGCCATCTTGATCACCTACCCACTCGTGAAAAAAAGTCTCTTGCTGCAGCAGTCAATCTATGGATAAGAGGATTAGTGATACGACCGAGAGTGAGTGACTTTCGGCTCGGCATAGAAAGCTATCAGACTCAAGTCAATCTCACCAAGCCTCAATGGGAAGCCACGGGATATGAATACAGACACGACTACTCAGTAATTGACACTCCAAGAGCAGTTGTCTTCACAGAAAAATATGGATCAAGGATGCTAATGAGGCTGTGTGAGATGTACAAGTTCAGTGATGGTACTCTAAATATTATTGAAGAAGAATTGGATTCGAGGGTCAAGGAGTTTAAGCTCAAGATGAGACCGGGGGATAATACAAGGTTTTGGACGGTGCATGATGTGAAAAGGTGTGAAGAGTTCATTGCTGCTATAGGAAGAAGGCTCAAGACTAGGAAGATATTCCGTAGCCTAGAAAGTTTTATGTGAAGAAGAGTTCATGAAGGACATTACAAGCTACTACAGAGAACAGAATGATGACATCCTCTTATGGTGGTTACTATTTTTTGAACCCTTTTTCTTATGTGTGGTGATTGTAATATGAACAACAATAACTATGAAGTATATAGTAGTGATAGGATTATGGCATGTAGCGTCCCTGATGCAGGTTTTACAGACCAAGTCTTAATATTTATAGTGTCTCGTTATACCTATGGTCTACCCTAGTGCACTAACGGCCAGTGTACCCGGTCGTGTGTAGTGTAGTAATTGGTAAAGCCGAGGTTGTCCCAAGTGCTATGTGTGTTGGATTATTACAAAGTCTAGGTGTCACAGATTAATAATGGTTTCGATAGGGATTAAATTAATTAAACTACTAAAGCAGAATAAAATAAAGCAGATAAATGGTAAAGGGAAATCAATAGAGGAAAGTGGTGCTAACCTAGTTAATCCTCCTAGCTAGTTATGTCTATGTCTACTTACTTCCAATTACTTCAGGTGGGGTCAAATTCGAGAAGACAGCATTTGGTCAATTCGCCCTAACCTATCAGCAAAGATGCCACCACAGGAGAAATCAGGCGCACCGTCATAAGTCCTGTTGTTCCTGGTCCCTTAAGCCAAGTCATTAAGTACCGCTACATGCTAGATTTATAATAGTGAAGGCCCGACCGTTAGGAACTTAGACACACACGCCCTAATTCTTAAGTTCATCCAAATGATAGGTGATCAGTTGGTCAAATCGCACAAGTAGAAAGGGTCGTCAGTTGGTCATATCTTATACTTCCCGTCTTAGTCCGCTCACCTAGGGTCAGTTGGTCATATCTCCTAGGCAATTGGCCTCTATCGCCATTTAAAACTACCGAACCAAGGGTGGCTACCAATAAACTATGCATGCATACACTTAGAAACAATTATACGGAAGTAAAGTAAACGCAAACAAAACAATTAAGGAATCATAACTAGGCTAGCACCAAGAGGTGCTTAGCCGCTCATATTAATCATGCAAACCAATTCAATATTCAAAGGTACGAAATACATGAATTGAAAGAAATATAAAACGCTAATGCTTATCGTAGGGGAGTGATTTCTCCCTTGGAGACAGCTCCGTATGCTCCTCTAGACCTGCCTTGAGCTTTTTCCAACATTCTCTGACTGTTGTGTGTGGAGTGGAATGATTAGAAATGCTGGAATTCGTGGGGTATTTATAGGCCAGATTTGGGTTACGGCGTAACCAATATAGGAGTTACGTCGTAACCTTCTATTTCTTCGAATAATGCACTAGATCTATTGGTTACGGCGTAACCCTATGAGTGGTTACGCCATAGTCTTCAATAAGCTCGATTACGTCGTAAGTGATGCAGTAGTTACGGCGTAAGCATCAGCGGCGTGGAACCTCATTTGACCTAATATAGTAACGTCGTAACCTTTGGGAAGAGTTACGCCGTAACCTTCTGATAAGTTGGTTTTCTGAGTCACGTAATAGTTACGGCGTAATGTGAGATATGAGTTACGCCGTAACTTCTTCAAAATAGCATACTGTGATAAATCTTTAGATATTTCTCCAGTTCCGCGTCTCTTTAGCTCCAATGCTCGTAATTTACTTGAAAGTGGAAAACAATGGAAAACAAGCGTAAATCCATATAAATGATATAATTTACAAGCATTATCGGGGGAAATTGACACTTAATATTCAGGACTATTTGATGTTATCAAATATCCCCTTACTTGAACTCTACTTGCCCTCAAGTAGACCTTATTAGAAAAATTCCTAAAAAGATATCTCCGATAACCTGGAAAATATAAGTTTACAAATCCCTTATGCTAGAATAAAACAAAGCCGAACACCTCACGAAAGGGGAACAAAACACTCAAATCTCTCAACGCACAGTCATAGCATGTCACGGAGAAGTGGACAAAATCAATGATACATGACCAAATCCATGGCCAAGACACCAAAGATTGCTCGCTGCATCACCTAGACACGCTTCATGACTAAAGGGTAGGATAAGACATGGGATATATAATAGGTGTAAAATAAAAAACAAGCATGTAGTCTAAATCTATAACCAAGTCATCACCACTTACCGTCCGCCCAAAGTTCAAGCTTTGAAGTCAAGAAACCGGATCATGAAATGCAAGGTAGATGTGTCATTAGAGGACGTCGTGATGGGCACACTACCTTTTCTCCAACTGTTGGCATAACTACCAACTCCAATCTTCAAATGTGACCGAGGTGGCCTCCTCGATACTAAATCAATAAAGCTCATACTACAATGCTTATAACATTGCACTTTACATAATCATAACAACTACTTTTTTTTCAACATAATAATAACATAACATAATATCCCCCCACTTGAGATGAACAATGGTAACTCGAGGGGTCTTCAATGATCTTCAGAAATGTTGTCGATGAAAGCGTGATTTCCGAACCTTTCCACTCGAACCTTGAACTTAGGCAAATGATGACTTCCCAATCACAAATAAAGACTACAGGGTAGGCTAAGGTGTATAGGTGTATCGAAACAATATATCGGGTTAAAAAAATGAAAGGAACGGCTCAGAAGGGTGTATCTAGGGGTATCTTGCACTAAAGATGAGTGCAACAAAAGGGTTTCACATGGGGGTCGAAAAGTCGAGGTGACTAATCGATAGACACACAATGGTAGGCTGTTTGAGTGATAATCCTATAATATTACCTTCTAAAACTGAAAAGTCCAAATACATCGAGCTAACTCAACATACCTCGTCTATGGTCCCGAAATGATGCAAAGGCCAAGTTCTAAAGTTTACAAGCTACCGGCACACTCATAATTTGGTGGATTTGGGGTAAAATACGGGAAACGGATAAGGTTAATCTCACCATATAATATCAAGGGTTGTATGTGCTCGGCTAAGGTCTAATCTAGTTAGGTTAAGAAAAACATGTCAAAATTTTAAAAATGGCATAATTTTTCAAAATAAACTAGAAAAATAAGGGCGAAATAATGTTCAAGAGATAATTCTACTCCCGTTCCCCCACTTGAATTGTAAAAAGTCCCTTTTGTACTAGGCATTAAATAAAGGTGAAGAGAAAGGTAGAATTAGAGCGAAAACTTCCTTGAAATTTGCTCCATAAAAAAGGAAGGCCCACGAAAAAGAGACGTGCCTTCGTATAAGCATCATGAACAAGCTTCAATCCCTGAAATCACACTACCGACAAGCATAATTCTAAAAATAAAAAATGAAAAATGAAAAAAAAAACCTACTCACTTTCGTAGGAATCACGGTTGCATTTAGCAAATGCAACAAGCCTTTTAAACCACTTGGTGTCCCAAGTGGACGAGTGAAGTCTCGTGAGGGTTTACAGGGAACACACCCACAAAGTTCATTTAAAATACTAATACAAGGTTATTGTGTTTTAAAATGAAAGAATTAAAGCATAGGAAAGTTACGTCGTAACTATTTTGGGAGAGTTACGCCGTAACTGGCAAAACCTGACATAAGCTGCAAAGCGAGTGGTTACGGCGTAACCATTGAGATGGTATTACGCCGTAATTGGTAATGCGTCAAGTATTCTGCTGCTAAAAGGTTGGTTATGGCGTAATCGCCAAGATGAGTTACGCCGTAACTCTATTCAGATCAGCAACTGCAGCAGCAATTAGTTCCTCGTTTCCTGCAAAAATAGTTAGAAAACACAAAACCCTACAGAAATGGAAATAAAACAAAAGAAAGGGATAATTCGGGTTGTCTCCCGAAAGAGCACTTTTCTTTATTTACGAGTCTTTAAGTTAGACTCAGAGCCGCGGGGCTTCTATGGGGGCCTTTGGACTTCCCCGACCTCTTCAATATCTTTCATCAAGTTATGCCTCATCCAGGCGACATTCGTAGCCGTTCTGAGGTATTCATTAGTTTTGATTTTCCGGATTTTACAAAATTTCTCCTCCGGTCCCAAGTGGTAGCGAGTGAATTCGTATTTTTCGACAATAATAGGTGGTGGTCTCTTGTAGGGAATCCCAAGAAGTTTGTACCTCTTTTGTTCATATGCTTCGTCGTATGGATCAGTAAACTTCTCATTACCTTGCAACTCGAGGTAATCTAGGATCCCTTCAATGTCATCATCATCAGAAGCAGTACCTTTGAACCATTCTTCATCGAGCAAATTCTCCACTAGCATGCGCTTGCACTCTTCTTTTTCATCTCAAACCAACTCCTTGTTATTCTCAATTGTTACTTCACTCGTGTTGTTGAGACTTTCATTGTTTGAATATTCTAGATCCATGTACTCCTTCCAAATCTTCTCTTTGGTTAACGTATCCACATGTCCATACTTAATCTTTACCCAACTATCGAATCCTAGATTGTCTAGCCAAGGCAAACTCGTTCTCTCCTCATCATTGGTTGAGGACCAAAAGAATTCGTATTTTTCTATTCTCCCAGAGCTGCTTCCCCCGTTACACATATCGTCATACGGGTTGCATGACGCCCAAAAAATTTCCCCAGGAGATTTTACTCTTTCGCACCAGTGACTGCGTATTTCCTTGTTGTCAGTTTCATTTAAATGCTCATCCATGCAGTAGATGTCTTTATTAGCCACTTCCTTTTTCCGAATGTGCTCCTCGTAATCAATTTTTAGCTTCTTAAGAAGATTCGGGTTAATCTTGGCATCCCCGAATTGTATTGCGTACCAGTCTTCAAATGCCAAATCACCGAACTTTATACAATGTCTTTCATGCTCATGAGGGCATTTCCACTCTTCCGCTCTCTCACTATCCCCGCCGTTGCAATACTCGCGGAAGGGGTTGCATGTAGGCCATGCTCGTGTGGACTCCTCGCCAGTTATGATAACAGGAGTACACCAAAGGAGTGATAAGTGGCTCTTCTTCATCTTCAAGGGAGAGTTTCTCGAGTCTTTCATCATTAGTATATGCAGGCCACATAAATTTCTTATGGTTGATCCTATCCTTATTGCTTCCTCCATCGCAAACCTCATTTCTCGGGTCACACGAGGCCCAAAGATCATACCAATCCCCCTTAGCAACCGGTATCATTTTGCACCAGTGATATTTCTTCTTAGATTTGGGTAGAGGGAACAAGTCAATGTCGTGAGACCATTCATTTCCTGATTCGTCCACTTCGAGGAATTTTTCTACCCACTTATCCCAGTTACGCCTTAACTGAGATTCTTGGTTACGGCGTAATTCGTTAGAGTCGTTTTCCTCAATATTCTTCATAACCCCATTATCGCTGTCAAAAACATAGTTACGCCGTAACTCGTAAGGAATATTACAGCATAACTCAGATCTGTCGACGAAATCATCCCCGGGATCAGTATCATTGGCCTGAACCTTCGAGTTATCATCAGCAAAAATCACTTTACATTCCATAGTTGGTTTAGATCCTTCAGGTTTATTGTTATTCATCCTTACTTTTTCACTGAGCTTTTCCACGATGGATTCTAGGTTTTTCAGAGTTGTGTCGTGCTTGGAAAGGTTTCTATCAGTGTTTTCCTGGAATTCTTTTAACCATTCATCTTACTCCTTTTGTCTTTGGGCTGAACTTTCCAGGAACTTATTAATTGTTTCTTCAAGACTGGGCTTTCTTTCTCCATAAGGCCCACGGTTGTAATTTCCACGATACCCATTACTATTTCGATTATCTCCGTAAAATGGTCGATTTTCTCCATACTTGGCTTCTTCAATATTCTCTTCGTCCACATGAGGACAATTCTTCGTGAGATGTCCTCCTCCACAGCTTTCACAACCTACTTGGATGGCATGAATGGATTCTCTGACCTTCAGCATATCTCGACTGAGATTTTCAATTTTACTAGCGATTGCTGCAATTCCGTCAAAACTTTCACCTTGGTTTCTTTTACTTCCTTCGTAGTGCCATTTTTGAGAGTGATCCACCATTTTTTGAATGGCTTCAATTGCAAGAGTAGGAGTCATGTTCGGGATAGGTCCTTCATAGTCCAGCATTTGCCTTGTAGTTACGTTAATTCATTTGTAGAAAATATTGACCTTCTGCTGGTTGTTCAGATCATTGGTAGGACACTTGTAAAGGAGATCGTTGTATCTATCCCAGTCTTGATACAACGTTTCGTCGTCTTCTTGTTTGAAATTATGGATCTCCAAAAGCTGGTTAGTAATCTTCGACGGCGGACAATATCTTTGAATAAAGTGCTTCTTAAGTAGCGCCCAAGTGTTAATTGCCCCGGCGGGCAATCTTTCGATCCATCTTCTGGCAGCTCCAGTAAGAGTCATTGGGAATACCCTTAGCATAACAGCATCATGAGACACGCCCGGAATGTTGAAAAGGCTTGCGATGTAAAGGACATTTTCAACGTGCTCATATGCATCTTCGTCCCTGTTTCCTGAAAAAGGGTTAGCGCGAAGCTCCCTCATAAATTGGTCTTTGATTTCGAAACGGACATCCGCTCCGATTGCCGGTCTTACGAGACCAGGCCCTTGTTCCGCTCTTGTCAACGCCATTTATTCCTCAAGAGTGAGGTCATCGATGTTAACAACTTCCATGATACCTGAAAACTTGAAATATGATCGTGAGAAAAGTTTAAAACGAAATTAAAGACTTAATATTAATCCTAAAATAACTCCCCGGCAAAGGTGTCAAAAACTTGATGTAGGCTTTGCTGACCAGGACTTGATATTTATAGTGTCTCGTTATACCTATGGTCTACCCTAGTGCACTAACGGGCAGTGTACCTGGTCGTGTGTAGTGTAGTAATCGGTAAAGCCAAGGTCGTCCCAAGAGCTATGTGTGTTGGATTATTGCTAAGTCTAGGTGTCACAGATTAATAATGGTTTTGATAGGGATTTAATTAATTAAACTACTAAAGCAGAATAAAATAAAGCAGATAAATGGTAAAGGGAAATCAATAGAGGAAAGTGGTGCTAACCTAGTTAATCCTCCTAGATAGTTATGTCTACGTCTACTTACTTCCAATTACTTCAGGTGGGGTCAAATTCGAGAGGACATCATTTGGTCAATTAGCCCTAACCTATCAGCAAAGATGCCACCACAGGAGAAATCAGGCACACCGTCATAAGTCCTGTTGTTCCTGGTCCCCTAAGCCAAGTCATTAAGTACCGCTACATGCTAGATTTATAATAGTGAATGCCTGGCCGTTAGGAACTTAGACACGCACCCCCTAATTCTTAAGTTCATCCAAACGATAGGTGATCAGTTGGTCAAATCGCACAAGTAGAAAGGGTCGTCAGTTGGTCATATCTTACCCTTCCCGTCTCAGTCCACTCACCTACGGTCAGTTGGTCATATCTCCTAGGCAATTGGCCTCTATCGCCATTCAAAACTACCGAACCAAGGGTGGCTACCAATAAACTATGCATGCATACACTTAGAAATAATTGTACGGAAGTACAGTAAACGCAAACAAAACAATTAAGGAATCATAACTAGGCTAGCACGAAGAGGTTCTTAGCCGCTCATATTAATCATGCAAAATAACTCAATATTCAAAGGTACGAAATACATGAATTGAAAGAAATATAAAACGCTAATGCTTATCATAGGGGAGTGATTTCTCCCTTGGAGACAGCTCCGTATGCTCCTCTAGACCTGCCTTGAGCTTTTTCCCACGTTCTCTGAGTGTTGTGTGTGGAGTGGAATGATTAGAAATGCTGGAATTCGTGGGGTATTTATAGGCCAGATCTGGGTTACGGCGTAACCAATATAGGAGTTACGCCGTAACCTTCTATTTCTTCGAATAATGCACTAGATCTGTATGAGTGGTTACGCCGTAGTCTTCAATAAACTCGGTTACGTCGTAAGAGATGCAGTAGTTACGGCGTAAGTATCAGCGGCGTGGAACCTCATTTGACCTAATATAGTTACGTCGTAACCTTTGGGAAGAGTTATGTCGTAACCTTCTGATAAGTTGGTTTTCTGAGTCACGTAATAGTTACGGCGTAATGTGAGAGGCGAGTTACGCCGTAACTTCTTCAAAATAGCATACTGTGATAAATCTTTAGATATTTCTCCAGTTCCGCGTCTCTTTAGCTCCAATGCTCGTAATTTACCTGAAAGTGGAAAACAATGGAAAACAAGCGTAAATCCATATAAATGATATAAATTACAAGCATTATCGGGGGAAATTGCCACTTAATATTTAGGACTATTTGATGTTATCAGTCCCTCTCTGTCTTAAGAGGGAGCATTGTAGTGTTTCTTTTCAGATCAAATAAAATAGGACACATTTTTCTCCAAAAGCTTTATACATATTTAAATCACTTGAGATCCAAAATCTCAAAGGATTTGAAATTTTTGATCGGGGGAGAAAATGTGATATAAATATGCAATCTGATAAAATATGATCTTCAAGTCTCAATAAATAGGCAACTCTCCCCATATGTGCTAAAAATTTTCATATATCGAAGCACAAATTGAGGGGGAGTATTTCAAAAATTCATCCGAAACTCTATCAAGGTACTAAAACATCAGTGTTTATCAGAAAGACCTTGATTGAAATTTTAAATGATTTCCTTGGCTATTGTGATCGTGATAACTGCTTCAAAACACTCCCCCTTATGTTCTAAACAATCTTCAAAATTCTTTCAAATATCGATGCACATATTGAGGGGGAGCAATCAAAAGAAAACCTCATCCTTTCCCAAAATATTTTACCCAAAGTACTTAAAATACTAGATTTGATCAGGGAAGTGATGATGATCATTTTATAAAATGATAATCAAAGATTGGATCTTTCATTCTTAATCTAAGATTTCAAAGTCCTCTTGCATGCATGTGCTAAAACAATTTCTAATACTTGAAGCACATGTTGAGGGGGAGTATTTCTAAAATATCAAAAACAATTAAGGTACCTTGATTGATTTTTAAATGATTTTCAATTGGTTTCATGGCATAATGAACAATACCAAAAGACAGACCAATTTATTTTATGCATGGAGATATAAGGATGGTTAGGTAAGGTATTCGTTCGCACGATCCCGCCAGAGGCGGAGGGATCTACCCAGGGACAATCCACTAGATAGTGTAGAGTCCTTAGGTATGATTAAAAAAGGTGAAGAATGAGAATATGGGAAGAGTGCGGACTGAGACAGAGCTAGGACTGGAATAAACCCAACAAGGTTCTAGTAATGAAGTCTCGGTAAGCACTGAAGGGGTTGAATAATGAAAAAGAATTGAATGAGAAAAGGGTGAAAAGAAATAGCCCTCCAATAATTCAACCTTAGGGCTAAAACCGGGTTAAATACATATGCGACTGGTGGTTACTAAGGTAACGCCGGTATTGAAGACAAGATGTCATGGACCCAGTGACGCACTGCACTAAACTTCCTAAGCTACTCAAGTTCCTCTTAAAAGGACTTGTTTCATTCTCACAGGGAACCTACATAATTTATCGACTTTCTCTTAGAGATTGTTGAAATTGAAAAAGTAGACCCTCTCCCTAGTCTCCGGCATAGGAAACCAAATATGCACAATTGAGTCAAGAGCCAAGAGATCATCAATAAATCTCATTGGGACACAATTAATGAAGACTCACACTTTCAAACAATGTGGAATGTGAGAATATATTTTAAAGAGTCCTACGCATTATCCTTGTGGTATTACCAGAACATCCGAGTGATATGTAAAAATATTCACAATGAAGATGGAAATCCTTCGAGAGCCAACATCAAACAAGCTCTTGGTGGGTGACATGTGAGATCTTCTCGAAAGATCAACTTGTGACAACTGGATATAAACACTGGGGAGATTTACACTTGAATCAACCTTGGTCCAGGAAATGGATTGACGGATACCTTTGAAAAACCAGTCGTCGTGCTCAAAAACTCTTTTCTATAGCACATCGACTGTGTATTATGCTTTCAAAAATTAAAAGGGTATTTATGATTGAAAATTGATTTTTCTTATAAAACCTTCGTTGTACTACAAAATCTTTCCATTAAGCAGTACACGATTGTTTCTCAAATCATTTTTACCATCAATCAGTAAATCTCAATTCGCTAGTTCACTCACTCCTTGCTGTCTTCTTTGAGACGTTCCGGTTTGAGAACGGCTTGATTAGCTGCAAAACTCTGTCAAGGAAATTCTTCGGAATTATACCTGATCATAGGCAGTACTTGTACTGATCAATGGGGAACCGTGGTTCTTGCAACTACATTCAATGAAAGTGATCAAAGACACTTTCGTGCACTTTATTGCTAACTGTTGTTTGCAGGGACACCCGACGGTTGCAGCAGATTAGAATTGAGGAGTCAATCCATAGCCGCATGCACACACAACACATTCACTTCCAAAGAAATCATGATAAGTACATATATTCATCAACTGGCTCTGATATTTTCAATCCATGCTTCTGCTACGCTGCTGCAAATATCATGAATCAACAAAAGCTTCCGCAACTCTGGAGAAGATATCACGATCCAAAATGTGAGCATGTCGATCCTAAAGTCACAACATCACCTGGTGTCATTACAACAATGGATGATCTAGAGATTATATGTTGCAGATGATCTCAATAAACGCTCCTGATCACATATCAAAGAAACACTCAAAGCCAAAGAATCATTATTATTGCGCAAAGTCAAAGTTAAAGAAGCTTCAATGTCTAATAGCTCGAGGATTAAAGATTATTGATTAAATGCTAGGATGTTCAATGTAATTCATGGGGTGACCTCCCTTAGGGTGAGATTTTTAGGATTTAGAAAATCCATATAGAAGTGTCAGTCACCCCGACAATAGTTTAGCATATTACAACTCGTAGACATAACGTTATATTAGTTAGTTTAATAGTAGTAAAAGTAACACCGTGGAAGAAGGACGGGTTACTGTATGCCTGATCCACAGCTCGAAGGAGGGCGTAGACATTTGTATAAATAGCCCTCTCCCCACAAGGGAGAGGGTTAGGTGTTCATTTTCTAATCTAACATTTCATTTTGATTTTATCTCTCTAGAACATCTCACCTTTCTCTCTCTAAAACCTACTCTATTCGACCCATATGTATCTGTGATTATGTGATTGTGAAAACCAATATGTATCAATCGGAGTAGGGAGATGGATCTAGAGAAAAGACGAAATTGGCAAGGCGAGTCAAGAGCATGGCATAGGTGAGCACCATCTTGTCCGTCCTTTTCACACTTGCCATCCGTTTGACCATGTAATAGGCGAGATTGAAATGAGTCTCGGTAACAAGGCAATAGATCATGTAGCTTAGGCAAGCATTGAGATGATCCTTATTTCCCACCAAACAAAGGACGTTCTCCCTTAGAACTAGTTCCTATTTCTTGTATAATGAGAACATTTCTAAAACCTCCATTTAAAAAGGATCTCTATAGATGACCTTGGACTTCCTAGTGACTCTTGACAGAGAGGATCTTTCTATGAAGACGGTATCTCTTACCGTAGCCGGTTTCGGGAGGGGTGTGAAGTATACCTCGTGATGATTTACCATGTCATGAAGATCGGCCAATGAACATTCATTTGAGTACACGCATACTCCTTGATAAGGGATACGAAGTATCCTAGAAAACTCTTCAAGAGTGAAGGTGAATTCGTGCTCATTGATGGTAAAACTATCGAAATTGTTCCATCTTCATTTCGAATGATCTTTATGCTTTTGTAAAACTCTAGGACAAACACGAGACAAATTTGTTCAATGATGCTCAAGAGGCATTGGAAGTTGATTCCCGCAAAGACTTGGGGAATGTCGGTGTTGTTGATGAATGGGGGGGGGGTCAACTACTCGTCCTTCGTGGAATAGTCTCTTTTCCAACAACTTGAAAGATTTTCGGTCATCTGCGTTCAAGCCATTCTTTTTATGATACATGGGAGTGTAATGTGCCGTGTCTTGGTAATCTTGTTGTCTATTGATATTCATGATTGGTCCTAAACATCCAAACCACAATGTGGTGTTAATTGTGTGAATAGTATCCTAATGGGGTTCATCACAATTTTGCTCAATACATCTTCATTGAATTCAAAAAATGAGTTTAATTTGTATTAACAATGTTGATTCTTTAATTTATTTTATCTTAGAAAACAATGTAATACCAAATTGTGATAAACCCATTTGAACTCAACTTCTTAAGATGAGAATTGTACTCCTAGGAATTAAAGAATGGAAATAACAATGTAGTGAAGATTAAACTTACACAAGTGATTGTTTCCTTTGAAAAGATGATGAATGAACTCTTGTGAACAGTAAATTAGGTTTTATGTTCATGAGTTTGAGAGAGTAAAGGGAAGAATAGAACTCCACAGTGATCATCTTTTACTTAAACTGTCTTCTGATGTGCCGGTTCCCACGGATCCCTTGAATGAGGGATCCGGCTAGTTCAAACTTAAGGATCCGGCATATCAGCAGTTAGCAGTTTAAGTGAGCTTTGATAATTTTGATTTGGGAGTTCTAATTCTTGGCTAGAGTTGATGTTTATGCTCTATAACTTATAGTTTGAGGTTTTGACGTGTTTTACTAGTCCTATTTGACAAGGTTCCCTTTTTATGAATAAATCATATTTTTTGGGAAGTTTAAGGATTATGATAAAATACTATTTTATCATGATATGAGAAGTTTCACATGGATACTTATTGACATAGATGAAATGTCAGCAATCTTATGTGAGGAGTGATGACCAAGGCTCTTGAATGGCCAAGATATCATTATCACTAGTTTGTAGTTTTGTCTATAGAGATCAACGAAGAATAGTATTCTTGATGATGAGCTCAATATAGATAACAAGTTTAGTGATTTTTAAGTAAACGTAATGAGTCTAGAAAATATACGAAATGATATTATTAATTAATCTAGAAAATATACAATAATAATTTATTTGTAAGTAATTTATTAAAGAGCATACCTTTGCTATATATATTCTTTTTAAGAAAAGAAATTTTGAAGTGAAATTCTTTATGATCTTCTTAGGATGTCCAAATCCTAGTATGCAGAATGCTCAACAAGGAAATATATTGGAAAGATCTATCATTATCCAACATTATAAAATATGATGATTTTAAAACATGACCTTTTGTTTTTCAAAATTTTCCTTCTATGTAATTTTCAATCATACACGGATCGTATCAAGTTTAAAAGTATAATATACTCTTAAGAAACTTGGTAACGAAGCTCTGGTACCAATAGTGAAAAACAAGAGGGGGGGGGGGTTAAATAGTTTTACTGATTAAAACTTGGTTTTAAAATATTTAGATCGACTTATGTCAATCTATTAAATGTGTGTGTGTTGGATTTTGATAGATAAGCATATAAATAAACAATGAAAAGATAAAGAGTAAGAAGTAGAAAATCACGACACGAGTATTTATAGTGGTTCGGCTACAAGAACACTTTCCTTGCCCTACTCCACTCCCCGAGTCACCTACTCGAGAGTTCGTAATCTCTACACAACACAAGCTCCTTGTGGCGGAGAAGCCTTCACAACGTCGCCTACTCTTTATCTGGTATTGTTAGATATTGGTTTTCATAAACACATAATACATTCAATATATGGGTCGAATTATGCAAGAGTTTAGAGAAAGAAAGTGGAATGGGAGCCTTTATAGAGAGAGAAAGTAAACAAATGAAAGAAATGTTAGATTAAATGAAAGGTCCAACCCTCTACATTGGGAGGTAGAGGGTATTTATAGTTACATACTAAACGTCCTCCTTCGGACTGTGGATCAGGCATACAGTGGGTAAAGACCCGTCCTTCCTCCACGGTGTTACACTAAGCTAAACTAATAACTAAATAACTAACTAATAACTAGTAAACAACGTAAATAATGATATGTCTACGAGCTAACATATGCTAGACTATAATTGGGGTGACCAACACTTCCTTATGGAATTTCCAATTCCTAACAATCTCCCCCTAAGGGAGGTCACCCCATGATTTACATTTTGAATCATAACATTCTATTTTGACTTCTGTTATGAGCTCGTAGACTTCAATTCTTCACTTCCGCAATCTTTGTTCTTTAGTAGTGACTCTTCATAGTCTGATTACTTTGTACTTTCAGTGGAGGTCTTTGAACTGATCCACGTCTTGATGATCTTCGAACTTTCTTTGAGATCATCAGCCACAGTAAATCTCTGGATCACCCTTTATTATGTTGCTGCCTTCATGTGATGTTGTGACTTTTGGACCGACATGCTCACACTTTCTCGATCATGACATCTTTTCATCAGAGTAGCGGAAGCTTTACTGGTTCATGATATTTGTAGCTATTAGAGCCAGGTTATGTAGATATGCACTTGTCATGATGTTCTTCATTTAAGCGTGTATGCTGTGAGCATGCGGCTGTGAATTGACTTCTCAATATCGATCAGCTGCAACTGTCCAATGTTCCTGCAAACAACAGTTAGCACTAAAACACACGAAAGTGTCATTGTTCACTTTCGTTAAATATATATACAAGAACCACGGTTCCCCTTTGATCAGTATAAATACTGCCTGTGATCAGGTAGAATTATGAAGAATCTCCTTGACAAGGTTTCACAGCTTGATCTAGCCGTTCTCAAACCAGAGCGTCCCAAAGAAGACAACACGGAGTGAGTGAACCAGCGAATCGAGATTCACTGATTGATGAAAAATTGATTTGAAAAACAATCGTGTATTGCTTGAACAAAGAGTTTTGCAATACGACGAAGGTTTTATGAGAAAGATCAATTTTCAATCAAAAATACTTTTTTTATTTGAAAAGGAATACACATTCGATATGCTAGAGAAAAGAAGAGATTTTCACATCGAACGGTTTTTCCAAAAGTAATTTTTTCAATCAGAGATACTTTTTGTGTTTGAAATATGAATACAAATTCGATGTGCTAGAGAAAAGAAGATTTGCACATCGAACGGTTTTCCAAAAGTATTCGTCAATTCATTTCCTGGACCAAGGTTGATTCAAGAATGAATCGCTCCATTGTTTCTATCCAGTTGTCACGAGTTTGATCTTTAGAAAAGATCTCACATGTCACCCACCAAGAGCTTGTTTGATGTTGGCTCTAGAAGGATTTCCATCTTCATTGTGAATATTTAACATATCACTCGGATGTTCTGGCAATACCACAAGGATAATGCGTAGGACTCTCAATATATTCTTACTTTCCACATTGTGTGAAACAGCAAGTCTTCATTAATTTTGTGTCCTAATGAGATATTGTGGATGATATCTTGGCTCTAGACTCAATTGTGCACTTTGGTTTCCTATGCCAGAGACTAGGGAGAGAGTCTCCTTCATCAATATCAACAATCTCTAAGAGAAATTCGATAGATTATGTAGGTTCCCCGTGAGAATGAAACAAGTCCTTTTAAGAGGAACTTGAGTAGCTTGGGAAGTTTAGTGCAGTGCGTCACTGGGTCCATGACATCTTGTCTTCAATACCGGTGTTACCTTAGTAACCACCAGTATCATATGAATTGAACCCTGTTTCTGCCCTAAGGTTGAATTATTGGAGGGCTATTTCTTTTCACCCTTTTCACATTCAATTCTTTTTCATTCTTCAACACCTTCAGTGCTTACCGAGACATCATAACTAGAACCTTGTTGGGTTTATCCCAGTACTAGCTCTATCTCAGTCCGCACTCTTCCCGTATTCTCATTTTTCTCCTTTTTTAATCATCCCTAAGGACTTCTACACTATCTAGTGGATTGTACCTGGGTAGATCCCTCCGGCTCTGGCGGGATCGTGGGAACGAATACCTAACCTAAGCATCCTTATAACACCATGCATAAAGTAAATTGGTCGGTCTTTTGGTATTGTTCATTGCTTCTCGAAACCAATTGAAAAATCATTTGGAAAATCAATCAAGGTACTTGTGATATAATATCAAAGCATTATGTACCTTAATTGTTTTGATCATTTAGAAATGCTCCCCCTCAATATGTGCTCTAATGATTATGAAATTGTTTAGCACATGGAGGCAAGAGGTCTTAGAAAAATTTCTTTGATCTCAATTTCCGTGGAAAAAGCCATTTGATTTTTTGGTAAATTCTCCCCCTCAAAATGTGCGATGGATATTTGAAATCATTTTACACATAGAGGAAGGAGTTCTTTTAAGAACATCCATGATCACACTTTCCATAAAGAAAACCATTTGAAAACTCAATCAAGGTACATATGTTAAAACATAGAAGTCTTTGTACCTTGATAGTTTATTTTCTTTTGAAATGCTCCCCCTCAATATGTGCTTCGAGATTTGAAAGCATTTATGATTCTCTCCCGGACCACCTTCTTTTACTTCTCCGTCACAAGAGCAACAGATGATAAAAGGGCGACAGCCCGGGAGAAAAATGCAAGTTTACCAAAGATTAAAATATCCTTGGATCGTTTATGTCCTGGCGAGGTGTGATATCCTGAATACAACGACTGTGTGATAAAATGATATGATCAAGAATGTACAAAAACAGGAATCTGATTGACTAACACTGAATGTGAATAGTAATAGCTCTGTCACAGCTATGCCGTTAAAAACGTACAATCAGAAACCTAAAAACGCAAAAGATATACAAACGTACGTTTTACTAAAACGTAAACGTTTAAAAACAAAACGACTATAACTATAGAAGGGATTTGCATGTCTAGGCGACTTAAATGCAAATTAAAAGAAATAAAAGTTAAAATCTATTAAATAAACGCTATCACTATATTTACAATTGATGTTTGTGATTTTGTTTATTAAACCTATTCTATAATTTATAAATTATAAAAGTGTAAGAAAACTAAAAACTAAAACAAGAACGTATATGTGACAATTACTTACATGTAACAAAATAAAAAGTGAATTCTATCAAATATAACTCCCACAAATGTGAAAATCATATTTTTAGAATCCTAAAAAGATAAGAAATTTATAAGAAAAGAAAAATAAATTTTTACACTATTAAATAAATTATTATAAATTAAAAATGAATTAAATGTATTAAAAATGAATTAAATAATAAGAAAATCTAAAATTAGCTTAAATAAATGAAATAAAGAATTTGAAAAATCTAAAATATCATAAAATGAATTTATAAACTGAAAATGAATTTTTTACATAATTATTCTATTTATTAATAATTATTTACTATTATAAATACACTTAAATATTAGAAAATATAAAAATAACTTGGAAAAATAAAACTAAAACTTAGAAAAATCTAAAATATTATAAAACTAATTTTAAAACAGAAAATATATTTATTATACAATTATACTAATTATTAATAATTATTAACTATTAAAAAGTATTAAAAACTAATATTTAATTATTAAAAATACTAAACAGTAAAAGAAAAATCTCAAACTTTTTACAAAATTCTAAAATAAATATAAGAACTAAAGAAAAATATAAAAATGGCAGCTTATGTGCAAAAATAAGCTAATGGGCAAAAGAGCTTATAACAATAAGCTATCACTTAGCTTAAAAGGAGTTCTTTTTGGTTTTTCTGATTTCTGGATTAAAATAATACTAATATTATACATATGTGATGAAAATAGAACTAAACAAACAAAGAAATAAGCAAATCAAGAGCTTATGAGCCCAACAGTTAAGCTTTTGGCTTGACTGTTGGAGCTCAAGCTCCTAATAAGCTTGAAAAGAGCTATACAGACCAAACAAAAGGCAAAATAGGATATATACAAGTCCAATGCAACAATATAAACAAGGAAAATGGACTGCACAGGTGTGAGCTTATGGTTTAGACAATCAAGCTTTTGGCTTGACTTGGATGGAATTGAGGCCTCAAAGGACCTGTAATAAGCTCCCCACTGAAATAAAAGAGATAAAATACATGTGTACAAGCTATATGGACAAATATGAACAAGCTAGTGCACTGATAATCACCCATAAGCTTGAAATAAGCTAATAAGCTCTTACAGTGCCAAACACCCCTTGCAACATTTTGTAATGACCATTTAAGCTAAGGAAATAAGCTAAAAAGACCAAAATAAGTATTGGGATAGCAAGATAGATTGGTTGGGTTCCCAAAAAGCCAAAGCTCATCAAGTGGGACCCACTGATGAGCTTTTGCTAGGCTTATGAAGATGCCTCAGATCACTGAGTAAGACTCAGTGAATGCTGAGTAAATGGGACAGACAAGAAGCTTATTGCAGCCCTTATAAATAAGCTACAATGATGGATTTAAGCACATGATCAAAAGGTTGGCTTGCTAAACTTCCTAAAAAGCCAAGCCACACAGGCTAGTGATCTTTAAAGAGCTTCTGAGAGGCTTGTGGAAATGGTGCAATACCACTGATTTACTCAGTGGTATGTTGTGAGTGGGCAAACACAAGCTCATTTGAACTTATCAAATAAGCTCTAATAAGCTCAACTTGAACTGAGACATTGAGATGGATTGCTTAGCTTCTCACAAAGCCAAGAATCACAATCTCTAGCTCAATAAGGAGCTTATAAGAACTTATTTGATAAGCCCCACTCAACTGTTTGCTTCAGTTGAGTGGGCTAATTGGGACAAAATAGATGGGATGATTAAGCTAGGCTAATAAGCTAAATATGGACAAATAAGCATACACATGATTAAAAGACCACAAAGGCTACTCAAAGAAGCCAAGTACACAAGCTAAGGTCAAATCCACAAGCTTTTGCAAGCTTGTGAATTTGACCCCAAAACCTGTGCACAGAGCATTAATTTAAAACAGGTAGCCAACATAAGCTATAAAATAAGCACTTAAAAAGCTAAAAAATGGTAAACTAATATTTTTGTAATTTTCTTTAGCAACTAGACTTTAAAAATCCAAAAGATCATAAACTGAATCCTACTAATAAGGCCACAGTGAAATTCCAAATTTAATTCAAAAACGACCCATTGAAGATTTTGATTTTTTGACAAAAACTAAAAGTTGACCAAAGTGAGATTAAAACTTAAACTACTGACTTAATATGTTATATTATGCTATAATGATACTATATTAAGCTACTTAACATACTTATGAACTACTGTGATGAGATTTGCATTTCAAAATCCTAACAGTGAGCTGCTAATGAAGATTTAAACAAGATTTTGACTTTTTAACATATAAAGACATGTTTAAATGCTTAAACTGAGCTATTATGGACTAATATTACATAAAACAACAACACATAACAACAAACAAACCTGGACTGCTAGTTATTCAGCAAATCCAAACACACTTTAAAAAGGGATCAATTTGATCTTTTCATAACATCTAACTGTATAAACAGAATTTAACAAATCCAGAGGATTAGGTGTGTCAAACCCAACCTTTTTCAACCTAAACCAATAGTCACAAGGGTTTAAGTCTATGATTTCCAAAATCAAGCCTATTGGCAGTCAAAATGAAATTTCAAGCCACAATGAATTCCCAAACATAAGCACCTAAGATTAAGCTATAACATGACTATATAATAACAAAGAAACACAGAATCATAAAAATATAGGCATAAAAACTAGTGAAACAATAAAATGCAAAAATTGGAAAAATGAAGCTTACATGTGATCAAGACTTAAAACTGAGTACCAAGGCTTAAGAACCACTTCTAGCTTGGTGTCAACAAGCTAGAAACCAGAAAACCATCCAGCTTAGCTTCTTACACCCCAGAACTGCTTATTGGATCATATGTTGACCTCCATTGACTTTTTTTAGTATTTTTCTTGATTTTATGAATTTAAAAGACTGAGATTGTTTTAATGAATTTGAAAACCTTAAAACTTTGTCAAGAGCTTATTGAGTTTAAAAAGTCCATCAAACAACTATTTAACATGAAATTCAAATAACTTGAAAATTTAAAGGAAATAAGCAAAACATTGAAACAGAGATTAAACTGAATTTAAACTGAAATTAAAGGTTCATTACACTAATTTAAGATGAAATACAACATTTGAAAGCTTAAAAGATACTTAAACTAAGAAAGCAGTAAAAAACTATGACTATGTGACAATGGCCTAAGGCCAAAGTAGTTATTCTCTGTCTTTCTTCTTCCTTTTATACTCCAAACTTCTTTCTCTATCTTCCTTAGCATTTCCCATTTGTATTTGTGGCCATTGGATCAATGAAAGCCATCTTAGCCATTTATTCAGTTTTGGCGGGAAAGAGAATTTGGACAGACAATGTGAGATTGAGTGTGGGTAAGGTGAAAGATTAATGAAAGATTAATGATCCTTGGATTGTAGGGGATGTGGGGGGACAGGATTAGTGATAAGGTGAGGAGGGGGAATGGGGTTGCCTGTGTTTGAGGCTCAAGTGGGGATGAAGAAGAAGACTTTAGGCGTTTGATATGTTTGCTGGGGTGAGTATCTCGTTGACCGGGTCTTGGGTTGGATGGGTTAAAGGACCGGGTAAGGAGATTGGGCCAAAGGTCTTGTATGTTGGGCTTGGGTTTGGGTTTGATATAATAATAAGGTCCGTTTGGTTTAATAACTTCACAAGGACCAAACTTGTAATTTCCACTTCTTCAAGGACTGATCTTGCCAACTTTTCCAAACTCTCACAAGGACCAAACATGACATAAATGAATAGTACATGGACCACTTTTGCATAAATTTCATTTAAAAAGGTCCAAGGACTATTCTTGTAATTTTTGGATTTTGAGGGACTAAAAGTGTAATTTCCCAAAAGTTATCAAATTGTTCCATTTGTTAAACCATGCATAGTACAAGGGTATTATTTGTAAAATTCCAAGTTTAGAATACCCAGGGACCATTTTTGCCAATTTTGTAACTTGAGGGGTAAAAATTGCCATTTTGTGTAAACTTTTATCCAGGGATGTTTTGTGAACATTTTTGATTTCCCAAGGACTTAAGTTGACTTTTCATTCATTTAAAACATTTAGGGACTAGTTTTGACATTTTGTGTAACTCCAAGGACTGAAAACGACAATTGTTGTGAAATTGATCAAGTTTCACTTGTTTTTCAATCTTTTGTACCTGAATCACATAAAAACACATTTTTGTGAATTTGTATCATTTTGAGAGTCATTTGTGTGTTTTTGGTTGTTTTTGTGGGTTTATAAAGCATAAAATATATGTGTTTTTAGACACATATCAATTTAGCACATACAGGAGAGCAGCCTGCACTTTGAGTCAAAATGATCACTTGTTATCAGATTTCATATTTAAATCACATTTTCTCTCCCGATCAAAAATATCAAATCCTTTGAGATTTTGGATCCCAAGTGATTTAAATAGGTTTAGAAAACATGAGAGAAACTATGCCTGGTTTAAATTCTCTTCTGGTTTTTGGTTAAATGCTCCTCCACAATCATGTGCATTATGTATTTGAAATCGTTTGGCACATGAAGGAAGGAGTGCTTTTGAAATAATCACCCTTTAAAACCGATTTAAGATTTAAATCACGATCTCTCCCCTGATCAAAAATATCAAACCATTTGAGATTTGTGATCCCGAATGATTTAAATCATTTAGAAAATTTTAGGGGAAAGATGTGGCACGATTTAATTTTGAAAAATGAATGATAAGGAATAGTTTTAGACATTAAAGATTGTTAGTGTCAGGTATGATAGATTTTAAGAGATCTTTGAGTAAAATAAAGCAATTTCACAATCAAACAAGAACAGAAAAAGTTTCATTTTGAAAGATCTTTGAGTTTTAAATAAAATCATACCATGACATAATATTAAATCTTTAGATCATCACTTATTTTGTACAAACGGACTTGATAGATGAAATATCGTTTGAAAATATTTAGTTTGAAATCACTCCCCCCCTCAATCTATGACCGTAGTCGTTGATTAAATGACTTATATTTTAAAATGAAGTCCGGTTGATTTCCAAAATTTGAGTTCAGTTTATTTTCAAAACAATATTTTTCCATTTTCAAAACAATTTTATCAAATTTTTTTGAAAATGGTATTATTCACTACTTGTCCTACACAAAGATACGTTAGGTGGTTGAGCTGCTTTTGTTGTTGTTGCTGAAGGTTGGAAGAAAACCGTCTGCTGAAGCAGTGAGACCTCTGAAGTTGGAACTATCGTGCCAACTATCCATGGAGAGATCTAATTAAGCTCCGTTTCTTCATTTGTCGACCCAAGAAATAGTTGCCCTTTCCTTTCGGCATCCAATCATCTTCATTAGTGGGATCCGGATCGGGAACATTCTTATAAACCGTCTTATCTGCATATGTTAGTGGACATACAAACAGATATATGGTGGTCGACAACACCCAAACAGCAATCGACTAATAAAATTCAATCCAACATATCAATCATATCATAAAAGGCATGGGAATAATGTGTTCAACAAACTATAATCATCAAATCCTAACAATCACATCCTAGAATCCTAGTCCTTCAACGTAGGCAAACATATTTTTCAGTTAAGCACATAGGATGATTACGAAAGCCCGTTAGATGATGTAAATATGAAAAACGTTCTCCCCCTCAATTAATGACTCATTCTATAAAAAGTTTTAGATAAGCTGAAGTCATTGATTGGGTTTTGTAAATTTATGAAAGCATGATTTTGATTGATTTTAAAGCAACTCATTTACCACCATTTTGTTAAAACAAATACTTTTCTGAATAATTTTAGAAGGAAACATATTTGAGTAGGAACAGCAGTCCTTCGACATACTTTCCTCGTTTTAGTTTTAGGATAAGTACATGAAATTTTTGAAAATTGGTTTAGCGCAGCACTTTCCTTCTTTTGAAGAGCGGGTTGCTATCTGAAATAATAGCAAACCATGGTTTAAGCGCGGGTCACAGTCTGAAATAACTGCAAGCCATATTTTGAAACATGTTTTGGAAAATAATATTCACACCTCCTGCTCGAACTTCATCTATGGTCTCGTGCCATTATTGAATGACATTTCTAAAACCGTAGATGTTATCGATACCAGAAAACATGTCTTGGGAAAATATTTTTTTTAATTTTTTTGATTTTTATGGGTTTTTGTTGATTTTATATTTTTCTATTTTCTTTTGTTGCTTTTATATTTTTGTATTTTGGTTTTTGATAAATATTTACAAAGATAAAGTAGATGATATAGTTTAAGAAAGATGATGACACGAGTACCGAGATAAGGAAATCGTTCAGCACTTTGTAGAAGATAGAAGTCATCATCTCTTAAACTTTCACCACCAAAGCATTTGAGGCTCTTGAATCGTCGCAAGAACTTGAGCCTTCTAAAAGTGAATCTTTGGCAGCTTCCCCCCAAACCGACAATCCTCGTAAAAAGACCATTTCTCCCAAGAGGAAGAAGTGAAGCAAACAGTCTAATTGTATGAAGCTCAAGAACCAGAAGAAGATGATGAAAATGAAGTAATAAGTTAAGACAGATCATTTATGCGGTTATCAACCCCGAAATAAATGATTAAGCCCAATCGCATGATCCTGTTGTGCGCCCTCGATGTACACATTACTCTTCGAGTTTGAGCAGTAGTCTATTCGGGAGAACAATATATCAACATCTTCATTTCACCAAATGCATTCCAGTTATCTAACATATAACCAATCAGCCCATAATGTACACATGTACCCAACAAGAGTAGAGACGATGACATCCATGTAACATGTTGAGTTACTAATCATCTCTGCGGATGTCAACTCCGGAATAACTGAATTAGCTCGATCAAGTGAACATGTTGTGCATCGTTGATGTACACATATCTCTCCCCTGATGGTTGCGATTTTATCGGAATCATCATTGCATTGTGTACATGAAGCAATAACCGAAAGCACTACCATAAATCATATAGAAGATGTCGATAAGCAATATCATATCACACTCCACATATTCTTCTCATATTTCTTCCCACTAAGTGCTTAGATAAAAAATACCAAAAGTGTCAAGAGACCACTTACCCAAAATAGTTGGAATAATACATCCTTGCCCCTAATAGTTGGAAAGATACATCCTTCCCCTAAATAGTTGGAATAATAACACCAAAGACCATGAATTAAACACTGAGTTTCTCTACGGTTATGACATTGGTCTCCCCGGAATAACTTCAATATAGAAGAAGTATTAATTTCATCACGTGTACTCATTGTGCAATTAGATGTATGTCTCCTTCCCCCTTGCTGATTTTGATACCTCAGAATCAGCAAGACATAATACACTCTTGTGAGAATCAACTGCTACAGAAACTCTCTCTGACTATCTTAACCAACCCAGATGTGGACAATTTGAAGTGACCACTGATGAAGCAAACCCGATATACCAAACTTGAAACTAAAAAGTAGAGTTACCCACATTTGTGTCTTAATCTTGCACTAATGTGGAAGAACGGTGTCTGTCGAATTTATTCTCTAAGCAAATCTCTAAGTACTCAATACTCAACCAAATTATGAGACATTAACACCTCTTGCGATTATCCACGATGACATTTGCGTGTGTCACTAAGTAAAACAACGTAACTCCATAAAGTGATAGTTAACCAGGTCTTCAACCATCCAAACCGACTGCTGGTAACTAGATAAGCCAAGTCTTCAACTCATTTGTTAAGCCCGAGCAAGTTATCTAATAAGAACACGCCTTTGTGAAAGTCAACTTCAATCTCAAATAAGTGATAAATGATTAACTCTAAAGTAATCAACTTGTGTCAAATGCCCACCACGTGAGTAAACATATAATCAGATGTACATTGACCCACTGAATGAACCGGAACAACTGATTCCTCAACATCAATGCATTCTTCCTAAAGGTATACATGTAGATACTAATCTGGAAGATTCACCAATAATGTTTTAGAGCAGATGAGGTAGTCATTTTCCTTAATGTTCATGTGGTTGATTCATAGCGTGCACATTAAGAGGAACAATAATCTGTGAAGATTTGGCAGAGGAATACCAAAGAGCAGATTATTATTCAATTGTGCAACTGCAATATTACAATAGTCATTATCAACACCTTGGGAAGTAACTGGAGATAAGGTTTCTTGAGAACTCCGAGAAGTACTTCTTAGATGGTGAACCAGTTGAGTCAGTAGGAACCGGAGCATGAGCTTGAAATGGATGATCAACATTCGTTGGAGGTTGGAAGTACTTATCAAACATATCTTGAAAAACAATGAATCCCAAATAGTAAATCCCTTATTATCCTTAGTGAGTGAAGACATTAGGCATTGGAGAGTCGTATGACCATAACTCAAGCATCCATCAACATGTAGTATATTCACTCTTCTTGCCATTTTTGATTGAGCAAGTGAATAAGAATATATACCAATGAACGGAGATCCACTTGAGGATTGAATGAGCATGGAAAAACATGAAGCTTGTTGATGAAGAATGTCGATGAGAATGGTCATAAAAATGAAGATTTCTCTTCTTATGAAGATACAGCGCACTAAGGCGCACACTTTTCTTTTCTTTGAGGAACGGGACCTGAAGTGTTATCTACAGACGCCATAGTGTTGAAGAACGAGGCCTGAACTGATGTGAACAGACATCATAGCAGATTGAATATCAAGGTTGAGTTACTTGAACCCATGAGTTATGAGATATCAATTCATTTGTTATCCATACTTTAAGACAGTCCATGTAGTGAAGGATCGAAGTATCTGCAACTGAGTAAGGATTACATGCACTAACATTACAAGCTTGATTGCATATATATTGGTTAGTGACATTAGTATCCAAACCCTTTGGGGTTTCACGGTCAACCTTGATTTTGCCATCGGTAAACAGCTTTCCGGTAGGTATCCACCTAAGTCCAAGATCCTTAAACATTCTACCAGACGGTATCCACTTATGGCAAGGTCAGGATTGTTGATATTCTTATGCACAGTGGAAGACTTATTGGTATTCCTAGACTCCAAATATTTAGTAGTTGGGATCCATCTAGGTGAAGTTTTAGGTTTGTTTTGCTTCATAACATATTGAACCTTAGCCATGTTAGTAGTCTTAGTGGATTGTACCTTAGCATGTGAGTTAGGAAAATGTTTCTTATTCGGAAAAGACTCAGAATTTCTAGTTTCATTTTCTACATGCTTAGCATTCTTCTTCATATAACTACTCTTAGATGCAAGCCAACCCCTAGTCTTTTGAGTGTTCCTAGGTAATGGTTTACTACTACTAGCAGTGCCTTGAAATCTCGTGGAATGCATCACCCTAGGTCTTGCACCTAAAATTCCGTCTTTTCGAATCTGTGCCTTTTTCCTAGCTTCTTCTAGATAATAGTTCTTCCACAAGTCATTCATATCATATGAATTCTGGGTTTTAATACTTGGTTTTGACACCATTTTTGAACTATTCCTAGAGGTGCTAGGAGTAGAAGTAGCTATTTGTTGAGGGTTAACGGAGCTAGAAGCATTACTCTTAGGTAACTCAGGTGAAGTGACTAGTTTTGACAAAACTTGTATCGCATCAACTTGGGAGGCAAGCCTTATCTTTAAAGATTTTGTTCTTTCAGATATAAATGCAGTAGGCTGCCTAACAACGGACCGGTCTCTAGTGGGATGCGAAACTGGCTTCCCCAAGGTTGACGGTTTTGTAAACTTAGTGTTCACACTTTTCCCTTTGATTTTTCTAAGCTCATTCTTTAAGGCAACAATAGCGAAACTCTTTTCCTGAAGTTGAGCTTTGAGATCATCAATTTTTGCTATCAAAGAGTTTGTTTGTTCTATTGACTTAGTTCTAGCTTCTTTGACAGAGTCACTTAGTTTTATGTGATGCTTTCTCAAAGACTCATTTTCCTTTAGTAATTTAGCCACACAAACCGCTAATTCATCATTTCTCATTTGAATATCATCAATAGTATTAACATCATAATTACATGTAACCAAATTACTTTTCACATGCATATTAGAAATATGTTTCTTCAAATTGTTGATAGTCGAGTTTTTGGCTTGAAGCTGAGCTTTTAAATCGTTTATTTCAAAAATTCACGAAATTCAGGAAATTCCGGATTTTTACATGGTTTCTTAGTTTGAAAACTTTCCTCCTTTCTTTGTATTGCAATTTCAAGTGAAATGCAATGTTTTTCAAGTTTTGAGAATTTGTTTGAAAGTTTATCAAAAGCCTTTTTATCAACTATATCATTTGTTTTGAAATTATTACACTCAGCCTCAACCAAGGAACATTTATCAGAATCGTTCAAAGATTAAGATCAGTTTGTTTAGGTACATTAGCATATGCACTATGTTGAACAGTTAAGGGTACCTCATCATATGACACCTGTTTATTTATCAGTTTGATATATGCATCCACATCATGTGTAACAAGAGTCACCGAAAATACTGGGTTTCTTCAAGCTTATCTGCCTCGAGCCCCTCAGATTCAATGCCAACTGATCGATCATCTGGTGCTTTACTCATCTCAACACTACAATCTCTTGATTGCACTCGACATTCATTCACCTTTCTGATTTCTGTATCCACATCTTGTCTGACAGGAGTTACTGAATAGCTGGTTACATCATTCTTTGTTGTCTTTGTTATTCTGCATTCAGCAACACCCAATCTTTCAACTGATACATTACCCGACTCATCACAACTATCTCTCAACTGCACCCGACACTCATCCACTTTTTCATCTTTCTGAATAACTTCCTCAATATACTTATTCACATTATCCATGAGTGGATTAATTCTCTATGAACATGTTAACTTCCATTCCAGTGTGATTATTAAACGACATTTCAGTCATATGAGAATCATAATCTGAAGTGAATTCCCTACAAATGAATGACTGAAATTGTTTGTGGATCACTTGAAGTGCAGCAATGGAACTATCCTTTTGAACCTTCTCTTTGTCAAGTTGTAGCTCCAATTGCTCTAAATTTAACAGCAAAGTTCCTGTTAATGTGGATAAGTCCTGACGGAAAAGGGCATTACATGTTCGTTCCATCGTTATGCAAAGAAGTGAGGTGAGAGTAAAGTTGCTGAAAGGGCACAATGCAGCATTCTTTTTGCATGGCATTCTGTAGCATGAGCAGGTGCAAATCTTTCTCAGTGGACTAAGAGCAAGAAGAAATCAAATCATCATTGATTGATTCCATCATCTGTAACCGTTCAGTATAGCTAATATTCTCATGGTTGTCTACAGCATCATACAGTTTGAGTACTTCGGAAATCACGGAATCATGAGTGTAAGACATGATGTTGATGTATACACGGAATCGGGATTAAACCGAGAAATAGAATCTTTCGTGGGATTTTACTAAAATCAAGACCAAACCGTAAGAGAGTGAGAAGTAGAATGTAGTAAAGGAACTATAAGATGATAAGGAAGTGAAGATAAATAGGTGTTATGGTTGAGTTTGTGATATTCCCTAATTCTTTATATAAATACCCCCTGTTTCGCGGTGAGTTCGCTGGGGGGTTCAGGATTTTTCATAAAATTAGGGTTTGAAAACAAGGGTTTTGTATGTTAGGTTTAGAGACAAATCGCAGGAATTAACAGATCTCAGTCCTTGACAAATCGCTCTGGAGACAATTCGCACTGGAGACAACTCGCACTGGAGACAACTCACTTCAATAAGCAAACTCAGAATAGACAAGTCGCATCAAACATGGGATAAATCGCATCCAAGAAATGCATACCGTGACTCAACTCGCATCCAATAAACTTTCAAAAAACACCACTTTTCAATCCAAAAACAACCCAACCACGATGCGTCAAGCTTTCCAAATCAAAACCTAAACACTTATAATGATTCTAAACACAAAAGTACAATCAAAATCCAAACTTTAACACTAGAAATGATCCAAATGATGCAAGCAACTCTAAACTCATTCAAACCACAAAAAAAAATTATGATAAACCACTAGAAATACAAGAACATGAAAGATGAGTGATCAAACCATGGCTCTTGATACCAATTGTTAGATATTGGTTTTCATAAACACATAATACATTCAATATAGGGCCTCGAATTATGCAGAGTTTAGAGAGAGAAAGTGGAATGGGAGCCTTTCTAGAGAGAGAAAAGTAAACAAAAGAAAGAAATACATTAGATAAGCGAAAGGTCCAACCCTCTACCTGGGAGGAAGGGGTATTTATACATACTAAACGTGCCCTTTCTTGGACTTGTGGATCAGGCATACAGTTGGTAAAGACCTTGTCCTTCCTCCACGGTGTTGCACTATTAGCTAAACTAAAATTAAATAACTAACTAATAACTAGTAAACAACGTGAAATAACGTATATGTCTACGAGCTAACATATGCTAGACTATAATTGGGGTGACCGACACTTCCTTATGGAATTTCCAATTCCTAACAGGTACAAGGCTAGACACCGGGTTCTTCCACGAGGTAGAACCAAACCTATCACAACGCCGCCTACACTTTATCCCTATAACTGGCTAGATTTATATGAGTTCCATTACAAAGAAGGAACTACTACCCAACACTACACAACACCTATCCTAAAGGAGATCCACTTCTTATTACAACATCAACAAGGATATCAATATCCTTTGAACCAAGCTAATCTATCTTGTACATCAATGCACCATATATGAATGTACACCTAGGCACCTTTCACTAATTCCCCTGACACACGATCACTAGGCACCTCTCATTAATTTCCTTCAACACGGACTTTGCGCACCTTTCACTAATGCCTTTGACACGGATATCGCTCCTAACGTTTCACTAATGCCTTGACTTGTCCCTTTAGACATCTTACACCTATGTCTTCAAACACAACACTTCAAAGAGAGTAGAAAGAACTATCAACAAGATAAACATCATTAGTCTTGATGATGCCGAAGATTGGAAGCCCATGATGAGTTGCTTGATCGACTTTGAGGTCTTTTCTCTCTTTTTCTGGAGAGTAGTGATCTCGCCTTTAAGAGGAACCTAGAGAATCACACAAACACAAAACTACATAGACAAGACCTTTCGATTCATCCGATTTGTTTCATCACTGGTTAGAGTGAGTTTACAAACAATTGGAGAGAATGTGTTAAAAAAGTAAGTTACAATGAAGAAATGGCTCACATTTATAGATCCAAAGAATCACTACTGTTTCCGCGGATCCCATGTATTCCCTTGTTTTTGGATGTGATCCTCCAGTGCCGTATTATGGGGATCCTTAGGACGCATTACTAAATTGATGTTATGGGTCATGGGTTATGGATTTCTTTGGATTCATTGGGTATCCAAATAGATACAATGTATCTAGAAGATGCAATGCATCTAGTCAATGGATCATAGGTTAGCTCCATGGGTTATGGATAATGCCCAACATGACTTCATGCATGATGTCATGCAATGGGTCATGGGTTATGGATCATGCTCCATGGGTATGAGTCATGGACTTTGGGTTTTACCCAAGTACATTCAATGTATCTAGTTAATGGGTTAAGTACTTATATTCTTACCCATTAAATTTCCCATTACAATATATACTAAGTATGTATATGTATACCCATTATGTAAACACTAGTTGTTATACATATTCATTTCTATAAATGTCAACACTAATACTTGTTTACTGTTTTGTATGAGAACGTAAGTGTGTTAGTAAACTATTGGCTCAAACCATTTACGTATTTTATTTGTTTCGTTAAAATGATTTTACGTTTGTTATCGACAAAATGTTAGAAGATCGTAAAATATAAATAAACGTTTTTATGGCTTATTTGTATTAACAGGGGTGTTTGGTAATACTTTTTTGCTCTCACAAATAGGCGATTGAACTTGTTGTAAAAAATAGGGGTTTTGGGAGATGCCAAGTAAAACTGATGTCTTGATGGTATAGTGTGAAGCTTGCAAAGACTGGTATGTTTGTTTCTTTCTTGTTATATTCTGTTTTTTATTTATTTATTATTTTCTTTCTATAATGCAACCTGCCATGAAAAATGCATTTCCGGGTTTTTTTAGTCATCAATGAACTTGCACCATTTTACTACTTTATGTAGTCATTTATTTTCTACCATTTACTCCTTTTTACCAATGTGTAACACCCCTAATTTCGAGATACGCAGCGGAATTCAAACTGGGTGTTACTTCATGGCACAATAGTCGTAACAATAGAAAACGAACTCTAATGAAGTCGTTTTAAAAAGGATTTATCATTCTATTTATATAAATATCAGAGTTTACAAAGATGAGGTCCCAAATGGTTCCAAGTTTACAAAATACATTAAATTGGTTTTCGAATGATAGTAAAATTTATAGCCTTCTTGAGTATCCGTGCTCCTCTGTGCCAGCTTCCGACATTATGGACCTGAAATACATGCTTAAAACTGTCAACCATAGTTTTAAAAAGTGCGCCTCGCTCAAGGCTCAAGCTCTAGGGATTTTTTCGGATCGAGGCTCACGACATGCATGAATCCCATAAAAAGCGCAGGGCCTTGGGGCTTTTTGCGCCTCAGAGATGTAACAGGTTTTGGGGCTATTTTCTAAATATTAAGATAAGATACGTGGGCCTTATAAGTTATATACATGAGCCTTTTAAGTTATATCTAATAACCCTAATTTGGAAAAGAACCAAAACACACAATCAAGTGGGTAACTATAGATTCTGATCATTTTACAAATATGTAATCTCTCTCACGTCATAAGTTTATATCTTGAACTGATTTTTATTGATTGTTTATTTTATTGATTTGTAAATAACGTCATAAGTTTATTTTATCTTCAAGCATCACATCATAGGGTGAGTATATGTATGATTTGCATTATGCCTTGAATATTAATATGTTGCTTGCTTGATATTTGGGTTAAATTGTAAACTTTGTTAGATGTAAGTCTGCAAGTGTAGGACACAAGCATATTTATGCGATATGGATTTTAATCTATATGTAGTTCATCGAGCCAAAGAGTTGATCCATTTGAGAAGTGACAACTGATCCATTTTAATCTTTATAATGGCTATATGTGTCATGTATTAAGTATCTAATGTTATTTTGTGTTATTTAAGATACATAAATGGTCACATATATTATAGAAAAACTTAATGTATTTAGTGCGCCTCGTATTCATGAATCCCGTGCCTTGGTATGCGCCTCGCCTCGAGGCTCTTTGGTCCCCTTCGCGCCTTAGTGCGCCTTGAGCCTTTCAAAACATTGCTGTCAACACAAAGGTTGAGTGAAATTCATAGAGTTTAGGAAATCAGTTGAACACAATATTCATAACGTGAGGTAATTAGTCTCACATTCATAGTTTAGAAAACAAAACAGATATTATTGCACTAAGCTCATGATACCAAAAACGTTAACAGCTTGTCAACAGAAATTGATATAATAGTAACAGTTGCCCTAATAGGTAATTTGCCAATAAACCTATAGATCTTCAAATATAGTGCGTTTGTTTGCCTACTCGGTCAACACAAACGGGATTCGTCAATCCCAATAGGCCTATCCATAATATTCGCGTTCACTCGCAAGTGATTAATGGTTCATGATAAGAGGGACTTAAGATAGACAATAGTGGTACTTAGTGCAAATAATACATTTAGATAAGCATACAGTTTCAAAGCAATGTGTTCAGTTTAAAAATAGCATGTATCCCCCCAAGGGTTCGTAAAACAATTAAGTAATAAAAAGTGGGGCTATGAACTCAACTAGAGTTAATGATGTTAAGTACTTTAACGGATGGGTGATGGATAAATCGAGAAACTTCTACGTGAAACCTAAAAATGGAATGTTGCAACTTAGGTTTGAAATAATGATGCGAAAGTAATAACAAGCCTATATACGTCTTTTTATTGATCATGATGTAGTACATGGTAGTTGTGTATGTCGTTTATAGAAATGGTCTAGTTGTGAAAACGTGTTTAGTTTATATATATCGTACTACCATTCGGGCCATCTCAATTCAGAGGTCATGTAGTAAACGTTTGAGGAGCTAGGACACTTTAATTCGTAAATCCAGCAACTCTTCGATCTATTCACCCAAATGAAACTCCTCACATGAAGCTCCCAAGTATTGTAGCGCTTAATAGATAAGACATATGTTTTGTTTCTATATCATAAGTGTCATATGGTTTGTAAACACACGTTACAAGGTTGTTTGGTTATGATTAGGAAATCAAAATGGTTATCACAAGTATCGTTATAATTTATGTCACAAGTGTTTAAAGAAAAGTTTACAAGTTTCTAAATTATAAAGTTGGATATTACAAGTACAGTTTCATGGTTTATCGAGGGAGTAGATCCAAATTTTATTGTATACATTTAGGTTTGTCAAGGCTAAGGCCTTTAGTTTACGGTCTCGGCTTAGGAAGCCTTCTTAAGGTTTTAGACATGGCCTTGCAGTGGCTTGGGTCATAGCTATCATGGTATTGAGACTCAGCCTTGGCCTTAGCCGTGGCTGTGGTCTCGGCTTAAGACCATTAGGCCTCTTGGTTTGCCTTTAGTTATGAAAAAGTATAGTTTTATAGGGCAGTTTCAGTTTTTGAAGGAAAGTGGCCTGTTTTAAGTGTTTTCAGGGCCCGAGATTCTTAAACATGGAAGGAAAACGTCGTTCTGGACAACTTTTGTGTTTTAACTTTTTGATGAAATGGACCAGAAGGCCTTGAAGAAAACCGGGCAGACCCTTAACAGTTTCAATTTGGCAGTTTCGGCGTTTTGGTTTTGCTAACTTCTTTTAGCCGTATCTTTTGACTCGTGTACTCGTTTTGGGTGATTCAAATTGCTATGTTTTCCTTGTAAAATCCATTTTAATAGTAGGTAACTTTCTAATATCATGATTATAGTATTTTGGTCATATTTCACTAGTTTTCTTGTTTACATCCATTTAGCTAACATATGATTCCCTTAACTTGTTTTAGTGGTTTTTGTACATCATGATAACAATATAAAGACAATATATATATAATCAGTGTTTCAATAGTTATATAAATAATAATAAATTCTCTAGTATTTATTTGTATACAGTTTTAGGATGAAAAGAAGTAGAAATTGGACTTGATCTATAGGTAGATGAGAGGTTAAGAAACTAGATATTTTGCAAGCTTACTTAGTAAGTTTCAACACTTGTTCTCATCTAATTTCATCAAGGCTTATCACAAGCCAACAAGGCTTGTGACTAGTCATAAATTTCGTGCATATCTTATCTTGGATGGCTATATGGTTAAAATTTGGTATTATCTTGTTTACGGAGTCAGTTTTGTCTCGAAAATCGCTAACTGTAAGTCGTTATGTCACGAAACTTAAAACTGGGTGTCCTAAAAATATGAAACTTGTAGAAATAATTAAACTTATAATTATACTTTGTAATAAAATATAAAATGAGTTTTATTTTCCATCGGGTTGCTTAAACGCTGTTTAAAGCTAGAAACGCGGGTCAAAATGCGTAATTCGCTTAAAACGCAGAACTGGAAAACGTAAAATTCCAAAACTTGTGGAATTGTCGTAAAGTGATAGAAATACATATTTTTAATGTTTATAGTGTTTTATGGACATATCGGGATGCCTGAATGACGTTTAAACCATAAAGTAATTCTCGGACACTGTTTTGTGAAATCGATTCTGAATGGATTCAACGTACGTCGTCAGGACGACTTGTCGAGTTTCATTTATCTTCTCATGAAAGTAAAATAATAAAAAATTACGAGATGAATAGTGAATGTAATAGTAAAAGTGAATAGTAACTTTTAAAAAAATTAAAAGTAACTTGAAAATGCGGGTAGTTACAGTCTTACCACCTTAATGGGAATTCCGTCCCGGAATTCAGTGTGTGTTATCCGATGTTGAAGTTTCTAGGAAAATGTGGGTATATGCGTCGAATTCTAATCTTTGCTTTCTCAAGTTTCTGGTCATCGAATGTTTTATGTAGCATTTTATGTTTTTGGTGGTGGCTTAAGTTAATAATCGAAAGGTATACGAAGTTGTTGATATGAAATGGTTTATAATGATGTGATAATTGTCGTTTGTAGGAAAGTCTTGATAATGGCAAGTGGTTATCCAAACCATTTCCAAAGTTGATCATGTCTTAGGTGGTTTCGAGATGAAGGCTATATCGTATAGTGTTTATGTCTACTAGTGTTTGAAAGAAACGTTGTACTGTGAAGTTTTACATACTGACTTCCAATGGGGTTCAGATAATGATGTGATATGTTGATGATTAGAAGAGTGTAGTGTATGTTTACCATTATTCTTAGGTAGAGATGTCAAGTTTTCTTTAAAATTATAAGTGGATTGTAAAGGATTATGGCGGAATGATATCCTTGAAACCTAAACAGGCTAGTACTTCTAATAAATGACGAGAAGATATGATGACTATCCCAAGATAGTAGTTAGGATTATCTCATAAATGAAAACTTTCAAGAATGAAATTAGGTAGTATAAATAAGTGTTAAGATCTCGCTGAGTGGTAAGACAGTATCATGTCTCTAGATCTTTTTAACGAATTCTGGTGGTTTATCGAGTTTAAGTAGGAAATTAACTTGAATATAGCCCTTGTATAATTATTCTCAGTGTTTGACAAATTTAAGTCGAACATAGTTAGTCAGAATATTTTCCACTGTCCCTAGGTTAAATATAGCTGGCTAGACTATATTTAGCCAAAGTTCGATAAATTTTCCAAATACCTAAATTAGGTATACTCGTAATATGTCCATAGCTTTAGAGAAAATATCCACAAAGCAAAGGCGATATCAAACCATTCAGTTGCAAGTCCCGGCCATACAAGACTTGTAGCCTATGTTTTCACATTCCATTGCATAGAAGATAGTATAGGTAGATACGTGTGGAAAGAAAGTTTTAAGTAATTCTAAAATAGTCCATACTTGGCTAGAATCACGAACCTTTAACAATGAAGGTTCCAGAAGAGAATTTTGATGAATGTAGAGAAAGTTGCTGAACTTCAGCTTTTGTAGATGATGAGTCAGTTTATCTTTTAGAAATCCCATTTCTTGTATTTCCATTAGGAAAATCGATAGATTGTGACGGGCTTCATGTAAAAGAATATCATATAAGGTTTTATAACATAATTTCTAGAGTCTATTGTATAACTTACAATATCTGAGAAGTAGTTGAGACCATTGTGCAACTCACAATGTCTGAGAAATAGTTGACACCATTGTGTAACTCATAATGTCTAGGAAATAATAGAGACCATTGTGCAACTCACAATGTCTAAGAAATAGTTGAGACCATTGTGTAACTCACAATTTCGGAGAAATAGTTGAGACCATTGTGCAACTCACAATGTCTAGGAAATAATAAAGACCATTGTGCAACTCACAATGTCTGAGAAATAGTTGAGACCATTGTGTAACTCACAATATCTGAGAAATAGTTGAGACCATTGTGCAACTCACAATGTCTAGGAAATAATAAAGACCATTGTACAACTCACAATGTCTGAAAAATGATGGAGAGATCCTTGTGTAACTCACAATGTCTTGAGAAATGATGGAGAGATCATTGTGTAACTCACAATGTCTTGAGAAATGATGGACATATCATTGTGTAACTCACAATGTCTAAGGAATAAATGAGTTAATTGCTTTATTTACAGTGTCTGGAGATGTAATTGAGACCACTGTAGGATTTGATGTCTGAGAATGTAATAGAGACCACTGTATCTCACAGTGTCTTGAAAAATAAATGAGACCATTGTATCTCACAATGTCTAGGAAGTAGGAAAGACCATTGTAATCAGTTACAATGTCTTGGATAAAGTTTCGTAATCCTAAAATGCACGAGTAGATACATGATTGGGAAAATATGATTGTGCCGTAATGCCTTATACTAGGCATACGCAGATATGTTTAGTCCATAGTTTAGATAAAATGATTGAAAATACGCCGATTGTATATACCAATATACTAGTATGTTAGTGTAGCATAAATATGCTTAAAAGTCACATAATCGTCTGGAGGATGGAAGGCATGGAGAACGGAAGGCTATAAAATGTTTTTGTTCGTAAAAGTAGTTATAGTATAGGTCACAATTTAGACCCGTTTGTCTATAACCATGGCTCTGATACCAATCTGTAACACCCCCAATTTCGAGATACGCGGTGGAATTCAAACTGGGTGTTACTTCATGGCACAATAGTCATAACAATAGAAAACGAACTCTAATGAAGTCATTTTAAAAAGGATTTATCATTCGATTTATATAAATATCAGAGTTTACAAAGATGAGGTCCCAAATGGTTCCAAGTTTAAAAAATACATTAAATTGGATTTCGAATGATAGTAAAATTTATAGCCTTCTTGAGTATCCGTGCTCCTCTGTGCCAGCTTCTGACATTATGGACCTAAAATACATGCTTAAAAATGTCAACACAAAGGTTGACTGAAATTCATAGAGTTTAGGAAATTAGTTGAACAGATTTATTCGTAACATGAGGTAATTAGTCTCACATTCATAGTTTAGAAAACAAAACAGATATTATTGCACTAAGCTCATGATACCGAAAACGTTAACAGCTTGTCAATAGAAATTGATATAATAATAACAGTTTCCCTAATAGGTAATTTACCAATAAACCTATAGATCTTCAAATATAGTGCGTTTGTTTGCCTACCCGGTCAACACAAACGGGATTCGTCAATCCCAATAGGCCTATCCACAATATTCGCGTTCACTTGCAAGTAATTAATGGTTCATGATAATAGGGACTTAAGATTGGCAATAGTGGTACTTAGTGCACCTAATACATTCAGATAAGCATACAGTTTCAAAGCAATGTGTTCAGTTTAAAAATAGCATGTATCCCCCCAAGGGTTTGTAAAACAATTAAGTAATAAAAACTGGGGCTATGAACTCACCTAGAGTTAATGATGTTAAGTACTTTAACGGATGGGTGATGGATAAATCGGGAAACTTCTACGTGCAACCTAAAAATAGAATGTTGCGACTTAGGATTGAAATAATGATACGAAAGTAATAACAAACATATATACGTCTTTATATTGATCATGATTTAGTACATGGTAGTTGTGTATGTCGTTTATAGAAATCGTCTAGTTGTGAAAACGTGTTTAGGTTATATATATCGTACTACCGTTCGGGCCATCACAATTTAGAGGTCATGTAGTAAACGTTCGAGGAGCTAGGACACTTTAATTCGTAAATCCAGCAACTCGTCGTTCCGTTTACCCAAATAAAACCCCTCACATGAAGCTCCCTAGTATTGTAGCATTTAATAGATAAGACATATGTTTTGTTTATATATCATAAGTGTCAAATGGTTTGTAAACACAAGTTACAAGGTTGATTGGTTATGATTAGGAAATCATAATGGTTATCACAAGTATCGTTATAATTTATGTCACAAGTGTTTAAAGAAAAGTTTACAAGTTTCTAAATTGTAAAGTTGGTTATTACAAGTATAGCTTCATGGTTTATCAAGGGATTAGATCCAAATTGTATTGTATACATTTAGGTTTGTCAAGGCTAAGGCCTTTGGTTTACGGTCTCGGCTTAGGAAGCCTTCTTGAGTCTTTAGCCATGGCCTTGTCGTGGCTTTAGTCACAGCTATCATGGTCTTGAGACTCAGCCTTGGCCTTAGCCCTGGTTGTGGTCTCAGCTTAAGACCATTAGGCCTCTTGGTTTGCCTTTAGTTGTGAAAAAGTATAGTTTTATATGGCAGTTTCAGTTTTTTAAGGAAAGTGGCCTGTTTTAAGCGTTTTCAGGGCCCGAGCTTTTTTGAAAGTGAAGGAAAACGTCATTCCGGACAACTTTCATTCTTTTACTTTTTGATGAAATGGACCAAAAGGCCTTGAAAAAAAACGGGCAGACCCTTAACAGTTTCAATTTGGCAGTTTCGGCGTTTTGGTTTTCCTAACTTCTTTTAGCCGTATCTTTTGACTCGTGTACTCGTTTTGGGTGATTCAAATTGCTATGTTTTCCTTGTAAAATCCTTTATAACAGTAGGTAAGTTTCTAATATCATGGTTATAGTACTTTGGTCATATTTTTCAATATATGTCACTAGTTTTCTTGTTTACATCCATTTAGCTAACATATGATTCCCTTAACTTGTTTTAGTGGTTTTTGTACATCATGATAACAATATAAAGACAATATATAACATAAAAGAAGTATGAGAAACATGTAAATGATATTGAGCAAGAGAGTGTGTTAGGGTTTCTTACAACTTTTGGCTTTCTAAAGAAAGGAAGTTCAAGAACAAATGACTAGATCACTAAAACCTAAAGCCTCAACAATAACTCCTAGCTTCCATATCCTTCAACCAAAGGCTTGAAACTCTTGATAGATAGCTAGGAATACTTGTAGGAATGCTTGAAAACTTCCCCTAAAGTCACCCTTGTGTAGTTTTCAAATTCACCAAAGGATGAAGAAACTATAACTTGGATCAACTAAAGCTTTACAAGAGCTTTAGAAATTGTATAAAACTTATTACTTGAAAATTTACTAATGGATTGCTCTTGATTATTGTTGCAGCTGGTTTTTAGGATGAAAAGGAAGAGAAATTGGACTTGGTCTTATAGGTAGATTATTGGACTTGGTCTTATAGGTAGATGAGGAGGTTGAGAAACTAGATATTTTGCAAGCTTACTTAGTAAGTTTCAAAACTTGTTCTCATCTAATTTCATCAAGGCTTATCACAAGCCAAAAAGGCTTGTGACTAGTCATAAATTTCATGCATATCTTATCTTGGATGACTATATGGTTTAAATTTGGTATTATTTTGTTTACGGAGTCAGTTTTGTCCCGAAAATCGCTAACTGTAAGTCGTTATGTCATGAAACTTAAAACTGGGTATCCTAAAAATATGAAACTTGTAGAAATGATTAAACTTATCATTATACTCCATAATAAAATATAAAATGAGTGTTATGTTCCATCGGGTTGCTTAAACGCTATTTAAAGCTGGAAACGCTGGTAAAAAACGCGTAATTCGCGTAAATTTCCAAAACTTGTGGATCTGTCATAAAGAGACAGAAATACATATTTCTAATGTTAATTGTGTTTTATGGACATATCGGGATGCCTGAATGACGTTTGAACCCTAAAGTAATTCTCGGACACGGTTTTGTGAAAATCGGTTCTGAATGGATTCAACGTACGTCGTCAAGACGACTTGTCGAGTTTCATTTATCTTGTCATGAAAGTAAAATAAAAACATTTTATGGGATGAATAGTGAATGTGAATAGTAAAAGTGAATAGTAACTTTTAAAAAAATAAAAAGTAACTTGAAAATGCGGGTGGTTACACAATGTCTGCAAGCTGTTGCAAAATTCCATAAGAAAAGGTGTTATCTATTAAAAGGTTAAAAGAATATTATAAATATTGGTAAAATGGTGTAAGCTTGTTGCATGAATAAGCTGTTAACTACAAGGAAATCAGGATTGTTAAAAGAAGCTCTTAAAAGGTTTTGAAAACATGGTTGATAGGTAGTTCATATTCTTACTCTCATACCAAACAAAATTATATACCCTTCCGATGTACGGGGCTACCCTAAATAGGTAATAGTATGTAATAATTAAAATATAATAGATCTGGATATGATTTTGGTCCTTATAATTTCATATGCACATAATTGCCTACAGTACAGAGTTCCACCAACAGAAAACGCTATCTAAACGGTAGTCATGTACAGAAACCACAGATTTTTTTCTATTCTGGAAGTTATTTTTTCTCATGGTATATAATATCTACATTGAAAGTCATTGTTGGCTTTCATCCTCTTGCTTTGGTATACCATTTCCTTAAAAAAAATCATACCTCCATAACATCAAGTTCCATAGTCATTGTATACAAGAGAGGAACCTTTTTTGTTCTGGAAAGGAAAAGAACCTGCATGTTATTTTGGAATACGAGCATCTAAAAGGTGACATATACTAATGAAATAAGAATCACATGATACAAATACATAAAATAATTAAAGACACTTAGGTTCACTATAATTCTGAAGTAATATCTCTAATTGCACCTTATGTAAAGAAGACACAGACCAAGAACAATACATGTTTAATTTTTATAGAAAGATGAGCTTTTTTCTTGGATTTTAAACCTTAGAGACTGGATCCTCTTTAGGTGTGGGGTGCTTGCTAAACATTTATAATGTAGGATCAATTTATTAGATGATAAATATGTCCAAGCCCGTTTGGGTCATATTTATCGTCTAATAAAATTCTGCAGCAACTGTTTAGTATGAAAATGGTTGGACACTAGAATTAGGATAATAGATAATTGGCTTGTTAATTTAGAAAGTTGTTTCAGCCCCATGCTTTTGGTTCTTTCTTATGCCATGTGATGATGTGATGATATTATTTGAGGATGCGATATTTAGTTTGGTTCGTTTATATCATTCTTTCGTGTATTTTCAGGTATCACCCTATATCGCCGTTTACTTGATTCTAATCCACTATTTGACTTCTAAAATCTAAAACAATCAGGTATGTCATTTTCCTCTATCATCCATTTATTTATAAAATAGAGATGTTGATGGGTTTAATTCTTTGTGTTTTAACACCGCCAAAACCACCATTGATGGTTATTTTAAGAAGCTTGATTGCTTATAAACTACTGGAAAGTGTGGTTTGTTTATGACCTCGCACTATCAATTATGTTTAAAGTTTGTGTATTTTGGTATAAGTTTGCATTTTTTTTTGTAATAGAGGATTACTACTAACCGTATGGAATTATGGATTGAATTGAAATTTGTATCTTTAGAATTGTATGTATGTATGTATGTATTTATGGATCTAATTATGTCTTTGTGGATCTAATTATTGATAGCTAAGGTTTTAATCATTGATTTTAGTTGTAGCATCATCTGGTTATCTTGCATCTTGAAACCAATAAGATGTTGACTTTTCAATTACTTTATTCTCACTTCTATATATTACTATTACACAATTGCTTCATTCCCACTGTCCAAACTATGCATCATCTGGTAATCTTGCATCTTGAAATCAATAACATTTTGTGTTCTTACTTTTCATATTTCTTTCGTCCCCTTCCCAAACTATGCATTGTAGTGCAAGTCATTATTTTTGCTGTTGTTTTGTTAATATTCACTTCTAATAAGTGTGTATTTATTTTTCTATATTAACTAGTTTTTACAAATCTTCACCTTATAAAAAATAATTTACATCTTTTATGTAGTTTTAGAAGAAGTATTTAAGAGTCAAGACTCGCTTCGAGGTTGCAATGTGGATCGTTTCGTCAATTGTCTTATGAAATTCCTGGATTTCTTCTCCACTGTTTAGAGCTTGTACTTGGCTGGGTAAATTCAAGATTTATTATGTATTTGTCATGTGGCGTGATTCTTAATTCTAAAGGCATGTTGGGGACGACATCAATTTCATCAAATACCGTCTGTTTATGTTGAGTTATTCAAAGGCAGTGACAATAACGAGATTGATGGATCTAAACACACACCTTCTGTTAGTGATACTTTGATATATATTAATAAGCACGCGGAATATACTTAGTAATACTAGAAGATGGTTTATATGATGTAATGTAAGTGAGAATGGTTTAACACAAAGCTTCAATATTATTAAGAAATAATACGAGTGATCTTTCTTATCACTAGGGTTACACCTTGAAGCTTATATGAATGATACGTACACTAAGCAATGACCTAGGATCTCCTTTTATAGCACAAAGAGTCCTTTACAAGATAAGTATAAACCTAACAATATAGAATATACACAAAATCTTTTCTATACTTATCAATACACGAAGACATAACAATTATCCTAATAGCAGTGGTAATATTGTACTGGCAGTGGTAATGAGTTTCCACTGCTAGCGTAATCTTTAGCAGTGTCTTCCACAAGACTATCAGTGGTAACTGTTAGTATTATTATTCCCAACAATCCTCCCCTAAACTTATGATTTCTCTGCAAATCAATAAGTTTCTTCAATCTTCATTGTCTGTAAGGATTTGGGAATTCTTTCAAACACTTCTCTTTCTTCTTAATTCCTGACTAGCTCTTGAACATTGATCTTGAAGCCTATGTAGCAAAGCTCTGACCTTCTCAGTATCTTCATGGACTCTTATTGTTGAACACAACATCACAGTGAGAGTTCCAGCTCCGAGTGGGTATTCTTTCTCAGCAAACATAAATGCATCCGCTCCATCTTTTGTAGAAACATGATGAACTTCACATGAATCATAATAAGTCCATGCAGTACCAGGACATGAACATGCAAATTTCCAGAAAGCATCATTTTCATCTGGTTCATAGAGCCTTCTAAGATTTACCCATAACTGCATTTCCTTCCTATCTTTAAGATCTTCAGCATCAAACCTTTCTTGAACTAATCTCCACAGTGTATCAAGATCATCTCTGTCACATGCTTTGATAAGTTCTTCAAAATAAATGAATGATGAAGTTTCACCACCTAGCCTTGTAATCTTCCATGTTGGAGCAAAATTGCTAGCAGTATAAACTTCCCAATCAACAATAGGATGTCTGACTTGCAGTGGTTCAGGATAGAAATCTTCTTCTTCAATCAATATCATTCCAGTCAGTTGTTCTTCAGTGAATTTCTCAGTTGGAACTTCTTGTTCTTCAGCAAATTTTGTCTTCTTGAATGTATGAGAATCACTTTATTTGGCCTTTCTCTTCAAATTAGGATACCTTCTTGCTTCTTCATCAGAGTCCATTGGAATAAAATCTTTATCTTGTCTTTGAACTTTGTAGTAAATACCTTCAACTTGATCATCAGGCATTCCTTTGAATTGATGTCTTTTTCAGCCACCAACATTGCAACAATAAGTCTTCATGTATGCAATAACTTGTGCCTTAGTTGGTTGCCTTGGTTTCTTTTGACCTTTTCTGACTGAACCAATTACTTCTTGAAGTGCTTGATTATTCTTCATTTGAATAAAATCCTTCAACTGAGCAGTTTTTTGTTCTTCAGTTAAAGATTTATCTGCAACTATGTCAATTGCTTTCTTCTTGATCACTGGATCATTTGCAATCAAGAAATCAATCTCTTGGTATGTAGGCACATAGCTGAACTCTGGAGTCTTTTCTTTTAATATTGTAGGTGGAACAGTGGAAACTGCATCTTCAGTGGTTTCCATTCTGTCCAGCCTTTTAGCCTCCATAAAGCTAGCAATCTCCAATTCATCAAGCTTTTTCTTTGCTGCAACTTCATCTTGATTAAACTTTCTAGCAACTTCAAAGATCATGAGCAATATGAGCTTGTTCTTTCTTTGAAATCTTTCTTCTTGTTTGCTCCTTGCTCTGCATAATAGCTTTACCTTTCTCTTTCTTTTGCTTTTCAATTTCTTCACTTGCAGTAGTAGTATCTTGTCCAGCAGTGGGAACTATAGGCTCTGCAGTGGAAATTGTATCAGTGGTAAAATCTGCAGTTGCAGTTGCATCAGTGAAAATTGTTGCTTGTTCTGATTGCTGTTGAGGATCTTCTTGAGTATCAGCTTCCTCAGTACCTTTACTTGAAACACCTTCCTTTCCAAAGTCAAGTTTCCTCCCCTTAGTTTCAGCATCTGTTTTCCTCCCTTGTTTGGGAGAATTCCCCAAATCTTTATTGAAATCTGCTGAATCACCATTATCAGGTGAGGATGGAGATGATATCACAATCTTTGCAGTTTTTCTTTGCTTTAACCCCTGCAACTCTTCCTTCAAGGTCTGAATCTCTTCTGTCAACTGTGTAATATCCTTGGCATGTTGCTCCTTCAGTTGTGCCAAGTCTTTCTCCAGAGATTCAACCTGCTTAGCTTATATGGGTAGTATTTAGAAAGTCCACAATCTGATGAAAAACAGGGTCACTCTTCTCGTTTGACTTTTTCAAGTAGGCCACTTGGTTGTGGTCATCTGCAAAAGTAATAGGTGCCATAGAATCTTTTGATGAAAAATATAATGTGTCAGTATGAATTGTATAAAAAAAACTCGCCAATTGAGAGAAAGATATATAGTGGTAGGGTTTAAGAGTTTTGCGCAAGAAAGATTATCTAAGGAAAGAATTTATCTTTAGAGGATAAATATCAATTTGGAAAGTAGATAATCTTCTAAAAATTTACCCTATATATATGGAAAGCAATTTCTCTTCAACGGCTAGTAAAAATTTATTTACTGACACAACAGTTGTAACGGCTAGATCAACAGTGGTAAAAATAACACTGTCAGTGGAAACTGTGAACTAGCAGTGGTAATTTTTCACAAAGATTTTCAAAGAGCAGTGGTAAGAAAAACATATGAAAATAGACTGCTCTTTTCATAGTTTTTAGCAAACTACCAGCTATCAACGGATTTGATATGCCTTTACCATAAGCCGTTTGCTATGGACTAGCCAACTCTTAATCAAAAAGAATATGGTGAGTTGATAACCATATAGTTTTTGGTAAACTATCAACCATAAACGGATTTGTCAAGTCTTTACCAGTAGCCGTTTGCTCTGGACTAGTTGATTCTTATGTGGATTAGACATGGTGAATCAATAACCATTTGTTGTGTGTCTCAGTTACACACTTTTTAAGATCAACTCCCGTACCAAGATTGGTTATTTACCCGCATGTGTTAGCATAATACAAAGAATATGAATAACCAACTTGTTTTAACCAAAGTTACTTTTAACCAAGCCACTATCTAAAAATATCTTCCCAAAGTCAACCTGATAATATTTATATTTACTCTTCAACCTACGAAAATAGGAAAAAATAAATATATACTTTAATGAACCCTTGTGATCGACTTTGCCTATATAAAGGGGCTCGACACATCATAATCCTTATCAAAAACCCACTCTAACTCACAAAATCCCTAAACATCACCATGAGCAATCCTTCTAATATCATTAACATCTCCTCTGATTCTGAGACAAAGTATGTGGTTGCTTCTGAGTCATCTTTAGAGGCATCAGGATGGGCAGGTTACTTTCCACCCTGTGCTACAAGCTCTTCTTCCAAGAAGCCACCAAATCAGACTGCCAATCATACACCTGCTGTCAGACCTACACCTTCTCTTGAGTTTTACTCCAGTTCATCAGATGATGATGCTGATGATGAAACCTATTCCTTGTCCAAAGAATTGCCAAGGGCTCTGACAGAAGCATTGAAGACAGCTCTCTCAAACATGAAGCAGATATCTATACCATAGAAGCCTGCAAGACTACCAAGGCCGCCTCCACAAGTTCTTGGTCTTGCATGTCCAAGAATGCAGTCAACCTTTGAAAACAAGAGGAAGAAAGCACAGAAGAACAAGCATGACTATGAGGGTAAGGGCAAGAAGCCAATGGAGTAGCTGGTGTAGGATGTAGGGATGTAGGATGTGTTAGATTGTTATCTTTTGTGTTATGATTATGTTTGTTGACACTCTCTCTCTGATGTAATGCATCTTGCTTATGGAATAAAATTTATCTGTTTTACTTTTCCACTGTGAGAGTAACTTTTATCACTGCTTGCATTATAGTTTCCACTGTTAGGCTTAATTTCTGCATAAAAATTAGTGGACAACTAAAAATACAAGCACTAAGCAACAACAACTTCAATATATACAAGTAATCTTTCAAACCTGTATAACACAAACATAAACCACACACTGAAGGTATTGTTAAGGTTAGCAGTGGTTAGAAAGTAACCAGAAGTGAATTCAAAAGTATGCTAGCAGTGGTTAGAACAGTACTTAACCACCCAGTCACCAAGTCAACTCCAAGTCATTAATCCGTCCACCAAAGTCAAAGACTTCATTTACTTCTCAACAACTTATACCTTCCCCTCATTAACTTACTGAATCCAACTTAACCTGTATTAAAGAATGTATAACACACCTGTATTAAAGAATGTATCACAAAAAAACATTTCTCTCTCAAAAACTTACATCTCTCCAAAATTCACCATGAGTCATTCCAACCCAATCAATGTCTCATCTAACAGTTCATCTGTTGATAGTGTTTGGGATGAAAGTGTTTGGCATTATGTTCTGAACAATCCAGGTAGAACTAAGAGAGAGGTGTTTGAAGAGGTTGGTTCAAGAAAGAGAAACCATTTGGCCATGAGCACTACCCCTTCTGTTGCTGGTCCATCATCACTCCAACCAATGCCTCAGGATGCTATCAAGGAAGGCAGCTCAGACATTAGTTCCTATGTGTCTCCTTATGAAGAGTCTGATGATGAAACAGCTTCTAGAGCCCTTGTGATTCCACCCCTTGCTACAATACTTCCACCAGGAGAGCTGCAAGCACCACCTTCTCAACCATTGTTAACAGCACCACCACCAGAGGGTCCTTTATCATCCTCACCACCTGTTGGAGGAAGAGTGATTGGACTAGCATCCCCAAAGGTGTACAGGGTGATTGATAGGCGAATGGCGCCTAAAGTGATGCCAGAGTGGGCCTTCCCTAAGAAGCGTTAGGTGATAGTAGGTGGTTAGGTTGGGGTTGGATTGGGGTAGTATGTGAAGCTTGTGTTTGTAGTAGGTTGTTGTATGTTGTTTTCAGTTTTTCCTGTTATGTAATGATGCTGGTTGTATGAACCTGATGGATGTACCCTCTGCACCCTGTGTGCGGATTTGTTTAATAATAATAATAATCTATGCTTTTCTTTAAATTCCTTGCATCATTCTGATTATGATTTACTTCTTTTATCTCCAAAACTAACAAGCTGTCCATCATAATGTTCAAAATCTGAGAGATAGGACTTGTTGCCAGTCATGTGCCTTGAACATCCACTATCTGTGTAGCCTTGATCTGATCTTTTTATCCTTGGATGTTCCTGCACATATAAGAAAGGAGTTAGTTTCCTTTGGGGACCCAAGCCATGATTGACTTGGATCTGCCTCGTGTATCAATATAGTTATATCTATCAAAGGTTATTGATACACCATTAAGATTGGTTGATGTGATAATTCCTTTAGTTTTCCATTCCCAACCTGCTAAGGCCTTCACAGCATTTCCCATGTTATCCTTGGTCTTGTTTACAACCCTTGCAGTGAGAACTTTTGGTTGAGCAGTGGTAACTGCTGGCTTAGTTTTTGGTACCCACTGTTGGATATTTTGAACCCTTTTGTTTTGAAAAGACCTTTTCCCTGTTTGTGTAGATTTTGCAAAAGTTGTTTTGAATTTTGCACTTGTAACAGGTGATTTAGGGTGAGCAGTGTTAACAGTTTTTGCAGTGGCAAAAGTTTTAAGTCCACTTCTTAATTGAACTGCTCTTGGGATCATTTTGCTGTGTAAATTAGGGTGTACATTGTTTTGAAACTTGTTTGACTTCACCCTTTTATTCCCATGGACTTCCTTCTCCCAAAATGATAGTCACAATTAGCATGTAAATGATAAAAGCTACCACAGATATAACATGTTTTGTTGTACATCACAAAATCACTACCTAGTTTTTTATATTTAACATGATTCCAACTCCTCTGGTTACCCCTAGGAGCTGGTGACTTATTCCTATACATCCCAGCATACCTTACAGTTGATCTATGCTTATTAACTTATTTCCTAGGTTCCTCTGTAATAGTATTTACAAATTTTGGGATAGAAACCTCTTCATTCTTTTTAACATTCTCATCTACAACAGATGAGTCACTTGCACTTTCAAAAACATCAGTTTCATGCTTAACCTGTTCCTCAGTTTTCACAAATGTGTTCTTTAGAGGACCATATTCACATTTAAGTTCCTGAAACTCTTCTAAGCCTGTATGAGCTAAATCTATGCCTGGATGTGATGGAACACCCCTTAGTGGTGATGGAACAGTATTATATCCCATACCTGACTTAACTTTACTAGTAAATTGAGCATCTTAAATTTTATCAATTGACTTAGACTGAAAATAACAGGTGTCAATAGATAAATTGACATTCTCATTTTTTTTTAAGTTTCTAAAACTCTTCTTTTAGTGCCTCATTCACAGTTGTCTTAAGATCTAACTCTTTTCTAAGAATAATCATATCATCATTATATTTTGACTCATTTTCTCTATAATGCTCTAGTTGTTTCTCTAAAACAGCTATGCCTCTTCTAAGGTTTGACACAGTATAATTAGCAGCATGTAACTCTATTCTTTCCTTGTCAAATAAATCACTAAGCCTTTGACATTCTCTAGAAGCCCTACATGATTTAGAACAACTTTCAAAGTTTTGTACCTCAGAGTCAGAGAAAGCCATGAGAGCATGTTCTGTAGCCATAAAAGCAGCATCTGAAGGTTGTTCCTCTTGATCATCAGCCATGAAACTCCAATCATAGCTCACACCATCAATTGACAGGATTGCCTTTAGTTCCTCCACAATTGGTTCTTTCTTTTGCTTGTACCAAGTAGACCTTTTGTCCTGGTTCCTTGGTCTTCTGCATTCTCTAGCAAAATGCCCCATCTTGTGACAGTTGAAACACTCTACTTTCTTTTTATCAAACCCTGCAGTTTCACTACCATTTATGTGAATTAGCTTGCCAGTCTTCTTGTAGAATTTCCTAGCCCTCATGCTAAGAAGAGCTATTTGCCATTTTATGTCCATCTCTTCTAAGTCATCTTCATCAATTTGCTCTATGTCTTCATGAGTCAATATAGAGCCATTAACTTGAGTGGAGATAAAATCATAAAAGTTAGGATCTCCAATACCAGCAACCTTCTTCTTTGAACCTGCAGTGGTAACACTAGCATTACCAGTGGAAATAGTAGAACCTGCAGTTGCAAAATCATCATCACTTTCATCTTCAGAATTATCATCGTCAACAGAGGTTGACAACAAAGCCAAGCTGATGGAGCTTGTACAAAGTTTCCCTGCCTTCTTCAATCTTTGTTCAATGAGTTTGAAGTAATTATAGAGATCATTGAGCTTCATAGTTTCAATCTCAGGTTTGTTTTCCCAGACTGTAACATTTGTATGAAACTCAGAAGGCAAACTTCTCAGAAACTTCAGATTTAGGTCTTCCTTATCTACCTCAATTCCAAACATAGTCAACTGTGTGACAATCTTCTGGAGTTTGGTGAAGATGTTTTCAAGTGATTCATTGCTTGAAGCAGAGAAGTTTTCATAACTTTGCTTCAACAACGTCTTTTGTGTCTTCTTTGTAGCATCATTGCCACCAAACACTGAGCAAATCTATTCAAAAAGTTCTTTTGCTGTCTGGAATTTGCTGAAAGCAATGATCTGGTCTCTAGGAAGAGTCATTAGTAACAAACTTCTGGCCTTCAGGTCATTCTTCCTTTTTGCTCTTCATCATTAGTTTTAGGTACAGAAATTTTTACAACTTCTGTTTCACAAACTTTCTCAGTCTTCTTCTGAGACTGGAAGGAATTACCATTTAAAATGATTTCCCATAGAGCATAGTCTTGTATGAGAAAGTATTGCTCAATCAATATCCTCCACATCTCAAACTCATTAAGTTTGAGCTTAGGAAGCCTTAGAGCAGAGTTGGACTGGTTGTTTTCCATCTCCATTGATTTGAGTGAGTAGGTTAAGCTTATTCTTTGGATCTTCTAAATCAAAATATCATAACCTTCGCTCTGATACCACTTGATGAAACTAAAAACGTGATGAAGATAGTTTCGTGGTCATTTGTAAGCTCTAGGGTTTAACAATAACAAAAATATAACATTGCACAGCGGAATAAACATAAGAACACTTTGTTATTGACACAAGGTTTTTCCACATCTTTCCCAATTATATTTCATCAGAATATAACGTGTTACCTAACTGTAACAGGGATCAAAGACACCTTCGATCTTAGGGATAACTAAACTAGTTCTAGGCGTTTACAATGAACCACGCTCTAGAACACACACACACCTTTCTACTAGACGTCTACATTGTGAAAGACTTAATTCATAAAACCTACACCCCATGTCCTCTTTATATACTAGAGGATTAGGGTTTACAAGATACTACGAAGGACTAAATAATAAATCTTCTTTTGCAAGCAAGTCCTTCCATCTTTTTGTAGATTTCTTCTTTGTCACTTTAAGTCCCTTTGGTTATGTTAGATTATCGTACTACTTGGCTGTGACTCAAATTAAAGCAGTTGTGGAATTGAGTTTATACTGCTATGGTAAATGAGTTACTACTGCTACGTTAAGAGTGCAACTTGGACATGTTATTGCTGCTGCGTTTGATGGTTTATACTGCTACTTCTTCGTTACCACTGCTAGGTTCTTGGTTACCACTGCTAGCTTATTTTGATACCGCTGCTCGCGATAGTTTCCACTGCTAGCATGTTCGAACTACTGCTACTGTTAAGACGCTGCTTCTGCTATAGTTTTTCGTTTATGCTACATGGGACGGTGAAGGTAAAAGTTCTTTAATGCATATGTACGTACGAATGAGGTTTGATGATAACAAGGAACTGAAACTTGAAACCCTTGTATAACGAATTGTCAATGTCACGTGGTACTACTTTCGGATTGGTGGTATTCAATGAATTTATAGGGTGAATCAGTTTGAATGTTGACCAAGAAGATATTCATATTCTAGTTTTGTAGTTTCTGCTCGAGCATGCGTAATTGGCGAACAAACGAAGATATTGAATTAATGATAATTGAAACGATGGATTATTTTTTTTATATACAGATTGGTATTATTGGTGGTGGCCCATGGTGTATATTAATTAGTACATAACCTTGTACTAATGATTGGATGTTGAATGTACGAGGAAGATAAATCAATATGAAGGTTTGTCTTGTGCGACAATAGCTATTGTAATTCCTATTGGTTGAAGAAAATTAATGCGCATACTGTACGTTAACAGTTTGTACTGCTTAGTTTGTCCGAGAAAATTATTGCAACTGCTAGCTTTGTCCGATAAATTAGTTTCTGCTGCTAGCATTCATCGACATCGGATAACACATATTTTTGGTTCTCGTATATTTTTGGAGTTAAGGGGAAGTTGTACATGTTTTTGGTACGGAGTTTATTGGATTTTTTTGGCAACACACACATGGGATTTTGGTTCACACACACAAGAGAATATTGGAATTTGTTCTTAAAAAGTTTTAAAAAGCTTGATTTTGGTTTTTATTAATTAATTGATTACGAAGACGATTATTTATCACTTATTTGAAGGTGAAGTGGAATTACTTGGATACGTGTTTTATCATATCTTAAAAGGATTCTCACAACTTTTAAGGTAACTTGTTCGTGCTTTAATGATTGTGATGAAGAATTGACATAACACTTAAAGGAGTGACGTTATTGTACTCAGTGATTATCGTCAAGAGATTGCGGTCTCCCTATACATTGATTGATATACGTTCAGAGTCACGTGGATAAACAAGACATAAGATACAAGTTTGGGTTATTTTACTTCTTCATCAAATTCGTTATATTTGGGTTTCTTTACAAGTGATAATTACAAGGAGCTTACAGATTTGAAGAATCATTTGATGTTCATGCACCACTCAAGGGGAAGTTTTTTATTCTTACTACTGTTGATTAGTATTACTACTGATGGTTTAGATTTCTACTGTTTCAAGTTCATTTTTAGTTGTGGAAAACTTCATGGAGGGTAATTTGAGACATTGGAAGGATGAATTGGATGTGTGGTATTGATTCGTGGTGGTCAAGATCAAGTTTGCATATGTTCTCTATTTGTTGATAACAAAAAGGGGAAGAGATGTTGAAGTGGCATGGCATGGATTAAGGGGAAGACAAAGGAAGACAAGATTTGTTTCATTCACGGAGATGTTTACATCTCAACTTCTGCTACTTTGTCTAGGGAAGTTCGTACACGACTTTGTTTATTTTGTCATCATCAAATAGGGGAAGATTGTTGGGATTCTTGATTTCATGAGACAAAGTAAATAGAAGAATGAAACAAAGGGACTTAAAGTGACAAAGAAGAAATATACAAAAAGATGGAAGGACTTGCTTGCAAAAGAATATTTATTATTTAGTCCTTCGTAGTATCTTGTAAACCCTAATCCTCTAGTATATAAAGAGGACATGGGGTGTACGTTTTATGAATTAAGTCTTTCACAATGTAGACGTCTAGTAGAAGGTGTGTGTGTGTTCTAGGGCGTGGTTCATTGTAAACGCCTAGAACTAGTTTAGTTATCCCTAAGATCGAAGGTGTCTTTGATCCCCGTTACAGTTAGGTAACACGGTATATTCGGATCAAATATAATTGGGGAAGATGTGGAAAAACCTTGTGTCAATAACAAAGTGTTCTTATGTTTATTCCGCTGTGCAATGTTATATCTTTGTTATTGTTAAACCCTAGAGCTTACAAACGATCACGAAACTATCTTCATCACGTTTTTAGTTTCAACAGAGATTTATAGTGACGTCAATCGTGTATGTTTTACTTTCATTTATGTTCAAGTAGTTAATAAAGTTGGCTTGTATCTTTTTGGTTCTGTAGTTTGCAAGAGTAAACATACAGTAGGCAAACTCAATGTGTATCAATAGAGTTGTAATATCAATGGATCTTTCTTATTTGAATCCATGCTATGTTTGTTTTAAAAAAGAAGAGAAACTAATTCATTCATGGCTGATATTGGTTGAAATTATCTCGTGCAATATTTTTTTTGTTTTTTCATTCACATAGAGCCATGTTTTTAAGTACAAAATCGGGCTCTATAACTATAAACAGAGCCCGTTTTTCAAACCGGGCTCTAAAAGCATTTCGAATAGAGTCCCCTCCCCTTTGTACCGGGCTCTATAAGCATTTCGAATAGAGTCCCCTCCCCTTTGTGCCCGTAGGCAAAACCGGGCTCTATGACCAATTTCAACCAGGCTCTATGCCCTTTTTGTAGTAGTGTTTTTTTCAAATATTAATATCTTTCAAACCGTTAATCGTTAAACGAAAAAAAATATACCATTACGACAAGAATTTAATTATCTTTCTATAGATAGGCACTTTGATATACTTTCGACAAAAAAAAAATTCTTTGTGTTTTTCACTTTTTTTTTTTACGTTTTTTTCGTTTTTGTTCGTTACTGAAATTTGCATGAAAAAAATCACATGTGATTAAACACTAATTTGAATATCACATGTGATATTAGTCTTAAATCGCATATAATAAATTTGAATATCACATGTGATATTAGTGTTAAATCACATATGATAATATATCATATGTGACTTAACACTAATATCATATGATAATATATCATATGTGACTTAACACTAATATCATATGTGATATTACATATCATATGTGATTTAACACTAAATATCACATGTGATATTTAAATTAGTATTTAATCACATGTGATTTTTTCATACAAATCTTATATTCGAAATTAAAAACAAAAAAAAACGAAAAAACATGAAAAAAAATGATTTTTTTCTTTTTTCGAAATTATATCAAAGTGCCCGTTTATAGAAAGATAATTAAATGCTTGTCGCGATGGTGTAATTATTTTCGATTAACGGTTAACGGTTTAAAATATATTTAAATTATAAAAAATAGTTGAAATAATAAAATGCTTTTAATTTCAACCATTGATTTCTTTTTAGATGGAGGTTGGGGATGGACCTCTTGGTATGTGACAAAAATTTTGTATGTAAAATAACTCTACTCCAAAATGTATATGTTAGTCGATAGATTGCATAGTGGTTTAGATATTTGGCTCAAGCCCAATTCTAGATTAATCTATACTTTGTTATATATTGTACCAAACCTTTGTTACACATTCATCAATACACAAACCTTTACATGGTATCAGAAGCCGTGTATCCTTCCACCAAACCTTAAATTTTTTTCGTTTCCTTATCTGCCGATCAAAGTTTTGTCAAAGTATTCATTGGTTAATATTTTGTTAAAGCCTTAAAGGTAAAGTATCCTTTAGTTGATACTTTGTTGAAGGTTAAGTATCCTTTGGTTGATCTTTTTTCACGTTTTACAACCGTGTGAAACCCTAAAACCTTTTATGCCTAGCCCTAACCTACCTTTCTTCCTCAACATGATTGGCAACAACAACAATCCCCCTGCTTTATCCTTTTCGGATAAACTACTCATTAGAGGTGACAAAACGGGCGGGCACGGGCAATAGGCTAAACAGGCAACAGGCTAAACGGGCACTAGCCCAATGGGCACGGGCTTAAAAGGGCACCGGCCAAACGGGCTCATGTTTTACGAATTAGTTTAGAAAAGACCTAAAACGACAAAAAAAATTCCTCAAACGTAACACATCATTTATATTTGAGTAACTAAATAAACTATCCCTATAAGTTTTTCATTAAAAACAATTTAATGTTCGAGAAAACATGTGCCCATTATGCCATTTAACTTCTAAATAGGCAATATATGCCCATTTCAAAAAAAGAAGGAGGCTAAATGTGACCGAATCTTTTAAAAAGTTACCTATTTAGCCCATTATTTTTATTTTGGGCACAAATTGCCACCTCTACTTCTCATCATCAAAAACTTAACCACACGTGTTCTCGTCATCTGATAAACAAAATTATGCGTCGTAGGTGTAGTTCTTTAAGAACCTTTGTCGAGGGTTTGACATCCTCGATCATATCATCTCTTCTGATGTGGACCACTGCTAGTGCATTATTTCGTCCTACCCCGGAATGGTCGAAAGTTGATTCTATCGTGTTGTCATGGATAGTCATGACACTTTCCGAAACCCTCCAAGCACGTCTAGTCGTGGAAGACCCTTAATCCGCTAAGCACGCATGGCATCACCTAGCTACAATCTTTCATGAAAACAAACGAATCCACACTCTAGCCTTGAAGCCGTAATTACGATCCATGAAACTTGTGTTGGGATTTAATACTCATAGCAATTATATAAAATCAAATAACATCATCAAAGCATGCAGCGGAAGTAAATAGGAATAATATATGTAAGTAATTAACCGAATAAGAAAACGCGTACCTTTTAGCAATTCAAGAATCAAACGGTAATTGAACAAGAACTAAAACCCAAAACCCTAACTTTAGGGTTTATTAAATTCGACCCACACAAAAGTCGACCACCAAGATTACAAGCTCAAGTGTGCTTGTCCTTCGTTCTTGTACACACGTACTATTAGCGATTTGATGTGAAAAGCTAGTTCCTTGAATCACAAATAAAACCAAACACTTGTTTCTTCAGTTTGGAAAATCGAAACCCTATGGGAAGGGTTGGAACCGATCGGCTAAAGACAAGAGAGAGGAGAGGAGGAAGAAATTAGGTTATTGGTGATCCAAGATTAGGAGAATAATGAATACAAGGGTTTGTATATATACATTCTCAAAACTTGGTGACCAAGAAATCCCACCTCCTTGGGTTGGGTAGCCCACGACCGGCCAAGCCATCCCAAAGGGATTCCGGATCCTTCTTGTCCACTAATTTCATTCTTTGTCCTCATAGTTTACATTTAACGACCGTTAACTAAACCTCGTTAAATATTTAACTATCGTTATGTTTTATTTCGTGACTAATAATTAATAATAACATTTTATATATTAGTTATTAACATCAACTCTCATACGTAATGTGTGCAATCCCGAAGTCTCGAGTTCGAATCCGGACATACATATATTTAAATATCCATAAAACCTTACAGCTCCCACTTGGATATTACTAAATATAGTAATGACATCCGTTAGTCTAGCTTTCACACGCCAATGCCCCCAGATCAAATCGAGTATGGTCTCCTGGAAAAACCATTTAATGATTCATCATTTTTACTTATCCTTTTGTTACTAATACTACATTAACTATGAATATGGATCAAGTCATTTCATAAGTTAATATTCTTTTTCTCGTTGTATTCGATTGAACAAGATTACCAAATCATCTGAACGTATTCCCGATAGATCTTGGGTATGGCCATACAAACATCTTGTCAACCCTACGAGGGGCCCAAATATAGTATTATGCTTTGAAACAAATTCAAAGGAACAAATTCTCTTGACTACAAACATAACTCATGAACTTTGCAACACTTCCGAAAATAGCCCTTATAACTACCAGTCACGGATAGCGTTAGACTATCTTACACAAATGCACTACATTCATATCAGTTATCTGGTATCTCAAGTCTGAGGATAAACACTTCGTGATATACTTAATGACAGAGATCCATAAAGTATCATCATGTAAAGTTGGGATGAGTCCTATATTCAATTCATTGAATATCATGTGAATCTGGTATGTCCCACGCATCAATATACTTTAAAAGTATATTCTACCAAAACTCAGATTTGTCTTAATTCAATGACATTCCCACATCATTGATCGACAACGGACTATTTAGAATAACATAAGTTATTCACGGATTAAACATGCAAATATAGGATATAATATTAAGAAAATGAAAAATAAACATGACCAATATTTTATTTCATTTAAACAATATTTGTTCAAAACATCCCTTATCCAAATACTAAATAGATCAATGCATGATAATAATGGTTAATGAATTATGTCTCAAGTAATGACAATCATACTTGTTGACAAGGCATAATTTCAACTAACTTTGATCTATCGGAATTTTGAGAATACTTAAGAATTCAACTAGTGAAGTTCTTGTATGTGTGCATTCAAAATATCTTGATATTGCCACATAATATTTCATAAAGTGTGTGACATCCTCAAGCACCAATTTATGACAATCAAACTTTCAAACATTTTTAAAGTTTAAAGTATTCTTATTCTTTATTGTATAATGCAACTATGCTCTTAGTTGAGCACAACTAGTTCACATGGCCATTTACAAGGATGAAATCCTCCCATGACTAGTATTGAGTGTCATCTCAATTAAACCAACATCATTGTATACAAACAACAATATGCTCTTTAAAATATCCGAAAACTTCAATATCTATAGTGTAATGTTTGATGCCTTCCAAACTTTCAAGTTTGTTGGCTATGACAATTACGCAACAGTTGCTGTATTGCTCATCCATAGAATTTTGAGAGCAAATCCAGGCTGAGGAATGTAATTCTAAATTCAAATATATTCCATTTGAATATTCATTACACTAGTTATCTAATAACTTCATTAGATATCAATGTTGTCAAATCATCTTGCATTCAAGCATGATACAACAATAACATGATGTACATGAAAAATCCTTGTGTCAAACTAAGATTTCATTCATGTTCTACATATCTATTTTCCAAATGATATATCATGTTCTATTAGACTCATTTATTTAATACCACATATGTTTATTAATAATAAACATATATTCCAAGGTTGTATGTCTTATTTTCTAAATCTTTCATGTGAAGTTCCATTCCAAACTAAAACTTAACATTTAGCTTAGATGGAATGTTACTACCCACAACATATAAGATTTAAAGAAAATGAACACAATACTCCCACTAGCTTTCAGAAATACTTAGAAATTATCTTATTTTAATTTTTAAATCAAAACTTGGATTTAATAGTTAAACATGAGAATCATCTCCTAGATGCGTGCATATATCCATTCATGGATTCTTGCAATTTGTACATTTCCAAAGATTATGTGAATTCATAAAACTCATTTGTATTACTTATCGTCCTCGCAAAAGCAATCACACAAGAAAGAGTTTTAATATCCAATTGTCATTTTTCATATCAATGAAAATAAGTATGACAATTATAATCATTATATATTTAATGTGCCAAGGAAAGAATATTCAATCACAGTTAATTGCTTAAGTGTGATTAATAATCTTGTCACAAGCCATGCATTAAACAAATGTACAATTTTGTCCATATGATTTCTACACAAAGAATTTAAACCGCTAGGGTTTTCCTTCCTTTGAAGAAACTAATCTTTATTAAGATAACCAAGTTTATAAAGTTGATTATCTCTTTGGACAGCATCTTAACATTCATAGTATGAATAATTTACCACAATTCAATATTAGGTAAATGCATCATCATGATTAACAGGTTTACCATGATCCTGCAACTCATATATCTCAGCACATCAATCAATCATCTGAGAATCCTTGCAGATCTATGAATGAGAATTCCATCATCTTGAGGTCTATCAAATTTGTCCTCATCATGATATTTACTAGTGTATTATAGAAGATTATGTGTTTTGTAATTGTAATTTAATCTCTTCAAGATCTAAACAAAACTCCCACTTGCTTTTGTAATTTAAAGACTATCTATAAATACTTTAGCAATTAGAACAACACTAAATTGTTTTCTTGTGGGATATTACAAATCACATTAACAGTTCGTAAATCTTATTCGTTAATAACCTACTCTATAAGTAGTTTTAACAAATCAGAACTTCAATATAAGACTCAATGTGATTCATCACATTCCATACTAAAATGGTGTCTTATTAATCTTCTAGATTTTGAGTTAAGTATATCCAATCAATACTCAATTTTCTAACCTTGATAACTTTTGGAAGAAAAAAAGATATTGTTATCTTGAATCAAACAATATAACAGTTATAGTATCTTTCTTTATATTATAAGTCTTTAAAAGACTTCATGTTTGTGACTTTATAAAGAAACACATAAACATTTATAATTTAAAGTAATTATGAACACCACATCATGGTTTCAATTAATTTATTTTCAAGTTAATAAACTATTTATGTCATTCCAAGAATACACAAATATTTAAAGTAGCATCAGATTACTTTATTTTAATTATGTCATCCTTTGGAGTGTTCAACTTAAGAAACTGCAAATCATCCACTCCCGATCCCACGACAAGTGGTGATTTACCTTGAGATTACAATCTAGCCAAGATCTCACTTAACCTAAAATGTAACTTCAAGTGTTTCTATAATTTGAATGACATAAGACATAAAAGTAGTCTATGCTATAATCTTGACACATGTTCTTTAAGCAAGACAATCTTATTAGAACGTTAATCTCTTACCTTACTTTCAAGAGAATCCATTAATCATATTTGTATGTGTTGTTCCTTTGTACACAATAAATACTTCTCCCACTTGTGCATAGAACAACATCATATAGTAGATAAACACCATGACATTCGTTTGTTTATGTGAGCAATATGATAGTGTCATAGATATATAAGCATTACAAGTAGATGTAGGAGCACTTAATTTATCAAGGAAACGTTCATGACTATCCTTGAGAATATGAATGTCTACATTTTTTAACGTAATGTATTATTTCAAGAAAATCTAGAAATAATTTGAGTTATTACCAAGATAATAACTTGTAACTCCCACTGAATTAGACAACGTTACAATAATGTCTTATTCAGTAATACACCATACTCCCACTGGATTTGACAACATTGTAAGTGTTTCATTAACCAGTGAAAATAGCGTGCTATTACGTTGTAACTCCTTTCAAAGACTATTCGTAACAATTACTAAGGTACTAAAAGAGTGTATTCTACTCTGCATATGATGGATCATCCATCATGCTATTAACTTGAAAAATTGAGCGTGCAATTTCTTCCATAATAGGTCTACTATCCCCACAATGGTGTGTAGCACCTTTAATTGGTCAAAGCAAAACAGCTAGATAAAATTTACTAGTTTGTCTTTTACCAATTTTGCGGTAATTAATCTAGCTTCTAATTTAATAACTCATAAAATGTCAAACATGTTTTCTAGTTGACCAAAATGTCATATAAGAATTCAATCACCAACAGAGGGTAATGAAATCTCTTAAGGAAAACATGGTGTGCAATTTTCTTAACTATTAAAGTTGCTATGAGTTATTTTAGAATTTTAGACAATTCTAATGTTCCTAACATACCTTTCTCAATCATGAAAAGGAATAGGATTGAGTCTCACTCTTCTTCAATGGAAAAGAGTTTATGCTTGTCTTTTAGTAAAATTTTCTTGATCAAACATTTGTTTGAAAACAGAACTAGATGAATTTACCAAAGCCTAAACCACGTTTACGGTTTAATGTTGCATTAATACAATCAAAAGAATTAACAAAATTCAATTTTTAGTATTTTCGATAATTAAATCTTTCAAGAAAATAAAATACCCTTTGGTCAATATTCATATTAACAATATTATTTTCCTTGAATTTTGGATCCTCATTATCATAGTTTCACCACATCAGTTGATCTGCCAGTGGTGAAAGTATAGAATAGGTAATCGTTGAAAAACGATAATTGACAAACAAGTTTTCAATTTCAAAAATTATGGGATTTACAATTTTGCCAAAACAATTAATGCAAAACGTAAGCATGTTTCATCCCATCTTATGCCTTAAGTCATAGGTCTCACTAACTAACTTAATTAAGTTGTCTAATTTAGAAACTGCAAATCATTAAGCTGAGGTCTCACACAACAAAATAATTCACCTTGTTATTGTAATCTAGATCAAGGTCTCACATAACTAAATTACAACTTCAAGTGTTTCATATCATTAGATGGCATAAACTTAAATTTAAAGGGTACAATTTTTGACGTGTAATCAAAACTTATGTATAAAGAAGCATGCATACAACTTTATAGCATAAAATTTTTGAAAAACTTACATGAGATTTTAATTGCTAAGATTTAATTCTACAAAGTTTTAATCGATGCGTTGAGAAACTTACAACTTTGCACTAAGATGCTTCGTACATAGAATGGTTATACTAGGTAGCTCCAATCGAACTCACAGGGGGCAGAGGACCAGGTAAGCGCAAAGCATAACCTTAGACATCCATTCAGTGCGACTGTGCGCACTTCTTAATTAACCCCTTTATAGTTTGTTCTAGTGGGTGAGCCGTTCTAACCATTTAGTACAGTCGCATCAATCGATTAAAAGTTCAAGAATAATTCTTAGATAACAAATCAGTTTCACCATTATTTAGTCCATTTAATTTTCTATTCTTAAAAACCCTTTTTGCTTACTAACATGTCAAAACAATATATTAACAAAAAAGCATTTTAATAAAAATTAAACACACTCAAATAATATAAACATATAACTAAACAATTTAACATATGTAAAAACAATTAGCCACATGCATAATTATTTCGATAAACTCTAATAAACAATTCTAGGCGTAAATAAATGCATACATTAACTAGGGCTTTCAACTACAAGGTAGATGAGCCACATACATCGACAAGTCGATTGCGTAAGCCAAAGTTAATAATATACCAATTAGCACGTAACGAATTTTTATTAGTTATAATTGAGGTCTTCCCCAATTCAATAATTATCAAATAAACAGAACATGTGTGTATCAACAAAACAATTTATAGCATAACAATACTCCATGGCAAAACATGCATGTTCCACCATGGATTCCGCATAACAATTATCACCCAAGATACGCATATTACATGGCACATAACAATTATTCATTAATTAACCACATAAAATTAGCATGCAATCCTAGGGTTTCTACAAGTTTTACAAAATTAAAACCTAATTAAATAATTAAAGGGTAATCGACCCTATTAAATAAAAATTAGGGTTTCGAATTCAAAACCCTAGAAACCATAAAAAGCATGCATATAATCATAAAGATTCAATTTTATGTGTTTCGGTAATTAATTACATCATATTAACCGCTCGATACCACTGTTGGGATTTAATACTCATAACAATTATATAAAATCAAATAACATCATCAAAGCATGCAGCTGAAGTAAATAGGAATAATATATGTAAGTAATTAACCGAATAAAAAAACGCGTACCTTTTAGCAATTCAAGAATCAAACGGTAATTGAACAAGAACTAAAACCCAAAACCCTAACTTTAGGGTTTATTAAATTCGAACCACACAAAAGTCGACCACCAAGATTACAAGCTCAAGCGTGCTTGTCCTTCGTTCTTGTACACACGTACTATTAGCGATTTGATGTGAAAAGCTAGTTCCTTGAATCACAAATAAAACCAAACACTTGTTTCTTGAGTTTGGAAAATCGAAACCCTATGGGAAGGGTTGGAACCGATCGGCCAAAGACAAGAGAGAGGACAGGAGGAAGAAATTAGGTTATTGGTGATCTAATATTAGGAGAATAATGAATACAAGTGTTTGTATATATACATTCTCAAAACTTGGTGACCAAGAAATCCCACCTCCTTGGGTTGGGTAGCCCACGACCGGCCAAGCCATCCCAAAGGGATTTCGGATCCTTCTTGTCCACTAATTTCATTCTTAGTCCTCATAGTTTACATTTAACGACCGTTAACTAAACCTCATTAAATATTTAACTATCGTTATGTTTTATTTCGTGACTAATAATTAATAATAACATTTTATTTATTAATTATTAACATCAGCTCTCATACGTAATGTGTGCAAACCCGAAGTCTCGAGTTCGAATCCGGACATACATATATTTAAATATCCATTAAAACTTTGGTGATATGATTATTGATGCTTACGTACTTTAGCAAGTTAGAGTCCACTGCCACTGTTTTAACGAGCCTTGGCTCTCCTGTCAGTAACGACAATATCGTTACATTTGCTCTTGAAGGATTTCCCGCTACGTACGACAACATTGCCACCATTATTGTGCATCGCGAGCCATTTCCTGACCTTAAAAATGTTCGATCGATTCTTACTACCGAGGAGATATGTTTGAAGTCACGGTCACAAGATCTCAACATTGATTCTTTTTCTTCATGTCCTACGGTTTTATTGGCGGAATCAGGTAACAATACTCATCGCTCAACTTTTGGTCATGTCAACTCTATGAAACCATGCTTTAACTTTGTTAAAAGGGTCTTGTCGATTTGGTGATAATTGCAAATTTGTACACAATGGAAACATGCTTGCGAAACAATAAAACCCCACGTCCCTTTGGTCTTCAAGCCTTAACAGTAGCTATTCAAACCCAATTAATATTTCTCAAGCTCAGTTATTAACTTTACTACAAAAACAATAAGAGATTTTGGCTCAAATAGCGACCAGTGGAAATAATAATTTGACACCGAATGCCTTTGTGCGTAAGATTGATTAATAAGTCACTAGCCATGGGAAATGTACAGGAAGTAAGGCATGTGTTTGCAAGGATCGTCTTTGATACCATATATCCTTTAGACCTTGATCAAAATTAGTTGTACTCCACAACCCTCTGATGAATCTACACCTTAGGTGGAAAAAGTGAAAATAAGTATACGGTTTTTTTGATGTTTTATAAAAAATAGTTAAATTTTTTCTCTTTATATTATAGTTACTCCCTATGTTGCAGTGGCCAAATAAGAAGAAAAAATGGTTGTGTAGAAACACAACATGAGTGCACACCACCATGTATGTGTAATCTTTATTTTGGTGGGCTCATTTTCCTGTCACGGAAGTTTAGTTTTTTTTAACATAGTCACAATTCATCTTGCAGGTTCTGTTACTACATAAACGACTCCAACACAGCCTGCCACTGATTTTGTTAATTCTTGTGAATTTTGTAACTTCGTTAAAATAAAAGAGTACTTTTGCATCCTCATATCCACCTTCTTCAGCAACTTTAAATTCTTGGTGCAACGACACAATGCGAGCACTGTTAAAGTTCCACACTCAAAATGGGTGGCCTTTCATGATCAACCCTTACCCATTTTTTGTTTATCCCGTAGCCGTCGCGTACGCCACGACACTTGAAGACAACATGTTCGAATCTGTTCAACTGCAGCACAGTTGAACATTGGAGGGCCTGGTCTACGGGAAAAGGCCACAAGAGTCAGACCATGATGACTTCTTGATTCTACCGGACAAGCTCAAATTATCGTTGTCGGTAAGCACGCTATCATGCACCGCACGAGACTACCCACTCGCGATCTTCGCATACTTGACCCGATCATATCATATCCATCTACTGTGGTGCTGGGTAGAGAGGCTCAGACCGTGAGTATTGATGCTCATGCATGTGTCATTCAACATTTCAAGAGAAGTTGGGTAGCTTAGGGAGCTTATACAATCCACATCTTCAACCTCATATGACGGTGTAAGGCTAATCTGAGATACAAAAACATGATATAATGCTATTGTTTTTATATTTTAGGAACTTGAATAGGTATTAAAAATATATTTATTTAAAAATGAACAGGTATTGGAGACACTAAAAAGGAATTATTTGACCGGATTGTGGCTCGGAGACACTATACAGAACGAGACGCAGGTGCGATTATGCTAACAATAGTGGAAGTTGTTCAGGTAATTTCTACTAAGTTTTGTATAATATAGGAGAAGTTGGTTTAGGAGAAGTTGAACACCTAATATTGGAGAATTTTAGTTTATTGAATTGGAACAAGTTGTTCAACATCTCCTTTTTTGTTGTTTTAAGTCAAAACACCAACTATTGATCCCTCCAAATAGCATTGGCATTCATAATTGGTCAATCACCAATTTCTAGCTACCAAAAGTAAAAATCATTTTATAGTTGAGGTAGAAAGCAAAACAATTTTATAGTGAATGTTCATTGTTTAATGATAAATAACGAGGGAAAGCTATTACTTTTGGGTTAAAGTTTTTATATTTGTTGAATTTAGGAGTAGAGTGTTTATCTTTTACTACACTTTTTACTGATATATTGATAATCTATTAATAAAGGTCGAATCTTTTACTTCTTAGCAACATAGTTACTTGAACCCAGTATTGACAAATTAAGCTTTTTTGTTTGCGTGGCGATTTTCCAACTATAAGGTGTATCGTTATTTACAATGTGTAAATATAGCAGATGTGATCTTTAACAGAAAGATGTGATATGTATAGCTTGTACACGAATCAATGTTTTGATTATTTTATAGCTTATTTAAGATATATCTGATTATGGTACTATCGGTTTTTGAGTCATGTAAGATGTTAGTGGCAATTCAGAATACTAAGTGATAATTTGTTTTGAATCAATTGTCAAGTGGCGTCATACTGTATTAGTATTTGATTGACAAATTAAGATGATTTTATTTGTGCAAGCTAATTGCAATATTATGCCTTTTAACTCTAAGAACTTTCATATAAGCAGTTTGCATCACGATGTTTGCTAGATCACCATATAACCTTATGGAATCCTCGTGATAGAGAATTTGATATAATCTTCATATACTGGTCGTTTCACTAGTAATACTCTGTATACCATTTTAGGCTCTGGACAAAATTCGCTTCGAGAGCTTGACTGACAAGAGTAAGTTTGATGAACAACCCAAGCTTTTCAAGTTTTCATCCACATTGTTCTTGACAAGACCAACAACACGTTGACCATCATCGATAGTGGAGTTAGAATGACCAAGGTTGGTGAGTACTAATTTTACTACTGTACTTAATGTATTACATTAGAACACGATGTAACTTTATATATTGTTTTCACTTTACAGATTTGGTGAACAATTTGGGTACCATTGCAAGATCCAAAACCAAAGAGTTCATGGAAGCTATAGAAGCCGGTGCTGATGTCAGCATGATTGGACAGATTGGTGTCGGGGTCTACTCTGCTTATTTGGTTGTTGATAAAGTTGTGGTCACCACCAAGCACAATGATGACGAGCAATACGTCTGGGACTGGGAGTCTCAAGCCGGAGGGTCAATCACCGTCACCAGGGACACTTCTGGCGAGTCCCTAGGCAGAGGTACTGATGACGTACCCTCCGATCAGGTCGAATGACACCCCTTCGACCTCAGTCGAATTTCCATTACGAAGACCCAAGTCTTTCTTCATAAGTCATTGGTGGCGTAAAATCATTCATCATTGATATGGTTACCAGTTGGGAATTCGCCAGCCGAAGGCCTATGCCCTTTGGAGTCTTCTCTTGAAGGCACCAAGACAAAGGAGAACCTTGACTTGGTCATCCCCCACATTCCCACTATCTCCTTAGCTTCCCCGCCAAGATAGAGAAAGTGAGGATGAAACCCTAGCGGTTACCACAAATCATGGGACGCCCCCATGATCTCCGAAACGTGTGCTAACACTCTCCAAGCTTATTTCCTCATCTATAAATAGGTCGGACGAGTCATTTCAATGGTATGTTCCCTCAACACAGTATTTCACATACTCCATATTACTTACAACACATATCACATACTTACTCTCACGCCGGAGGTGGTTCGCAGGGTCCAACCCCTGCGCAATCACTTAACGAAGTGTCTATTATTTCTTATTGCAGATTAACTACAAGTTTGGTGCAAGCATATCACCCCTCATACCCTTCGATCACCATCGAAGGCCTGGTCGTACGAATTATTGTACAATCAGTGGCGCCATCCGTGGGACCCGCTACAATTGGTCTCGTTATTCCAAACTTATAACCAGTCAATCACACTCATTAGTTTCACGACATGAATCAAGGAAGAGAGGATACACCCCCTCCGGTTTTCTCGACCTTGACACCAATCCCAGTCAACGATCCCAACAACCTTCCCAACATAACCGCGTCCACCTTTACCACACGATCTCACCTTGAAATAACTCCCAAAAACCATGCTTCAACTTCGGCTAACCCTGAACCGGTAATCATTCCTGCGTTCGTCGAAGCTAATATCGAAGCACTAGAATCATTACTAAGGGCTCGAAGGAGACAAGCTCGGAATGTGAAGATTCGGAGGGAGTTGGAATACTCTAGCGATGAGTATGACGAAGAGTTAGAAATGGAGGCTAGGCCCTTGGCTCCTGGGGCTACACGCTCAGTGCTGAGAATAGGGTCTCCGAGCAGTCGAAGGCCGAGTGGAAGGTCGGTTGGTTTTGAAGATGTTCCGGAGAGGGCTCCAACGAGAAGGGAATGAACAATGGAAGGAGTCACCAAAGGGAGACTACGGAGTTTTACTTGCCACCACTCTTGGCGGCCCATCTGGGGAGAACTGAGGCAGGGGTTCCGTTGCAGCCTTCTCACGCATCCGGCGTATAAGGCAATCCATCTCAAATGAATGGGGGAGGAAATCTTCCTCCTCATGGTATGTACCCTCCTTTTTAGGCTCAATCTTATCCCCAAGGGATTTATCCCCCACCTAATGGGCAGGTTAGAAACCCTAGCTTTACTCAACCATACGGAAGCATGCCCTACGGGCAACCTATGGTGTACCCTTCGTATCCTGTCGGAAGTCACCCACCTTATATACCTACTGCTTACCCTCAATATGTTAACCAAAACCCTGTCGGAATACCTCCGAGCCATAACCCATACAATGTTGTCCCCACTTACATGCCACCTTACAACTGCCTTTATTCGGAGCCCATGGGTTCCACAACACCCTTTGTAAGGTGGATAGAAGACTACCCTTTGCCCGATGGGTTGAAAATGCCTGCACATATTGGTACTTATGATGGGAAGGGGGACCCGAATAATTTCTTACATCTGTTCGAAGGGGCTATCAGAATGCAGAAGTGGGTTATGCCCGTTGCTTGCCACATGTTCACATATACCATGCGAGACTCTGCTCGTATATGGTGGAACGGGCAAAAAGTAGGTAGCATTGTAAATTTGGATGATCTCAAGGCCAAGTTTAGATCACACTTCAGTCAGCAGAAAAAGTTTACAAGAACGCACCTAACGGTGCACAACATCAAGCAGAAGGAAAACGAGAGCACTAGGGCTTTCGTTACTAGATATGCTGATGACACCTTGCAAATATTGGGTCTGCACGAAGACCAACGCATCTCAGATTTCGTGCATGGCCTACGAAACAGGAGTCTGGTGGAATTTCTATCCACTGACCTTCCCGCAACCTACAAGGGTTTAGTGGAGAAGACTTACACCTGGATCGAAGCCAAAGAAGTATCTACTAATGGGGCTCCGATCGAAAATAAAGAAAGTCACAGCAAAATCCCGAAGCATCCTTCGTGGGAAGGGTCAAACAACAAACACAAAGGTAGAGACAGGTTTACACCCTACCACAAAAACATCAACCACGGGCTCTTGGCTAATTTGTCCAAATCTCCAAGGGAGATACTTGCTACAGAAAGGGTTGTGAAGGCCTTTGTTCCTCCTCCTCGTTTAGCAAGTAGGGGAAGAAGCAGGGATACCTCCAAATACTGCTATTTCAATGACGATTACGGACACGACACCAACAATTGCAGAGAGCTCAAGAAACAGATAGAAGAGGCCGTGAAATCCGGCCAATTAGGACATTTGGTGAAGGGTATAAAGAAAGGTAAAGAAAAGGTCTCCGACAAACAGTTGGGGAAAGACACCACACATGTCGAAGCACCCATCCTCATGGTATACAGGGATGATTTTGGTTTAAAAAGGAAAGGAACGGAGGAAGCATTATGCGGCGTAGGAGACGTTACTTTTCCTTCGATCACAGGAAAGGTTCTCTCGAATGACCCCGTGGTCATCAAAGTCCTGATCTCCAACAGAGAAGTAAACAGAGCTTACTTAGACTGTGGTAGCTCTTGCGAAGTGATCTACAAACATTGTTTTCTAAAGCTTAAGCCTTCGATAAGGTCGAAGAGAGTAGATTCGAAGGTACCCTTGGTGGGATTCTCAGGGGAACACTCATGACCTCTGGGAGAAGTCCCTCTAGAGGTTACGATTGGAGAAGGAAGGCTAAAAAGAACAGAAACCCTGGTTTTCGCGATCGTAAGGTCTGAATCTCCCTATAACCTATTAATAGGGAGAACCGCAATGCAGAAAATGGGCATCGTTGTCTCCACCATACATGCCGCAATCAAATTCCAAACACCATTCGGTATTGGAACGGTTTTCTCCAGTTACAACACGAAGAAGCCTACGGAAGTAGGCAAAAGGGTCAAACAAATTCTGGAGGAGCCTCCGAAAGATGTTCTCAGCTGCACTGATGCCGAAGAGCACATCATAATAAACGACCTCTACCCTGATCAGACGGTGGTAATTGGAAAGCAGCTCCCTACCTCCTTTAAGGTTGAATTGGAAAAGTTACTATGGATATAAATTAGTAGACGTGAGTTAGGATCGAACTCGAGACTATGGGATTGCACACTTTACGTATGAGAATTTAAAGTTAATAATTAAATATAAATGTTGTATTTATTTATTTATTAAACGAAATAACTAACGGACGTTAAGTAATTACTGTAATGGACTAACGGTCGTTAAATGTTTATAGAAAAGAACTAAATTGCAAAAGTTGGGAAGGTTCCGGAATCCCTTTGGGGACTCCTAAACCGATCGGCCATAGGGACAAAACAAGGAAAGAAAAACCAACTTGTTCACCAAGTTTGCTTGGGTATATAAACAAGGCTAGGGGTTTTATTTTTCCATCTCTTGTACTCTTTAGCTAAACCCTAAAACAGTTTTTGTGTGTGTTTTTTTAGCTACAAACCGATTGGCCACCATCCTAGGTGTCGATCCATTCTTTTTCCACAAGCAAAGTTATTTGTTTTATAAAAACTAGCATTACTTTAATTCGGTTTAGTACGTGTGTACAAGAGCATAGTAATAACACACTATTGTTATTATCTTGGATTGAATTACAAAAAGGTAAGGGGTAATTCACATAATCCTAACTAAATCAAATTAGGGTTCATCCGTTGCTAGTTTGTGATTTGATTCTTGTTCGGCTAGAATCAAGAAAATGTACGCATATTCTTTTATGTTAATTAATTGTTCATTAATAAATCCTATACGCTTCCGCATGATTACTTTGATGTTTTGTGATTATTTATTTGAATGTCTTGATATATAATTCCAACAGTGGCATCACGAGTCATTGGTTTTAATGAGTAATTAATTACATAAACGCGTAATAAAACAAATACTTGTATGTTGTTTGATATGTTAATCTAGGGTTTATGTTTAATTTATGTTTTGGTCGATTTTTTTTTAATTAATGGGGCGTTCCCCTATTTTTTTTAGTTCGACACATGTATAAATTTTTAGGGTTTTGAAAATTGTTTGCTAACCTTATTAAAACCTAGAATTAATATTGATTACGTGATTAATTCGTGAATAATTTGTTATGTGTCATGGAATTTTTATATGCGATCTTGTGACTTATGTGTATAATTGTTATGATATCCATGATTATACATGCATGTTAGTCATGGATAAGTTGCTTTGATAATTGTTTAATTGTTGAGACATATTTAATTACGATAAATCTTGAATTGGGGAAGACTCCAATTATGTATATTAATGAATCAATTACGTGCAATTTGGTATATTATTAATTATGGGTTTACGCAATCGATTCGTCGATGTATGTGGCTCACTCTCAATTGAGAGAGTGAAAGCCCTAATTAATATATACATTAATTTAACCTAGATATTGATTATTAATAGGGTTTTATCGAATAAGTTGCATGTGGCGACTTGTTTACACGTATAAATTGTTTATTATGTGCGCATTGTTTTTTAGTATTTTATTTTTTATTTGTATTACTTGTTTGTTTATTATGTGCGACAGTTTAAGCAAAGGGTAATTTTGAATAGAAAAATAATACGGACTAAACAATGGCGAAATTTGATTTGTTTTGGAAGAGTTAAGTTTTCAATAGTTTAATTGATTGGTGACTTTGGTACAAATGACTGAACGGCTCACCCATTAGAATGAACTATAAAGGGGTAATAAAGAAGTGCGCACAGTCACACTGAAAGGATGTCTAAGGTTATGCTTTGCGCTTACCTGGTCCTCTGCCCTCTGTAAGTTCGAATGGAGCTACTTAGTAAGCCATAAAATTTGCAAACTCATCTTAAGGGCGAATTAGTTTTAATTCCATGCGCCACTTCGATGGTAATTACCCGTAACACTAAGTGTTTACACTTATGCAAAAGTACGGTATAATGGACGATAATTATCACAAAATTCCTTGATTGGTGAACCCAATACCTCAATCAAAACTTTGATAATTTGATCTTTATGAATTGGTAATAAAAAAAAATTTATTAAAATTATGCTACAAGATGAATGCATGACATCTTTGTACATATTTGATTTGACCACCTAAAATCAAAACTTGTACCCTTTTAAATTAAGAATATGCCATCTAATTAAAAGGAACACTTGAAGTTGCAATTTATGTCATGACAGTACTTGGCTAGATTGTGATGGAGAGGTAAATCTCTATGTAAAGTCAGACCTTACATGGACATATTTGCAGTTCTTTAAGTTAGACACTTAAGTTGAGTAGGAAGTGAGACCTGGACTCAATGGCATAAGATGGGATGAAACATGTTTATATTTGCAATAGCGTTGGAAAATATAAATCCCATAATGATCTAGGAGTTGGAAATTGTTTGTCAATTAATGTTTGACAGATTACCTTATTATATGCGTTCGTTGCTAGCAGATCAACTGATGTAATGAACCTATGATAATTTGGATCCTAGTTTTCGAGAAAATTATATGGTTATATGTTTATATTACCGTTGGGTATATTTTATTTTCTTGAAAATTTGTATTATCGAAAATACTAATACTTGAACTTTTTTCTATAGAAATGGCTCAAAATAACGATAACACTAACACTGTACTAAGTTCTGCGTTCAAAAGCTTTTTTGATAGAGAGAAAAGTTGACTGGCTCTAAGAATTTCAATGATTGGCACCGCTCTTTGAGAATTGTCTGTAGAGTTGCTGACCGGTTGAAATATCTTTATGAACCTTGCCCTGAACAACCAAATGGTCCTGATACTACTCAAGCTCAAATTGATGCTTGGAAACTTGAGTATAAGCGTCATAATGATGTGGCTTGTCTTATGTTGGGAACAATGGAATCTGCTCTTCAAAAGCAGTTTGAACATTATTTCCCATTTAATATGCTCAATGAACTTCGTACTATGTTTGAGAAACCAGGTGCCGTCGAGATTTATGACTTGACCGACGCGTTACACAGCTGTAGGCAAGGTGAGGGTAAACCCGTAAGTGCTCATGTACTGGAAATGAAAGGTTACATGGACCAGCTCAAAGCACTTGGAAAAACTTATGATGATGACATGGTTGTGAATCTGATTAATCGATCCCTTAACAAGGATTTTAATGGTTTTGTCAGAAATTTCAATATGCACCTTTGCGTGGGAAGACGATTCTTGACCTACACGCATTGCTAATTGACTATGAGAAAGGGTTGCCTCAAAAGGTTCCTACCGCCCGGGTACTTGCTATTCAGGGTGGAAGAATTAATAAGCCAAAACCGCAGCGTGCGAACAACAAGAAGGAAGAGTAAGGGAAAGGTTGAAAAAAGGCAAAAGCGGTGATGGCCTATCAACCTCAACCCAAGAAGAACCCTACTCCTAGGAAGGAAAATCCTAAAAAGGATCAAGCATGCCACCACTGTAAGAGCGTTGGGCATTGGAAGAGAAACTGTGCTCTCTATCTTGCTGAATTGCGGGCAAACAAAAGAAGAAGGGTCCTTGGCGCCGGTTCTTACGGTAATTTATTTGTCATTGAATTATTTACTCTAAATCATAATAATTCCTGGGTATATGATACTGGCTGTGGTATTCACATTTGTAATAAACTGCAGGGGTTTAGAGTGGAAAGGAAGCTTGCCTATGGGGAGCAATATCTGCACGTGGGAAATGGCGCACATGCAGCTGTTGAAGCCATAGTAACGTTTAGTTTAGTATTGCCTTGGGCTTAGTAACTGTTATTGAACAATTGTCATTATGCACCTTCTATAATTAGAGGTGTTGTTTCCTTTTCGGCTTTTGTTGGATGATGGTTTTACTCATACTATTTCACGTAATGGAATTGATGTTTCTTTAAATGGTGTATTTTATTTTAAAGCAATTACTGTGAATGGTGTGTTTGAAATTGATGTGATTGGAAATGAATCTAACAATAATAATAATTCGATGTTTAGCATTAACAAGAAGATAAAGTTAGACTTGAATTCTTCTTATCTTTGGCATTGTAGACTTGCTCATATAGCAAAGGCTCGCATGCATTAAATTTGCAACAAGAAGGGCTTTTGCAAAATATCAATGATGAATCATTTGATAAATGTGAGTCATGCATATCTGGAAGATGACTAAGAAACCTTTTCATAGCAATATGGAGAGGGCGATCTACTTGGTCTTATTCATACTGATGTGTGTGGACCACTTAGACATGTGTCAAATAGAGGTGCTAGCTACTTCTTAACCTTTACTGATGATTTCAGCCATTATGGTTATGTTTATTTACTTAAGCATAAACATGAGGTGTTTGAAACATTTAAGGTTTTCAAAGTAGAAGTAGAACTGCAATTGAGAAAGAAGATTAAAGCTCTTGATCCGATAGAGGGAGAGTATCTAAGCCAAGAGTTTAAAGATTACTTAACTGAGAATGGAATTGTCCAGAATCTCACTTCTCCATATACTCCACAACAAAATGGTGTATCTTAGAGAAGAAATCGTACATTGTTGGACATGATACGATCTATGTTTAATCTTACCACTCTACCTTTATCCTTTTGGGATTATGCTTTGGAATTAGCTGTTCGCATTCTAAATATGGTTCCCACAAAGAAGGTTGAGAAGACACCATATGAAATATGGCATTGTAAAGCTCCTAACCTGTCTTATTTAAAGGTCACGAGGTTGCAGGTATGTTAAACGTGACTCAGCAGATAAACTCCAACAAAGATCTATAAAGTGTATTTTCGTAGGATACCCTAAGGAAACTATGGGTTATTACTTTTACTATCAAGCGAAAATAAAGTAATTGTTGCTAGGTATGGAGATTTTCTTGAAAGAGATCTAGTATCTCAAGAATTGATTGGGAGAGTTTATGATCCGGAAGATGATCAAGAAGATGCATTACCAAAACACTAACGCATTCGGTAGAACACGATAGTCAGGTCCTCCACCGAAGTTGAAGTGATTCCGTTCGTAGATCCATAAGGAATCTGCGTGCACTGAAGCGTCTATGTCTTAACGTAGACGTTGAGGAAACTATGTTAGGAGATCTTGGAGAGCCTACTAGTTATAAAGCTGCCATGGCAAGTCCTGACAAAGCAAAATGGCAGGTTGCAATGAATGGGGAAATGCAATCCATGAGAAAATGAAGTCAGGTAGAGGTTGACTTACCTCCAAACACCACGGTGGTTGGAAGTAAGTGGCTCTATAAGATTAAGACTGACATGGATGGCAATGTACACGTCTATAAAGCTCGTCTAGTTGCGCAAGGTTTTACTCAAACTTATGGCATTGATCCAAACCTTTGTTACACATTCATCAATACACAAACCTTTACATGGTATCAGAAGCCGTGTATCCTTCCACCAAACCTTAAATTTTTTTCGTTTCCTTATCTGCCGATCAAAGTTTTGTCAAAGTATTCATTGGTTAATATTTTGTTAAAGCCTTAAAGGTAAAGTATCCTTTAGTTGATACTTTGTTGAAGGTTAAGTATCCTTTGGTTGATCTTTTTTCACGTTTTACAACCGTGTGAAACCCTAAAACCTTTTATGCCTAGCCCTAACCTACCTTTCTTCCTCAACATGACTGGCAACAACAACAATCCCCCTGCTTTATCCTTTTCGGATAAACTACTCATTAGAGGTGACAAAACTAAGGCACGGGCAATAGGCTAAACAGCACAGAGCTAAGCGGGCACTAGCCCAATGGGCACGGGCTTAAAAGGGCACCGGCCAAACGGGCTCATGTTTTACGAATTAGTTTAGAAAAGACCAAAAACGACAAAAAAAATTCCTCAAACGTAACACATCATTTATATTTGAGTAACTAAATAAACTATCCCTATAAGTTTTTCATTAAAAACAATTTAATGTTCGAGAAAACATGTGCCCATTATGCCATTTAACTTCTAAATAGGCAATATATGCCCATTTCAAAAAAAGAAGGAGGCTAAATGTGACCGAATCTTTTAAAAAGTTACCTATTTAGCCCATAATTTTTATTTTGGGCACAAATTGCCACCTCTACTTCTCATCATCAAAAACTTAACCACACGTGTTCTCGTCATCTGATAAACAAAATTATGCGTCGTAGGTGTAGTTCTTTAAGAACCTTTGTCGAGGGTTTGACATCCTCGATCATATCATCTCTTCTGATGTGGACCACTGCTAGTGCATTATTTCGTCCTACCCCGGAATGGTCGAAAGTTGATTCTATCGTGTTGTCATGGATATTCATGACACTTTCCGAAACCCTCCAAGCACGTCTAGTCATTGGAAGACCCTTAATCCGCTAAGCACGCATGGCATCACCTAGCTACAATCTTTCATGAAAACAAACGAATCCGCACTCTAGCCTTGAAGCCGGAATTACGATCCATGAAACTTGTGTTGGGATTTAATACTCATAACAATTATATAAAATCAAATAACATCATCAAAGCATGCAGCGGAAGTAAATAGGAATAATATATGTAAGTAATTAACCGAATAAGAAAACGCGTACCTTTAAGCAATTCAAGAATCAAACGGTAATTGAACAAGAACTAAAACCCAAAACCCTAACTTTAGGGTTTATTAAATTCGACCCACACAAAAGTCGACCACCAAGATTACAAGCTCAAGTGTGCTTGTCCTTCGTTCTTGTACACACGTACTATTAGCGATTTGATGTGAAAAGCTAGTTCCTTGAATCACAAATAAAACCAAACACTTGTTTCTTCAGTTTGGAAAATCGAAACCCTATGGGAAGGGTTGGAACCGATCGGCTAAAGACAAGAGAGAGGAGAGGAGGAAGAAATTAGGTTATTGGTGATCCAAGATTAGGAGAATAATGAATACAAGGGTTTGTATATATACATTCTCAAAACTTGGTGACCAAGAAATCCCACCTCCTTGGGTTGGGTAGCCCACGACCGGCCAAGCCATCCCAAAGGGATTCCGGATCCTTCTTGTCCACTAATTTCATTCTTTGTCCTCATAGTTTACATTTAACGACCGTTAACTAAACCTCGTTAAATATTTAACTATCGTTATGTTTTATTTCGTGACTAATAATTAATAATAACATTTTATATATTAGTTATTAACATCAACTCTCATACGTAATGTGTGCAATCCCGAAGTCTCGAGTTCGAATCCGGACATACATATATTTAAATATCCATAAAACCTTACAGCTCCCACTTGGATATTACTAAATATAGTAATGACATCAGTTAGTCTAGCTTTCACACGCCAATGCCCCCAGATCAAATCGAGTATGGTCTCCTGGAAAAACCATTTAATGATTCATCATTTTTACTTATCCTTTTGTTACTAATACTACATTAACTATGAATATGGATCAAGTCATTTCATAAGTTAATATTATCTTTCTCGTTGTATTCGATTGAACAAGATTACCAAATCATCTGAACGTATTCCAGATAGATCTTGGGTATGGCCATACAAACATCTTGTCAACCCTACGAGGGGCCCAAATATAGTATTATGCTTTGAAACAAATTCAAAGGAACAAATTCTCTTGACTACAAACATAACTCATGAACTTTGCAACACTTCCGAAAATAGCCCTTATAACTATCAGTTCGGATAGCGTTAGACTATCTTACACAAATGCACTACATTCATATCGGTTATCGGTATCTCAAGTCGAGGATAAACACTTCGTGATATACTTAATGACAGAGATCCATAAAGTATCATCATGTAAAGTTGGGATGAGTCCTATATTCAATTCATTGAATATCATGTGAATCTGGTATGTCCCACGCATCAATATACTTTAAAAGTATATTCTACCAAAACTCAGATTTGTCTTAATTCAATGACATTCCCACATCATTGATCGACAACGGACTATTTAGAATAACATAAGTTATTCACGGATTAAACATGCAAATATAGGATATAATATTAAGAAAATGAAAAATAAACATGACCAATATTTTATTTCATTTAAACAATATTTGTTCAAAACATCCCTTATCCAAATACTAAATAGATCAATGCATGATAATACTGGTTAATGAATTATGTCTCAAGTAATGACAATCATACTTGTTGACAAGGCATAATTTCAACTAACTTTGATCTATCGGAATTTTGAGAATACTTAAGAATTCAACTAGTGAAGTTCTTGTATGTGTGCATTCAAAATATCTTGATATTGCCACATAATATTTCATAAAGTGTGTGACATCCTCAACCACCAATTTATGACAATCAAACTTTCAAACATTTTAAAGTTTAAAGTATTCTTATTCTTTATTATATAATGCAACTATGCTCTTAGTTGAGCACAACTAGTTCACATGGCCATTTACAAGGATGAAATCCTCCCATGACTAGTATTGAGTGTCATCTCAATTAAACCAACATCATTGTATACAAACAACAATATGCTCTTTAAAATATCCGAAAACTTCAATATCTATAGTGTAATGTTTGATGCCTTCCAAACTTTCAAGTTTGTTGGCTATGACAATTACACAACATTGCTTGTATTGCTCATCCATAGAATTTTGAGAGCAAATCCAGGCTGAGGAATGTAATTCTAAATTCAAATATATTCCATTTGAATATTCATTACACTAGTTATCTAATAACTTCATTAGATATCAATGTTGTCAAATCATCTTGCATTCAAGCATGATACAACAATAACATGATGTACATGAAAAATCCTTGTGTCAAACTAAGATTTCATTCATGTTCTACATATCTATTTTCCAAATGATATATCATGTTCTATTAGACTCATTTATTTAATACCACATATGTTTATTAATAATAAACATATATTCCAAGGTTGTATGTCTTATTTTCTAAATCTTTCATGTGAAGTTCCATTCCAAACTAAAACTTAACATTTAGCTTAGATGGAATGTTACTACCCACAACATATAAGATTTAAAGACAATGAACACAATACTCCACTAGCTTTGAAATACTTAGAAATTATCTTATTTTAATTTTTAAACCAAAACTTGGATTTAATAGTTAAACATGAGAATCATCTCCTAGATGCATGCATATATCCATTCATGGATTCTTGCAATTTGTACATTTCCAAAGATTATGTGAATTCATAAAACTCATTTGTATTACTTATCGTCCTCGCAAAAGCAATCACACAAGAAAGAGTTTTAATATCCAATTGTCATTTTTCATATCAATGAAAATAAGTATGACAATTATAATCATTATATATTTAATGTGCCAAGGAAAGAATATTCAATCACAGTTAATTGCTTAAGTGTGATTAATAATCTTGTCACAAGCCATGCATTAAACAAATGTACAATTTTGTCCATATGATTTCTACACAAAGAATTTAAACCGCTAGGGTTTTCCTTCCTTTGAAGAAACTAATCTTTATTAAGATAACCAAGTTTACAAAGTTGATTATCTCTTTGGACAGCATCTTAACATTCATAGTATGAATAATTTACCACAATTTAATATTAGGTAAATGCATCATCATGATTAACAGGTTTACCATGATCCTGCAACTCATATATCTCAGCACATCAATCAATCATCTGAGAATCCTTGCGGATCTATGAATGAGAATTCCATCATCTTGAGGTCTATCAAATTTGTCCTCATCATGATATTTACTAGTGTATTATAGAAGATTATGTGTTTTGTAATTGTAATTTAATCTCTTCAAGATCTAAACAAAACTCCCACTTGCTTTTGTAATTTAAAGACTATCTATAAATACTTTAGCAATTAGAACAACACTAAATTGTTTTCTTGTGGGATATTACAAATCACATTAACAGTTCGTAAATCTTATTCGTTAATAACCTACTCCATAAGTAGTTTTAACAAATCAGAACTTCAATATAAGACTCAATGTGATTCATCACATTCCATACTAAAATGGTGTCTTATTAATCTTCTAGATTTTGAGTTAAGTATATCCAATCAATACTCAATTTTCTAACCTTGATAACTTTTGGAAGAAAAAAAGATATTGTTATCTTGAATCAAACAATATAACAGTTATAGTATCTTTCTTTATATTATAAGTCTTTAAAAGACTTCATGTTTGTGACTTTATAAAGAAACACATAAAAATTTATAATTTAAAGTAATTATGAACACCACATCATGGTTTCAATTAATTTATTTTCAAGTTAATAAACTATTTATGTCATTCCAAGAATACACAAATATTTAAAGAAGCATTAGATTACTTTATTTTAATTATGTCATCCTTTGGAGTGTTCAACTTAAGAAACTGCAAATCATCCACTCCCGATCCCACGACAAGTGGTGATTTACCTTGAGATTACAATCTAGCCAAGATCTCACTTAACCTAAAATGTAACTTCAAGTGTTTCTATAATTTGAATGACATAAGACATAAAAGTAGTCTATGCTATAATCTTGACACATGTTCTTTAAGCAAGACAATCTTATTAGAACGTTAATCTCTTACCTTACTTTCAAGAGAATCCATTAATCATATTTGTATGTGTTGTTCCTTTACACACAATAAATACTTCTCCCACTTGTGCATAGAACAACATCATATAGTAGATAAACACCATGACATTCGTTTGTTTATGTGAGCAATATGATAGTGTCATAAATATATAAGCATTACAAGTAGATGTAGGAGCACTTAATTTATCAAGGAAACGTTCATGACTATCCTTGAGAATATGAATGTCTACATTTTTGAACGTAATGTATTATTTCAAGAAAATCTAGAAATAATTTGAGTTATTACCAAGATAATAACTTGTAACTCCCACTGAATTAGACAACGTTACAATAATGTCTTATTCAGTAATACACCATACTCCCACTGGATTTGACAACATTGTAAGTGTTTCATTAACCAGTGAAAATAGCGTGCTATTACGTTGTAACTCCTTTCAAAGACTATTCGTAACAATTACTAAGGTACTAAAAGAGTGTATTCTACTCTGCATATGATGGATCATCCATCATGCTATTAACTTGAAAAATTGAGCGTGCAATTTCTTCCATAATAGGTCTACTATCCCCACAATGGTGTGTAGTACCCTCAATTGGTCAAAGCAAAACAGCTAGATAAAATTTACTAGTTTGTCTTTTACCAATTTTGCGGTAATTAATCTAGCTTCTAATTTAATAACTCATAAAATGTCAAACATGTTTTCTAGTTGACCAAAATGTCATATAAGAATTCAATCACCAACAGAGGGTAATGAAATCTCTTAAGGAAAACATGGTGTGCAATTTTCTTAACTATTAAAGTTGCTATGAGTTATTTTAGAATTTTAGACAATTCTAATGTTCCTAACATACCTTTCTCAATCATGAAAAGGAATAGGATTGAGTCTCACTCTTCTTCCATGGAAAAGAGTTTATGCTTGTCTTTTAGTAAAATTTTCTTGATCAAACATTTGTTTGAAAACAGAACTAGATGAATTTACCAAAGCCTAAACCAGTTTACGGTTTAATGTTGCATTAATACAATCAAAAGAATTAACAAAATTCAATTTTTAGTATTTTCGATAATTAAATCTTTCAAGAAAATAAAATACCCTTTGGTCAATATTCATATTAACAATATTATTTTCCTTGAATTTTGGATCCTCATTATCATAGTTTCACCACATCAGTTGATCTGCCAGTGGTGAAAGTATAGAATAGGTATCGTTGAAAAAGCGATAATTGACAAACAAGTTTTCAATTCCAAAATTATGGGATTTACAATTTTGCCAAAACAATTAATGCAAAACGTAAGCATGTTTCATCCCATCTTATGCCTTAAGTCATAGGTCTCACTAACTAACTTAATTAAGTTGTCTAATTTAGAAACTGCAAATCATTAAGCTGAGGTCTCACACAACAAAATAATTCACCTTGTTATTGTAATCTAGATCAAGGTCTCACATAACTAAATTACAACTTCAAGTGTTTCATATCATTAGATGGCATAAACTTAAATTTAAAGGGTACAATTTTTGACGTGTAATCAAAACTTATGTATAAAGAAGCATGCATACAACTTTATAGCATAAAATTTTCGAAAAACTTACATGAGATTTTAATTGCTAAGATTTAATTCTACAAAGTTTTAATCGATGCGTTGAGAAACTTACAACTTTGCACTAAGATGCTTCGTACATAGAATGGTTATACTAGGTAGCTCCAATCGAACTCACAGGGGCAGAGGACCAGGTAAGCGCAAAGCATAACCTTAGACATCCATTGTCTATGCGCACTTCTTAATTAACCCCTTTATAGTTTGTTCTAGTGGGTGAGCCGTTCTAACCATTTAGTACAGTCGCATCAATCGATTAAAAGTTCAAGAATAATTCTTAGATAACAAATCAGTTTCACCATTATTTAGTCCATTTAATTTTCTATTCATAAAAACCCTTTTTGCTTACTAACATGTCAAAACAATATAATAACAAAAAGCATTTTAATAAAAATTAAACACACTCAAATAATATAAACATATAACTAAACAATTTAACATATGTAAAAACAATTAGCCACATGCATAATTATTTCGATAAACGCTAATAAACAATTCTAGGCGTAAATAAATGCATACATTAACTAGGGCTTTCAACTACAAGGTAGATGAGCCACATACATCGACAAGTCGATTGCGTAAGCCAAAGTTAATAATATACCAATTAGTACGTAACGAATTTTTATTAGTTATAATTGAGGTCTTCCCCAATTCAATAATTATCAAATAAACAGAACATGTGTGTATCAACAAAACAATTTATAGCATAACAATACTCCATGGCAAAACATGCATGTTCCACCATGGATTCCGCATAACAAATATCACCCAAGATACGCATATTACATGGCACATAACAATTATTCATTAATTAACCACATAAAATTAGCATGCAATCCTAGGGTTTCTACAAGTTTTACAAAATTAAAACCTAATTAAATAATTAAAGGGTAATCGACCCTATTAAATAAAAATTAAGGTTTCGAATTCAAAACCCTAGAAACCATAAAAAGCATGCATATAATCATAAAGATTCAATTTTTATGTGTTTAGGTAATTAATTACATCATATTAACACGGCTCGATACCACTGTTGGGATTTAATACTCATAACAATTATATAAAATCAAATAAACATCATCAAAGCATGCGGTGAAGTAAATAGGAATAATATATGTAAGTAATTAACCGAATAAGAAAACGCGTACCTTTTAGCAATTCAAGAATCAAACGGTAATTGAACAAGAACTAAAACCCAAAACCCTAACTTTAGGGTTTATTAAATTCGACCCACACAAAAGTCGACCACCAAGATTACAAGCTCAAGCGTGCTTGTCCTTCGTTCTTGTACACACGTACTATTAGCGATTTGATGTGAAAAGCTAGTTCCTTGAATCACAAATAAAACCAAACACTTGTTTCTTGAGTTTGGAAAATCGAAACCCTATGGGAAGGGTTGGAACCGATCGGCCAAAGACAAGAGAGAGGACAGGAGGAAGAAATTAGGTTATTGGTGATCTAAGATTAGGAGAATAATGAATACAAGTGTTTGTATATATACATTCTCAAAACTTGGTGACCAAGAAATCCCACCTCCTTGGGTTGGGTAGCCCACGACCGGCCAAGCCATCCCAAAGGGATTCCGGATCCTTCTTGTCCACTAATTTCATTCTTAGTCCTCATAGTTTACATTTAACGACCGTTAACTAAACCTCATTAAATATTTAACTATCGTTATGTTTTATTTCGTGACTAATAATTAATAATAACATTTTATTTATTAATTATTAACATCAGCTCTCATACGTAATGTGTGCAATCCCGAAGTCTCGAGTTCGAATCCGGACATACATATATTTAAATATCCATTAAAACTTTGGTGATATGATTATTGATGCTTACGTACTTTAGCAAGTTAGAGTCCACTGCCACTGTTTTAACGAGCCTTGGCTCTCCTGTCAGTAACGACAATATCGTTACATTTGCTCTTGAAGGATTTCCCGCTACGTACGACAACATTGCCACCATTATTGTGCATCGCGAGCCATTTCCTGACCTTAAAAATGTTCGATCGATTCTTACTACCGAGGAGATATGTTTGAAGTCACGGTCACAAGATCTCAACATTGATTCTTTTTCTTCATGTCCTCTACGGTTTATTGAGGAATCAAGGTAACAATACTCATCGCTCAACTTTTGGTCATGTCAACTCTATGAAACCATGCTTTAACTTTGTTAAAAGGGTCTTGTCGATTTGGTGATAATTGCAAATTTGTACACAATGGAAACATGCTTGCGAAACAATAAAACCCCACGTCCCTTTGGTCTTCAAGCCTTAACAGTAGCTATTCAAACCCAATTAATATTTCTCAAGCTCAGTTATTAACTTTACTACAAAAACAATAAGAGATTTTGGCTCAAATAGCGACCAGTGGAAATAATAATTTGACACCGAATGCCTTTGTGCGTAAGATTGATTAATAAGTCACTAGCCATGGGAAATGTACAGGAAGTAAGGCATGTGTTTGCAAGGATCGTCTTTGATACCATATATCCTTTAGACCTTGATCAAAATTAGTTGTACTCCACAACCCTCTGATGAATCTACACCTTAGGTGGAAAAAGTGAAAATAAGTATACGGTTTTTTTGATGTTTTATAAAAAATAGCTAAATTTTTCTCTTTTATATTATAGTTACTCCCTATGTTGCAGTGGCCAAATAAGAAGAAAAAATGGTTGTGTAGAAACACAACATGAGTGCACACCACCATGTATGTGTAATCTTTATTTTGGTGGGCTCATTTTCCTGTCACGGAAGTTTAGTTTTTTTTAACATAGTCACAATTCATCTTGCAGGTTCTGTTACTACATAAACGACTCCAACACAGCCTGCCACTGATTTTGTTAATTCTTGTGAATTTTGTAACTTCGTTAAAATAAAAGAGTACTTTTGCATCCTCATATCCACCTTCTTCAGCAACTTTAAATTCTTGGTGCAACGACACAATGCGAGCACTGTTAAAGTTCCACACTCAAAATGGGTGGCCTTTCATGATCAACCCTTACCCATTTTTTGTTTATCCCGTAGCCGTCGCGTACGCCGCGACACTTGAAGACAACATGTTCGAATCTGTTCAACTGCAGCACAGTTGAACATTGGAGGGCCTGGTCTACGGGAAAAGGCCACAAGAGTCAGACCATGATGACTTCTTGATTCTACCGGACAAGCTCAAATTATGGTTTGTCGGTAAAGCGCTATCATGCACCGCACGAGACTACCCACTTTCGCGATCTTGCATACTTGACCGATCATATCATATCCATCTACTGTGGTGCTGGGTAGAGAGGCTCAGACCGTGAGTATTGATGCTCATGCATGTGTCATTCAACATTTCAAGAGAAGTTGGGTAGCTTAGGGAGCTTATACAATCCACATCTTCAACCTCATATGACGGTGTAAGGCTAATCTGAGATACAAAAACATGATATAATGCTATTGTTTTTATATTTTAGGAACTTGAATAGGTATTAAAAATATATTTATTTAAAAATGAACAGGTATTGGAGACACTAAAAAGGAATTATTTGACCGGATTGTGGCTCGGAGACACTATCTGAGCGAGGACGCAGAGAATGCGATTATGCTAACAATAGTGGAAGTTGTTCAGGTAATTTCTACTAAGTTTTGTATAATATAGGAGAAGTTGGTTTAGGAGAAGTTGAACACCTAATATTGGAGAATTTTAGTTTATTGAATTGGAACAAGTTGTTCAACATCTCCTTTTTTGTTGTTTTAAGTCAAAACACCAACTATTGATCCCTCGAAATAGCATTGGCATTCATAATTGGTCAATCACCAATTTCTAGCTACCAAAAGTAAAAATCATTTTATAGTTGAGGTAGAAAGCAAAACAATTTTATAGTGAATGTTCATTGTTTAATGATAAATAACGAGGGAAAGCTATTACTTTTGGGTTAAAGTTTTTATGTTTGTTGAATTTAGGAGTAGAGTGTTTATCTTTTACTACACTTTTTACTGATATATTGATAATCTATTAATAAAGGTCGAATCTTTTACTTCTTAGCAACATAGTTACTTGAACCCAGTATTGACAAATTAAGCTTTTTTGTTTGCGTGGCGATTTTCCAACTATAAGGTGTATCGTTATTTACAATGTGTAAATATAGCAGATGTGATCTTTAACAGAAAGATGTGATATGTATAGCTTGTACACGAATCAATGTTTTGATTATTTTATAGCTTATTTAAGATATATCTGATTATGGTACTATCGGTTTTTGAGTCATGTAAGATGTTAGTGGCAATTCAGAATACTAAGTGATAATTTGTTTTGAATCAATTGTCAAGTGGCGTCATACTGTATTAGTATTTGATTGACAAATTAAGATGATTTTATTTGTGCAAGCTAATTGCAATATTATGCCTTTTAACTCTAAGAACTTTCATATAAGCAGTTTGCATCACGATGTTTGCTAGATCACCATATAACCTTATGGAATCCTCGTGATAGAGAATTTGATATAATCTTCATATCTTGGTCGTTTCACTAGTAATACTCGTATACCATTTTAGGCTCACGGACAAAATTAAAGCGAGAGCTTGACAGGACAAGAGTAAGTTTGATGAACAACCCAAGCTTTTCAAGTTTTCATCCACATTGTTCTTGACAAGACCAACAACACGTTGACCATCATCGATAGTGGAGTTAGAATGACCAAGGTTGGTGAGTACTAATTTTACTACTGTACTTAATGTATTACATTAGAACCGCGATGTAACTTTATATATTGTTTTCACTTTTCTGATTTGGTGAACAATTTGGGTACCATTGCAAGATCCAAAACCAAAGAGTTCATGGAAGCTATAGAAGCCGGTCTTTGATGTCCGCATGATTGGACAGATTGGTGTAGGTCTACTCTGCTTATTTGGTTGTTGATAAAGTTGTGGTCACCACCAAGCACAATGATGACGAGCAATAAATGCGGGGCTGGGAGTCTCAAGCGGAGAGGGTCAATCACCGTCACCGGGGACACCGGCGAGTCCCTAGGCAGAATGCGATGGCGTACCCTCCGATCGAGGTCGAATGACACCCCGCCGACCTCGGTCGAATTTCCATTCACGAAGACCCAAGTCTTTCTTCATAAGTCGTTGGTGGCGTAAAATTATTCATCATTGATATGGTTACGGTTGGGGAATTCGCCCCGAAGGCCTATGCCACTGAGGTCTTCTCTTGAAGGCACCAAGACAAGGAGAACCTTGACTTGGTCATCCCCACATTCCACTATCTCCTTAGCTTCCCGCCAAGATAGAAAGTGAGGATGAAACCCTAGCGGTTACCACAAATCATGGGGCCCCCCCATGATCTAAAGCGTGTGCTAACACTCTCCAAGCTTATTTTCTCATCTATAAATAGGTTGGGCGAGTCATTTCAATGGTATGTTCACTCAACACAGTATTTCACATACTCCATATTACTTACAACACATATCACATACTTACTCTCACCAGGAGGTGGTTCGCGAGGGTCAACCCTGCGCAATCACTTAACGAAGTGTCTATTATTTCTTATTGCAGATTAACTACAAGTTTGGTGCAAGCATATCACCCCTCATACCCTTCGATCACCATGAAGGCACAGTCGTCTGAATTATTGGTACAATCGGTAGCCATCCGTGGGACCGCTACAATTGGTCTCGTTATTCCAAACTTATAACGGTCAATCACACTCATTAGTTTCACGGCATGAATCAAGGAAGAGAGGATACACCCCCTCCAGGTTTCTCGACCTTGACACCAATCCTAGTCAACGATCCCAGCAACCTTCCCAACATAACCGCGTCCACCTTTACCACACGATCTCACCTTGAAATAACTCCCAAAAACCATGCTTCAACTTCGGCTAACCCTGAACCGGTAATCAGTCATGCGTTCGTCGAAGCTAATATCGAAGCACTAGAATCATTACTAAGGGCTCGAAGGAGACAAGCTCGGAATGTGAAGATTCGGAGGGAGTTGGAATACTCTAGCGATGAGTATGACGAAGAGTTAGAAATAGAGGCTAGGCCCTTGGCTCAGGGGCTACGCTTCGATCTTTGAGAATAGGGTCTCCGAGCGTCGAAGGCGAGTGGAAGGTCGGTTGGTTTTGAAGATGTTCGGAGAGGGCTCCAACGAGAAGGAATGAACAATGGAAGGAGTCACCAAAGGGGAGACTCACGGGAGGTTTACTTGCCACCACTCTTGGCGGCCCCATCTGAGGGAAGGCGAGGCGGGGGTTCGTTGCGCCTTCTCGCATCCGGCATATAAGGCAATCCATCTCAAATGAATGGGGGAGGAAATCTTCCTCCTCATGGTATGTACCCTCCTTTTTAGGCTCAATCTTATCCCCAAGGGATTTATCCCCCACCTAATGGGCAGGTTAGAAACCCTAGCTTTACTCAACCATACGGAAGCATGCCCTACGGGCAACCTATGGTGTACCCTTCGTATGCTGTCGGAAGTCACCCACCTTATATACCTACGACTTACCCTCAATATGTTAGCAAAACCCTGTCCGAATACCTCCGAGCCATAACCCATACAATGTTGTCCCCACTTACATGCCACCTTACAACTGCCTTTATTCGGAGCCCATGGGTTCCACAACACCCTTTGTAAGGTGGATAGAAGACTACCCTTTGCCCGATGGGTTGAAAATGCCTGCACATATTGGTACTTATGATGGGAAGGGGGACCCAGATAATTTCTTACATCTGTTGAAGGGGCTATCGAATGCAGAAGTGGGTTATGCGTTTGCTTGCCACATGTTCACATATACCATGCGAGACTCTGCTCATTATATGGTGGAAACGGGCAAAAAGTAGGTAGCATTGTAAATTTGGATGATCTCAAGGCCAAGTTTAGATCACACTTGATCAGCAGAAAAAGTTTACAAGAACGCACCTAACGTGCACAACATCAAGCGAAGGAAAGCGAGCACTAGGGCTTTCGTTACTAGATATCTTGATGACACCTTGCAAATATTGGGTGCACTTGCGAAGACAAAGCATCTCGATTTCGTGCATGGCCTCTGAAAGCAGGAGTGCGGGTGGAATTTCTATCCAATGACCTTCCCAACCTACAAGGGTTTAGTGGAAGACTTACACTGGATGAAGCCAAAGAAGTATCTACTAATGGGGCTCCGTCGAAAATAAAAGAAAGTCACAGCAAAATCGAAGCATCCTTAGTGGGAAGGGTCAAAGAACAAACACAAAAGGCGAGCAGGTTTACACCCTACCACAAAAACATCAACCACAGGCTCTTGGCTAATTTGTCCAAATCTCCAAGGGAGATACTTGCTTTCTGAGAATTTGTGAAGGCCTTTGTTCCTCCTCCTCGTTTAGCAAGTAGGGGAGAAGCGGGGATACCTCCAAATACTGCTATTTCAATGGCGATTATGGACCACGACACCAACAATTGCAGAGAGCTCAAGAAATAGATAGAAGAGGTCGTGAAATCCGGCCAATTGGGACATTTGGTGAAGGGTATAAAGAAAGGTAAAGAAAAGGTCTCCGACAAACAGTTGGGGAAAGACACCACACATGTCGAAGCACCCATCCTCATGGTATACAGGGATGATTTTGGTTTAAAAAGGAAAGGAACGGAGGAAGCATTATGCGGCGTAGGAGACGTTACTTTTCCTTCGATCACAGGAAAGGTTCTCTCGAATGACCCCGTGGTCATCAAAGTCCTGATCTCCAGCGAGAGAGTAAAGCAGAGCTTACTTAGACTGTGGTAGCTCTTGCGAAGTGATCTACAAACATTGTTTTCTAAAGCTTAAGCCTTCGATAAGGTCGAAGAGAGTAGATTCTAAGGTACCCTTGGTGGGATTCTCAGGGGAACACTCATGACCTCTGGGAGAAGTCCCTCTAGAGGTTCTGATTGGAGAAGGAAGGCTAAAAGAGCGAGAAACCCTTTGGTTTTCGCGATCGTAAGGTCTGAATCTCCCTATAACCTATTAATAGGAGAACGCAATCTGAGAAAATGGGCATCGTTGTCTCCACCATACATGCATGATCAAATTCCAAACACCATTGGATTATTGGAGCGGTTTCTCCGGTTACAACCACGAAGAAGCCTACGGAGTAGGCAAAAGGGTCAAACAAATTACGGAGGAGCCTCCAGAAGATGTTCTCATTGCACGATGCGAAGAGCACATCATAATAAGCGACCTCTACCCGATCGGGGCGGTGGTAATTGGAAGCGACTCCCTACCTCCTTTAAGGTTGAATTGGAAAAGTTACTATGGATATAAATTAGTAGACGTGAGTTAGGATCGAACTCGAGACTATGGGATTGCACACTTTACGTATGAGAATTTAAAGTTAATAATTAAATATAAATGTTGTATTTATTTATTTATTAAACGAAATAACTAACGGACGTTAAGTAATTACTGTAATGGACTAACGGTCGTTAAATGTTTATAGAAAAGAACTAAATTGCAAAAGTTGGGAAGGTTCCGGAATCCCTTTGGGGACTCCTAAACCGATCGGCCATAGGGACAAAACAAGGAAAGAAAAACCAACTTGTTCACCAAGTTTGCTTGGGTATATAAACAAGGCTAGGGGTTTTATTTTTCCATCTCTTGTACTCTTTAGCTAAACCCTAAAACAGTTTTTGTGTGTGTTTTTTTAGCTACAAACCGATTGGCCACCATCCTAGGTGTCGATCCATTCTTTTTCCACAAGCAAAGTTATTTGTTTTATAAAAACTAGCATTACTTTAATTGGTTTGAATGCGTGTGTACAAGAGCATAGTAATAACACACTATTGTTATTATCTTGGATTGAATTACAAAAAGGTAAGGGGTAATTCACATAATCCTAACTAAATCAAATTAGGGTTCATCCGTTGCTAGTTTGTGATTTGATTCTTGTTCGGCTAGAATCAAGAAAATGTGCATATTCTTTTATGTTAATTAATTGTTCATTAATAAATCCTATACGCTTCCTCATGATTACTTTGATGTTTTGTGATTATTTATTTGAATGTCTTGATATATAATTCCAACTGTGGCATCACGAGTCATTGGTTTTAATGAGTAATTAATTACATAAACGCGTAATAAAACAAATAATTGTATATTGTTTGATATGTTAATCTAGGGTTTATGTTTAATTTATGCTATGGTCGATTTTTTTTTTAATTAATGGAAGTTCCCTATTTTTTAGTTCGAACACATGTATAAATTTTTAGGGTTTTGAAAATTGTTTGCTAACCTTATTAAAACCTAGAATTAATATTGATTACGTGATTAATTCGTGAATAATTTGTTATGTGTCATGGAATTTTTATATGCGATCTTGTGACTTATGTGTATAATTGTTATGAAATCCATGATTATACATGCATGTTAGTCATGGATAAGTTGCTTTGATAATTGTTTAATTGTTGAGACATATTTAATTACGATAAATCTTGAATTGGGGAAGACTCCAATTATGTATATTAATGAATCAATTACGTGCAATTTGGTATATTATTAATTATGGGTTTACGCAATCGATTCGTCGATGTATGTGGCTCACTCTCAATTGAGAGAGTGAAAGCCCTAATTAATATATACATTAATTTAACCTAGATATTGATTATTAATAGGGTTTATCAAATAAGTTGCATGTGGACTTGTTTGTATAAATTGTTTATTATGTGCGCATTGTTTTTTAGTATTTTATTTTTTATTTGTATTACTTGTTTGTTTATTATGTGCGACGGTTTAAGCAAGGGTAATTTTGAATAGAAAAATAATACGGACTAAACAATGGCGAAATTTGATTTGTTTTGGAAGAGTTAAGTTTTCAATAGTTTAATTGATTGGTGACTTTGGTACAAATGGTCTGAGCGGCTCACCCACTAGAATGAACTATAAAGGGGTAATAAAGAAGTGCGCCTGATCACTGAAAGGATGTCTAAGGTTATGCTTTGCGCTTACACGGTCCTCGCCCTCTGTAAGTTCGAATGGAGCTACTTAGTAAGCCATAAAATTTGCAAACTCATCTTAAGGGCGAATTAGTTTTAATTCCATGCGCCACTTCGATGGTAATTACCCGTAACACTAAGTGTTTACACTTATGCAAAAGTACGGTATAATGGACGATAATTATTACAAAATTCCTTGATTGGTGAACCCAATACCTCAATCAAAACTTTGATAATTTGATCTTTATGAATTGGTAATAAAAAAAGTTTTTTTATTAAATTATGCTACAAGATGAATGCATGACATCTTTGTACATATTTGATTTGACCACCTAAAATCAAAACTAGTACCCTTTTAAATTAAGAATATGCCATCTAATTAAAAGGAACACTTGAAGTTGCAATTTATGTCATGACAGTACTTGGCTAGATTGTGATGGAGAGGTAAATCTCTATGTAAAGTCAGACCTTACATGGACATATTTGCAGTTCTTTAAGTTAGACACTTAAGTTGAGTAGGAAGTGAGACTTGTACTCAATGGCATAAGATGGGATGAAACATGTTTTATATTTGCAATAGCGTTGGAAAATATAAATCCCATAATGATCTAGGAGTTGGAAATTGTTTGCCAATTAATGTTTGACAGATTACCTTATTATATGCGTTCGTTGCTAGCAGATCAACTGATGTAATGAACCTATGATAATTTGGATCCTAGTTTTCGAGAAAATTATATGGTTATATGTTTATATTACCGTTGGGTATATTTTATTTTCTTGAAAATTTGTATTATCGAAAATACTAATACTTGAACTTTTTCTGTAGAAATGGCTCAAAATAACGATAACACTAACACTGTACTAAGTTCTGCGTTCAAAAGCTTTTTTGATAGAGAAAAGTTAGTGGCTCTAAGAATTTCAATGATTGGCACGCTCTTTGAGAATGTCGTAGAGTTGCTGACGGTTGAAATATCTTTATGAACCTTGCCCTGAACAACCAAATGGTCCTGATACTACTCAAGCTCAAATTGATGCTTGGAAACTTGAGTATAAGCGTCATAATGATGTGGCTTGTCTTATGTTGGGAACAATGGAATCTGCTCTTCAAAAGCAGTTTGAACATTATTTCCCATTTAATATGCTCAATGAACTTCGGACTATGTTTGAGAAACCAGATGCCGTCGAGATTTATGACTTGACCGACACGTTACACAGCTGTAGGCAAGGTGAGGGTAAACCCGTAAGTGCTCATGTACTGGAAATGAAAGGTTACATGGACTAGCTCAAAGCACTTGGAAAACTTATGATGATGACATGGATGTGAATCTGATTAATCGATCCCTTAACAAGGATTTTAATGGTTTTGTCAGAAATTTCAATATGCCTGCGTGGGAAGGCGATTCTTGACCTACGCATTGCTAATTGACTATGAGAAGGGTTGCCTCAAAGGTTCCTACCGCCCGGTACTTGCTATTCAGGGTGGAAGGATTAATAAGCCAAAACCAGCGTAGAACAACAAGAAGGGAAGAGTAAGGGAAAGGTTGAAAAAGGCAAGCAGTGATGGCCTATCAACCTCAACCCAAGAAGAACCCTACTCCTAGGAAGGAAAATCCTAAAAAGAATCAAGCATGCCACCCTTTATGAAGCGTTGGGCATTGGAAGAAAGCTGTGCTCTCTATCTTGATGAATTGCGGGCAAATAAAAAGAATACGAAGGGTCCTTGGCGCGGTTCTTACGGTAATTTATTTGTCATTGAATTATTTACTCTAAATCATAATAATTCCTGGGTATATGATACGGGCTGTGGTATGCACATTTGTAATACAACTGCGAGGGGTTTAGAGTGGAAAGGAAGCTTGCCTATGGGGAGCAATATACTGCGTGGGAAATGGCCACATGCAGCTGTTGAAGCCATAGGAACGTTTAGTTTAGTATTGCCTTGAGGGCTTAGTCTTTATTATTGAACAATTGTCATTATGCACCTTCTATAATTAGAGGTGTTGTTTCCTTTTCAGTTTTGTTGGATGATGGTTTTACTCATACTATTTCACGTAATGGAATTGATGTTTCTTTAAATGGTGTATTTTATTTTAAAGCAATTACTGTGAATGGTGTGTTTGAAATTGATGTGATTGGAAATGAATCTAACAATAATAATAATTCGATGTTTAGCATTAACAAGAAGATAAAGTTAGACTTGAATTCTTCTTATCTTTGGCATTGTAGACTTGCTCATATAGGCAAGGCTCGCATGCATAAGCTGCAACAAGAAGGGCTTTTGCAAAATATCAATGATGAATCATTTGATAAATGTGAGTCATGCATATCGGGGAAGATGACTAAGAAACCTTTTCATAGCAATATGGAGGGATTACGATCTACTTGGTCTTATTCATATTGATGTGTGTGGACCACTTAGACATGTGTCAAATAGAGGTGCTAGCTACTTCTTAACCTTTACTGATGATTTCAGCCATTATGGTTATGTTTATTTACTTAAGCATAAACATGAGGTGTTTGAAACATATAAGGTTTTCAAAGCTTGAAGTAGAAGCTGCAATTGGGAAAGAAGATTAAAGCTCTTCGATCCGATGGAGGAGGCGAGTATCTAAGCCAAGAGTTTAAAGATTACTTAGCTGAGAATGGAATTGTCCAGAATCTCACTTCTCCATATATTCCACAACTAAATGGTGTATCTGATAGAAGAAATCGTACATTGTTGGACATGATACGATCTATGTTTAATCTTACCACTCTACCTTTATCCTTTTGGGATTATGCTTTGGAATTAGCTGTTCGCATTCTAAATATGGTTCCCACAAAGAAGGTTGAGAAGACACCATATGAAATATGGCATGGTAAAGCTCCTAACCTGTCTTATTTAAAGGTCGGGGTTGCGAGGGTATGTTAAGCGTGACTCAGAGATAAACTCCAACAAAGATCTGTAAAGTGTATTTTCGTAGGATACCCTAAGGAAACTATGGGTTATTACTTTTACTATCAACTGAAAATAAAGTAATTGTTGCTAGGTATGGAGATTTTCTTGAAAGAGATTTCGTATCTCAAGAATTGATGGGAGAGTTTATGATCACGGAAGATGATCAAGAAGATGCATTACCTTCGAAAACACTAACGTACTTCGGTAGAACACGATAGTCGGGTCCTCCACCAGAAGTTGAAGTGATTCCCGTTCGTAGATCCATAAGGAATCTGGCGTGCACTGAACGTCTATGTCTTAGCGTAGGGTTGAAACTATGTTAGGAGATCTTGGAGAGCCTACTAGTTATAAAGCTGCCATGGCAAGTCCTGACAAGGCAAAATGGCAGGTTGCAATGAATGGGGAAATGCAATCCATGAGAGAAAATGAAGTCTGGGTAGAGGTTGACTTACCTCCAAACACCACGGTGGTTGGAAGTAAGTGGCTCTATAAGATTAAGACTGAAATGGATGGCAATGTACCGTCTATAAAGCTCGTCTAGTTGCGCAAGGTTTTACTCAAACTTATGGCATTGATTACAAGGAGACCTTTTCTCCTGTAGCGGACATTAGAGCTATTAGAATTCTCATAGCTATAGCGACATACTATGACTATGAGATATGGCAAATGGATGTCAAAACCGCCTTCTTAAATGGTCTCTTAGATGAAGACATCTATATGAAGCAACCTGAAGGGTTCGTGAATCCACAATTTTCAAACCGTGTATGCAAACTTCAAAGGTCCATTTATGGATTGAAGCAAGCATCAAGGCAATGGAATAAAAGATTTGATGAAGAAATCAAAATGTATGGATTTATTCAAAATCTTGATGAGCCATGTGTATATCACAAAGTTAGTGGGAGTAATGTAATTTTCCTAATTCTTTATGTCGATGACATATTAATTATGGGAAAAGACATTACGAGTTTGCAAAATGTTAAGGCATATCTTGGGAAGTGTTTTTCCATGAAGGATTTAGGAGAAGTTGCATATATTAGGGAATCAAGATCTACCGAGATAGGTCAAAGCGGTTAATTGTTTTAAGTCAAAGCGCTTACATTGATAAAATATTGAAGAGATTCAATATGCAAAATTCCAAGAAAGGATATTTGCCGATGGAAGTAAAGCATGGCTTATGTAGCGATATATGTACTTCAACACCTGCTGGGTGGCGCATGCAGAAAGTTCCTTATGCTTATTTGTAGGATCTATTATGTATGTTGTGAGATGCACAAGGCGGATGTGGCGTTCGCTCAAAACATGACGGTCGATATCAACAGAATCGGGTGAACTTCACTAGATTCTTTGTTAAACATATTCTAAAGTATCTTAGGAATACGAAAGATATGTTTTTAGTGTATGGTGGAAATCCAGACACAGAACTTGGTGTTACAGGTTATTGTGATGCGTCTGGCATTGTGATAAAGATGATACAAAGTCTCAGACGGGTTATGTCTTTGTCATCAATGGAGGAGCAGTTGACTGGAAGAGCAAGAAGCAGAGTACGATTGCGATGTCTGCGACAGAAGCCGAATACATAGCTGCTTCGGAAGCTGCAATGGAGGCTGTTTGGATTAGGAAATTCATTTCAGGGCTTGGTGTTATGCCTTCAATTGAATCACCTATTGATATGTATTGTGACAATTCTGCTGCAATCATATTTGCCAATGAACCTGGAGTCATGAAGGGCACCAGACATTTTCTACGGAAGTATCACTATGTTCAAGAACAAGTCCAGGAAGGTGAAATAAATCTACTGAAAGTTCACACAGATGATAACTTAGCTGATCCGTGATGTGTGTCTAAATACTCATCATTTTATTCCCATTTAAACTGCAAAAACATTTAAAAACACTCAGAAATGCCATATAAATGCTATAAATATCATTGAAATGTGTTTTTATGTGTTACAAAATTAAAAGTTGAAACTGATGAAAACAACAAAGTTTACATAATTCTGAGTTTAGGTCCCTAAACTTTCATAAATTGGCAAAACTAGTCCCTGGTAATTCAAAACTTGTAAAATATCATTAAAGGTCCTTGGGGATTCACAAGTTGTAAGAAATAGTCCTTTGAAGTTAAAATTGCATATTTACAACTTTGGTCCCTCAACTTTGAAAAATGTCAAAAATGGTCCCTGAGTTATTTAAAATGGAAAATTAATAAATATAACCCTTGTACTATTCATAAATGGCATAATAGGTCCTTGTGTTAACTCTGGGAAAATTGCAGGGTTCGGCCACTTCAGAATTCATAATTTCAAGAATGGTCCTTGTGTTTTATTAACTAAACAAACAAACAAACCCAAAAATAAAGCCAAGCCCATAACCAACCCGGCCAATCCCTTTTATAAATAAACCCCCATCGACATCTCCTTCCTCACTGCTGAAACTCCTCACTTTGCTCCACCTCCTCCACAGGTTTTCACCACCACACATCTCCGGCTCTAAACCCATAAACATGTCCCTCCACCTCCACAAACAACCAAAATTCCTTAATTGCTTAAAACCTGCTTTTGATATTTTGGCGCCAAAAGTGAAAATCAAGGGCTAGGATCAATTTTGACCAATCCAAGGACTGAGGAAGATTCAGAACTACTTTGTGAAAGCTATAAAAGAAAGAAGACAGGAAGAAATAAAGTGTCATTGTCTTAGACTATTTCTTATTTTCTTGTAATCGTTTTTAAAAGTTTAGTGTAAAACTTTTAAGGATTTATGTTTCATGAATTGTATTAGTTAATTCAGTATTAATTTCACAAGTGTTATCATCCAATTTCAGGTTTCTGCTACTTTTGTCTTTCCGCCAAATCAATTCTTGTCACAATTTAAGTTTTAATCATTTGGATGAGTCAAATTAGTTTGTTTAAGCTATTTCAATGTTAATAAAGTTAATTAGAGCAAATCCTATTACATTTGCTCAATTTTCCAAAAAAAGTCAACAAAAGTCAAATTCTTGTAGCATAGCTTATAATCATTTATTTTAGTTAATAACTGCTTTTTATCATTTTATATTAGTGCTTCACTAGTTTAATCTGTCCTAGTTTGTGTTTACCTTTATTTCTTCAACAAAAAAAATAGCCGAAAATTAAAATGAGAAAAGAAGAAGAATTTTGAGGGGGAAATCTTTTGGCTTGAAATGGTGCTAGTGGTTCAGTGACAAGCTACTAGGAGTAATTTTGGACCTTGATTCCTTGGATATAAACTGTGGTCATTTGTAAGAAATTCCTTGATTTTTGCTTATTATTGTGTAATTGCTTATTTTGAGCTTATTCATCTTGCTTTGTGCTTATTAGGTCTATTTTAGTGATAATTTAGCTCAAAAGTTGGTTCTTGTTCATTATAATCATAAGAGCTCAATAATTCTTACTCAACTGCCAAAATTAACTTAGAATCATGAGTATTTCTTTGTGTAAGCTTGTGTATTTGTGTTTGCTTTAGCTTATTACATTAATTTAGATTATTTTTATCGACTCCTTAGCTCAATTCACCCATCTGTTTCAGAAATCGCAAAATCAGTCAATTCAAGGGGTGTTTGGTTGAGGTACTTCACGATCTTCGGTGAGTTTTGGTTATTGCTTAGAGTTGAAACATGTTACTTTAGGTCATATTAGCTAATTAAAACCATAAAATCCATAGGTCATAGTTGCAAAAGTCAAAATTTTCTTTTTATCCATCAATTGAGTTAACTGTTAGGGATTTAGAGTGAGTATATCATCATTTTAGGTGTATAAGTTGCTAAAGTAGCTTAATCTAGTTCCATAATAGCTTAATATAACATATTTAGTAGCTTAGGATCATTAGAATCTCAGTTTAGTCAAATTTCATAGCTGTCTCAAATTAGTCAAAATTAGAAAATTCAGTTTTACAAAACTTTGTGGATTTTTCATTTGCTCATTTTGATCCATACATGTTGAAACTTTGGGATAAGTAACTTCAGTTGGTGAAGTTTTCAAATATCATTTTTGTGGAATTTTATGAATTTCTTATAAGCACTAAATAATTTGTCCAACAGGGCGGGTTTTGCCACCTTACGTCCAAGAAAAAAAGAATTGAAAAGCAATTTTTGCAAAACTTTGTGGAATTTTCACAGATTCATCTTAAGTCCATTTCGCTGAAATTCTGGTTTAGACACTTTGGTAGGTTGTTAGTTTCATGGTGATTTTAGTTAATTTTTGTGATTTTTTCTAGCTAGCTTAAATAGTGCTTAAAGTAGGGCATTAGGGCCGTTTGGCATAGTAGAGTTAGAACTTGTTTTTGAGCTTTAATGCCTCTAGCTTTGTGCTTATTAGGTTCATACCAGTTGATTTAGCTTAGCTTTAGTTAGATTATGGCTAGGGTAGCTTAAGGTAGCTTTTGGATTGCTTATAGCTTATTTAAGCAAAGCTTCTTTCATTAGTTTTGGCCCAAATCATAGTTCCGATCTCCAAGTTGTTTCTTTCATTTTTCCTTGATTCTCAGTATTATTTTAGACTTATCTGGAACTTTTCATTTTTTTTTCTGCTCATTTGCTATTTTTACGCATTTAATTTGAGTTTTAGCATTTTTAATTAGCTTTTTATTCAAATAAATTAGAAAAAGCTCAGAAAAATACAATTTCAGTTTTCTTAGTTTTATAATATTCAAAAAGTCATAAAAAGTATTTTTCCTGAATTATCTTAGGTAAAATAGATTTTCTAGCATTTTAATTAGTTTTAAATAGTATTAAATTCATAATAAATTGAGAAAAGGTCTAAAAAATATGTTTTCAGTTTTAAAATTAGTTTTATAATATTTTAAATTTTTCTAAGTCATAATTTCACTTTTCTAGCTTTATTTCATATTTTCTTATATTTTAGGATATTATTAAATAGTTAAAAATAGTTTTTAATTAATAATAATTAAATAAATAGTTATAAAAATAATTTAAATCTTCCAATAATTTTATTTTCTTATTAGGACTGTAAAAATATCATTTTCATATCCGTAGGTGTTTTATTCTTTTAAATTTACGTTTTATTTTGTACATTTACGTAAAATTCATAGCGTACTGAGCGTTTTAGGTTTTAATCGTTAAACGATTTTAAATATAGGATTAAAATGACTTCAAAGTCTTGATTATATTTAATTTCCTTAGTGTAATCAATCATCACCCTTTCCTGTTCAATACTCACTGATCAGTTACGTTTGTATTACAGTTTTCACACCTCGTTGGGACTTAACGACCCAGGGATACACTAAACTCTCCTGGATAATTGCATTGCGTTCTCAAGTGATTGACTCTTGTTGACCATTCACCTGGTTAATTTGGGTTGACCGTTTGGGACCAATCAATCCGCTCACTAAGGCTTTAGCTAAAGACAAGCTTGTAGGACTTGCCAATGGAATTGGACTTCGTTTAGCTAAAAGTTTCATGCATAACTGTGATTAGTATTTGGATAAAGGATATTGTAAAACATTTATTATTTTAATGGAATAAAGTTTGGATTATGTTTATTTTCATTTATAATATTGTTGTCCTATATATGCATGTTTAATCCGTTAATAACTAAGTTATTCTAAATGTCCGTTGTCGATTAATGATATGGGAGTATCATTAAACTAAGAAAAATCTGAGAGATGTGGTAGAATATACTTGAAAGTATATTGATGAGAATGCATACCAATTTTGGATGATATTCAATGAATTGAATATATGACTTATCTCAACTACATAATTTACTTTGTGGATATTGTTATGAGTAAATTATGAATAGTTATCCTCAGACTTGAGATACCCGGTAAGTGTCATGAATGTAGTGCATTTCGTGAAGCAACTTAACGCTATAACGTGGCGGTAGTCATAAGGGTTGTTTTTGAGAAATGTTACAAAGTTTGTGAGTTATTCTTGTAGTCAAGATAGAATTTGTTCCTTCAAATTTATTTGGAGTTTAATCTTGCTAGGCCCTCTAGGGTTGACAAGATGTTTGTGCTTGGCACCCTTTTAAATCTCCCTAAATATGTTTAGATGATTAGGTAATCTTGGTCAATCACTTACAAACGAGAAACATAATAGTTTTATAAAGAATGACTTAATTCCATATCTTTATTTAGCGTGGTATTAGAAACAAAAGGATAATAATAATGAGAAATCATTAAAAGGTTTTCCAGGAGCCTTGCTCGAGTTGTACTAGAGGCATCGAAGTGTTGCTAGACGCTAACCGAATGTGATCACTCTATTAAGATATATCCAAGTGGGAGCTGTTAGTTTTATGGATATAAATTAGTAGACGTGAGTTAGGATCAAACTTCGAGACTATGGGATTGCACACTTTACGTATGAGAATTTAAAGTTAATAATTAAATATAAATGTTGTATTTATTTATTTATTAAATGAAATAACTAACGGACGTTAAGTAATTAATGTAATGGACTAACGGTCGTTAAATGTTTATGGAAAAGGACTAAATTGCAAAAGTTGGGAAGGTTCCGGAATCCCTTTGGGGACTCCTAAACCGATCGGCCATAGGGACAAAACAAGGAAATAAAAACCAACTTGTTCACCAAGTTTGCTTGGGTATATAAATAAGGCTAGGGGTTTTATTTTTCCATCTCTTGTGCTCATTAGCTAAACCCTAAAACAGTTTTTGTGTGTGTTTTTTTAGCTACAAACCGATTGGCCACCATCCTAGGTGTCGATCCATTCTTTTTCCACAAGCAAAGTTATTTGTTTTATAAAAACTAGCATTACTTTGATTCGGTTTAGTACGTGTGTACAAGAACATAGTAATAACACACTATTGTTATTATCTTGGATTGAATTACAAAAAGGTAAGGGGTAATTCACATAATCCTAACTAAATCAAATTAGGGTTCATCCGTTGCTAGTTTGTGGATTTGATTCTTGTTCGTCTAGAATCAAGAAAAGGTACGCATATTCTTTTATGTTAATTAATTGTTCATTAATAAATCCTATACGCTTCCGCATGATTACTTGGATGTTTTGTGATTATTTATTTGAATGTCTTGATATATAATTCCAACACTTCATATACTGGTCGTTTCACTAGTAATACTCTGTATACCATTTTAGGCTCTGGACAAAATTCGCTTCGAGAGCTTGACTGACAAGAGTAAGTTTGATGAACAACCCAAGCTTTTCAAGTTTTCATCCACATTGTTCTTGACAAGACCAACAACACGTTGACCATCATCGATAGTGGAGTTAGAATGACCAAGGTTGGTGAGTACTAATTTTACTACTGTACTTAATGTATTACATTAGAACACGATGTAACTTTATATATTGTTTTCACTTTACAGATTTGGTGAACAATTTGGGTACCATTGCAAGATCCGGAACCAAAGAGTTCATGGAAGCTATAGCAGCCGGTGCTGATGTCAACATGATTGGACAGTTTGGTGTCGGGTTCTACTCTGCTTATTTGGTTGTTGATAAAGTTGTGGTCACCACCAAGCACAATGATGACGAGCAATACGTCTGGGACTGGGAGTCTCAAGCCGGAGGGTCAATCACCATCACCAAGGACACTTCTGGCGTGTCCCTAGGCAGAGGTACTGATGACATACCCTCCGATCAGGTCGAATGACACCCCTTCGACCTCAGTCCAATTTGCATTACGAAGACCCAAGTATTTCTTCATAAGTCATTGGTGGCGTAAAATCATTCATCATTGACATGGTTACCAGTTGGGAATTCGCCAGCCGAAGGCCTATGCCCTTCGGAGTCTTCTCTTGAAGGCACCAAGACAAAGGAGAACCTTGACTTGGTCATCCCCCACATTCCCACTATCTCCTTAGCTTCCCCGCCAAGATAGAGAAAGTGAGGATGAAACCCTAGCGGTTACCACAAATCATGGGACGCCCCCATGATCTCCGAAACGTGTGCTAACACTCTCCAAGCTTATTTCCTCATCTATAAATAGGTCGGACGAGTCATTTCAATGGTATGTTCACTCAACACAGTATTTCACATACTCCATATTACTTACAACACATATCACATACTTACTCTCACGCCGGAGGTGGTTCGCAGGGTTCCAACCCCTGGCAATCACTTAACGAAGTGTTTATTATTTCTTATTGCAGATTAGCTACAAGTTTGGTGCAAGCATATCACCCCTCATACCCTTCGATCACCATGAAGGCACAGTCGTCAATTATTGTACAATCAGTAAGCCATCCGTGGGACCCGCTACAATTGGTCTCGTTATTCCAATCTTATAACCAAATCAATCACACTCTTTAGTTTCACGGCATGAATCAAGGAAAAGAGGATACACCCCCTCCGGGTTTCTCGACCTTGACACCAATCCCAGTCAACGATCCCAACAACCTTCCCAACATAACCGCGTCCACCTTTACCACACAATCTCACCTTGAAATAACTCCCAAAAACCATGCTTCAACTTTGGCTAACCCTGAACCGGTAATCATTCCTGCGTTCGTCGAAGCTAATATCGAAGCACTAGAATCATTACTAAGGGCTCGAAGGAGACAAGCTCAGAATGTGAAGATTCGGAGGGAGTTGGAATACTCTAGCGATGAGTATGACGAAGAGTTAGAAATGGAGGCTAGGCCCTTGGCTCCTGGGGCTACACGCTCAGTGCTGAGAATAGGGTCTCCGAGCAGTCGAAGGCCGAGTGGAAGGTCGGTTGGTTTTGAAGATGTTCCGGAGAGGGCTCCAACGAGAAGGGAAGGAACAATGGTAGGAGTCACCAAAGGGAGACTACGGAGGTTTACTTGCCACCACTCTTGGCGGCCCATCTGGGGAGAACTGAGGCAGGGGTTCCGTTGCAGCCTTCTCACGCATCCGGCGTATAAGGCAATCCATCTCAAATGAATGGGGGAGGAAATCTTCCTCCTCATGGTATGTACCCTCCTTTTTAGGCTCAATCTTATCCCCAAGGGATTTATCCCCCACCTAATGGGCAGGTTAGAAACCCTAGCTTTACTCAACCATACGAAAGCATGCCCTACGGGCAACCTATGGTGTACCCTTCGTATCCTGTAGGAAGTCACCCACCTTATATACCTACGGCTTACCCTCAATATGTTAACCAAAACCCTGTCGGAATACCTCCGAGCCATAACCCATACAATGTTGTCCCCACTTATATGCCACCTTACAACTGCCTTTATTCGGAGCCCATGGGTTCCACAACACCCTTTGTAAGGTGGATAGAATACTACCCTTTGCCCGATGGGTTGAAAATGCCTGCACATATTGGTACTTATGATGGGAAGGGGGACCCGGATAATTTCTTACATCTGTTCGAAGGGGCTATCAGAATACAGAAGTGGGTTATGCCCGTTGCTTGCCACATGTTCACATATACCCTGCGAGACTCTGCTCGTATATGGTGGAACGGGCAAAAAGCAGGTAGCATTGTAAATTTGGATGATCTCAAGGCCAAGTTTAGATCGCACTTCAGTCAGCAGAAAAAGTTTACAAGAACGCACCTAACGGTGCACAACATCAAGCAGAAGGAAAACGAGAGCACCAGGGCTTTCGTTACTAGATATACTGATGACACCTTGAAAATATTGGGTCTGCACGAAGACCAACGCATCTCAGGTTTCGTGCATGGCCTACGAAATAGGAGTCTGGTGGAATTTCTATCCACTGACCTTCCCGCAACCTACAAGGGTTTAGTGGAGAAGACTTACACCTGGATCGAAGCCAAAGAAGTATCTACTAATGGGGCTCCGATCGAAAATAAAGAAAGTCACAGCAAAATCTCGAAGCATCCTTCCTGGGAAGGGTCAAAGAACAAACACAAAGGCAGAGACAGGTTTACACCCTACCACAAAAACATCAACCACGGGCTCTTGGCTAATTTGTCCAAATCTCCAAGGGAGATACTTGCTACAGAAAGGGCTGCGAAGGCCTTTGTTCCTCCTCCTCGTTTAGCAAGTAGGGGAAGAAGCAGGGATACCTCCAAATACTGCTATTTCCATGACGATTACGGACAGGACACCAAAAATTGCAGAGAGCTCAAGAAACAGATAGAAGAGGCCGTGAAATCCGGCCAATTGGGACATTTGGTGAAGGGTATAAAGAAAGGTAAAGAAAAGGTCTCCGACACACAGTTGGGGAAAGACACCACACATGTCGAAGCACCCATCCTCATGGTATACAGGGATGATTTTGGTTTAAAAAGGAAAGCAGTGGAGGAAGCATTATGCGGAGTAGGAGACGTTACTTTTCCTTCGATCACAGGCAAGGTTCTCTCGAATGACCTCGTGGTCATCAAAGTCCTGATCTCCAACAGAGAAGTAAACAGAGCTTACTTAGACTGTGGTAGCTCTTGCGAAGTGATCTACAAACATTGTTTTCTAAAGCTTAAGCCTTCGATAAGGTCGAAGAGAGTAGATTCGAAGGTACCCTTGGTGGGATTCTCAGGGGAACACTCATGACCCCTGGGAGAATTCCCTCTAGAGGTTACGATTGGAGAAGGAAGGCTAAAAAGAACAGAAACCCTGGTTTTCGCGATCGTAAGGTCTGAATCTCCCTATAACCTATTAATAGGGAGAACCGCAATGCAGAAAATGGGCATCGTTGTCTCCACCATACATGCCGCAATCAAATTCTAAACACCATTCGGTATTGGAACGGTTTTCTCCAGTTACAACACGAAGAAGCCTACGGAAGTAGGCAAAAGGGTCAAACAAATTCTGGAGGAGCCTCCTAAAGATGTTCTCAGCTGCACTGATGCCGAAGAGCACATCATAATAAACGACCTCTACCCTGATCAGACGGTGGTAATTGGAAAGCGACTCCTACCTCCTTTAAGGCTGAATTGGAAAAGTTACTAAGGGCTATCTTGAGATGTCTTCGCATGGACTTACTCTGACATGACGGGGGTCCCTAGAACTCTCATCATAGATGGAAAGCCCTTCAGCACTGAGCACAAGCTTAATGAGTTCAAGCACATTGAACCTATCAAGCAAAAGCGTCGAAGCCTTGCACACGAAAGGAATGTCAGACATGCAAGGAAGTGGATGAGCTCGTAGCGGCGAAGGCATACTCCGGGGAGGTGAAGTATCAAACACGGGTAGCCAATCCGGTGATGGTTAAGAAAAATGACGGAGGTTGGCGGATGTGTGTAGACTTCACAGAGATTAACAAAGCCTGTCCGAAGGACTGCTATCCTCTACCAGAAATCGATTGGAAAGTGGAATCCTTATCAGGGTTTCGACTGAAATGTTTTCTGGACGCTTACAAGGTTTACCATCAAATACAGATGGCGGAAGAGGATGAAGAAAACATGCCTTTTACAGGAAAGGGCGTGTATTGTTACAAGAAGATGCCTTTCGGCTTGAAAAATGCAGGTGCTACCTACCAACGATTAGTGGACAAAGCCTTCCACAAGCAGATAGGTAGGAATCTCGCCGGCGTACGTAGACGATATGGTTATCAACAGTATAACGGAGGAGGACATGCTCTCCGACATAAAGGAAACCTTCGACCAGCTTCGCGCCATCAACATGAAGTTAAATCCTAAGAAGTGTTCCTTCAGCGTGGAAGAAGGACAATTTTTGGGACATCTGATCACCAAGAAGGGTATTAAGGCCAACCCTTCGAAGGTTAAGGCCATCACAAACTTTCAGCCTCCTAAATCCCTCAAGGATGTGCAAAGTCTAAACGGAAAGCTAGCAGCCCTTAGCAGATTCTTATCGAAGGGTGCAGATATATCTTTGCCATTCTTCAAGACACTCAAAGGATGCACGGATAAAAAGACGTTTCAGTGGAGTGCAGATGCAGAAGCTACCTTTCAAAAGCTCAAGGAGTTCATGGCTATTCTACCTACACTAACCGCCCTAATCAAAGGCGAAGTGTTGTTTATGTACATCGCATCCTCCTTCGAAAGCATCAGTGCTGTATTATTGACAGAAAGGGAAAAGAAGCAAATCCCTATCTACGTAAAGGTAGCGGGGGTTCTCTGAGGGCTGAGCTAATTATCCAGAGTTAGAGAAGTTAATCTTGGCTTTGGTTCATGCTGCGAGGCGCCTTCGAAGGTACTTCCAAGCTCATCCCATAACCATCCTCACTGACAAGCCTATTAAGCAGATACTTTCGAAGCCGGAGAAATCTGGAAGGATAGCTAAGTGGGCTATCGAGCTAGGAGAACATGAAATTGAGTACAAGGGTAGAAACTCAGTCAAAGGGCAAATATTGGCGACTTTTTGCGAAACACCCTCGAACCGGGCAGGACACCAAAGTTGCCGAGAAGAAGCCGCTAAAATGGTCGAAGGGTGGAAACTTTACACCGATGGAGCCTCCAGCTCTGACGGTTCAAGCAGTCAATGCTTGTTGATCCTGAAGGGAAGGAGTATAGTTATGCACTCCGTTTCGAGTTCGATGCTACTAACAATGAGGCGGAGTATGAAGCCTTACTAGCAGGCCTCCGACTGGCTAAGGATATGGAGGTAGAAGACTTGGCTATTTTTTTTGACTCACAACTAGTGGCCAATTAGATAAAGGGCTCCTACGAAGCAAGGCAACCTGTGATCAAGCAATACTTGGATAAGGCCAAGGAGATGCTCGAAGGGTTTACATCCTACAACATAGAGCATGTTCGAAGAAACCAAAACAAAAAAGCGGACGCACTTAGCAAATTGGCATCAATGGCATTTGCTCATTTAACTAAGGAGGTTCTGGTCGAAGTGTTGGCAGATAGGTCGATCATCCGAAAGGAGGTGTCGGACGTAATACTGGAGGAAGATTCAAATTGGATGACTCCGATTAGAGAGTATCTAATTAGTGGTATACTGCCAGAGGATCAGAAGCTAGCTTGAAAGGTTCGCATCAAAGCACCACAGTACAGAATCATGGGAAACTACTTATACCGAAGGTCCTTTTTGTCTCCATGGCTTCGTTGTGTAGGACCTAGGCAAGCCGCCAACATCATACAAGAAGTGCATGAAGGATCCTGCGGGTTACACGCAGGACCCCGCTCCGTTGTTTCTAAGATCATTAGGATAGGATATTAGTGGCCTTCGATGCATAGGGACGCAGTAGAAATTATCCAGAAGTGTGAAGCATGTCAAGTCCACTCAAGAGTGCCAAGGCTACCAAAACAAGATATGACCTCCGTAACGTCCGCATTGCCTTTCGTACCAATGGGGAATAGATATAGTAGGTCCTCTACCAATTGCTCCAAGAGGGGTAAATTTCTTGGTCGTAGCCATTGATTACTTCACGAAATGGGTTGAAGCCAAGCCTTTAACATCAATCACAGGAAGGCACATGGAAAAGTTTGTGTGGGAACACATTATCTGCCTGTTCGGAGTACCCCATATCATCATCTTAGATAATGGGAAGCAATTTGCCAAAGGGGTACTCCCAGTGTTTTGCAGAGGCATGAACATAAAACAATCTTTCACATCCATCTACCATCCTCAAGGTAACGGGCAAGTGGAAGTTACTAACAGGGACATCATCCAAGGCATAGAACGAAGGCTGGGATACAGTCACCACGGTTGGGTAGATAAGCTACCTCAAGTACTATGGGCTCACTGAACGCACACAAAGTCAAGTAATGGGGAGACACCTTTTAGCTTGACATATGGCAAAGAAGCTGTCATCCCTTCGAAAAAAAGTGTCGAAACAGAAAGGGTCATGAACTTTGAAGCAGCAGACAACGAAGAAAGACTCCGTAGAAACCTATACCTACTCGAAGAACGAAGGGAAATAACCTCAATCAGGGAGGTTATCCATAAACAAAAGATTGAAAAGTACTACAGCAGCAGGGTTCGGCCTTCGACCTTCAAGCCAGAGAATCGCCATCCGGACCTAACAGCGCAAGTAAAGCTGAGTACCAGGGTAAACTAGGGCCTACATGGGAAGGACCCTACGTTATTAAGGAAGCATATGGCAACGGAGCCTACAAGCTGGAAACCCTCGACGGAGACGCTATTGATAGAACTTGGAATGGCACTACCCTTCGTAAGTTTTACGTATGAAACGTACAATGTCCAAGGACATTTTTTAATTTGCTTTCAATCAATGTATTTGCATTATTCTCACTCGGGGAAAGAAGCATTAATGGTAGGCGTCTAGTATTCATTTCTTAAAATGATGTAATCCTCCCTACCCACTTAATGATATAATGCATTTTCCTCAAATCTCTTGTTTCGTTCAATACAAAAAAGATTTGTCCACCAAGTCGCTTTTATAAGTTTCAATGTCGAAGGGATGTACAAAGACTAACAATACGTCTTGCTCATATGCATAACATCCATCTCAACTTCACATTAACTTTCATATATGGCCTTAAGGTATTTCAAGCCTTTCACTGCCCAAAGGATTAAGATGAAGTGGGTCGCAACCCTCTGTCAGCAGTCAAATTATACAATTGCTATATTCTTCGTGAAGTAATTACACACAATGAGGCTATGCATCTACCATACGCCTTAGGTTGTAAAAATTTTACGTGCAAATAAAACGTAAAGAGAAGAATCACACATAACAAAATACAGGCCCTAGTGGCCTTGATGTAGACATTCATTTATGACTAGTTTAACTAGTCCAAACAGGCCGTAGCCTTAGCGATCAAACAAACAAACTATTGTCTTAGGCCGAAGCCTTTACCACACACATCAAATGTTAATTGTTTCATCAGGCATATAGCCTGGAAAGAGACACAGACAAATTATTTGAAAATAGGGTACATACCACCCTGAGGGATCAAATTACTACCACATGGTAGCCTTCATCAAACTTTGGAATGGGTCGGATCAGCAGAACCTGGGGATGGAACCTTGGGAGATGGTGTCTTCTTCGAAGAGGATGCAGGCTGGACTTTCCTTGGCTTTTTGGCTAGCAGGTCCTCAATGGAGGCCTCTGGGTCCTTCGTTGCTTCGGCAAGGAAGGAGAACTCTGAAGTAGTTAAGGCATTTCCTGCATCATCATATTCCTGCTCATGAGTTGCCTTGTAGTATGGAACATTTTCCAGCTTCACTAGTTTCCTTGTCTCAGCTATTTCCCCCAAAGTGGTACACTTGCCAAGAAATATGGCTGCATTCACCAGATTCCCAATCACAATCCCCACATCATCACTATGGTACAGTTCCATGGCGATGTAGGGGATGACCTTGGTTACTAAATCCACCCTCTCCTTCTTGAGCATCTTCAACCGAAGGTTTAACCCATCTACCTTTTCCCTGAGCTTGACCTCTTGGTCAACCAGCTTAGCCCTCTCTTCTTCAAGGTCTTCACACTTGGATGTAAGAACGGATATTTTCTCTTTGTAGCCTATGACCTTTGCACCTTCGAGAGATAGCTTGCTGCATTCAGCTTGGCTTGCAGCTAGTTGACCCTTGAGCATTTCCACATCAGTTTTGAGATCTTGAACCAAGGGATTCTTGTCGAAGTCCTCCATAGCTTCTTCACACTTTCTCTACAGGCCTGCATACTTCTTGTCCCTAGCCTTCTCCTTCGCAAGCATGACATCCATCTCTTCTCTAGCTTTGGTGACAGCACGAAGAAGCTCCCTAGTCCTGGTGTTGAGCTGATTATCCAACATACATTGTCTGACATAGCTCTTGTCATGAAGATCACATAGCCTTTCCATGGATATGTTGTCCATCACCCCCTTCCAACTGGATGGGGTCACACGCTCCACAAGCAAATGACAAGCTATGGGGATAGAAGCTCCTTCGTATCAGGGAGTCCTGCAGCATAAATAAACTTGTTAATATATTATTAGTTGCATCTAATCCTTTGTAGCAGGAAAGAAACCTTACCCTGGATATCATCCGTTCTAGGCCCTTCGATGGCTGGAAACACCACAGCCTTACCCTGGCCACTCTTCTGCCGGGTAGTTTGAGAGGGAGGAGTGGGCAGGATAAGCTTCCTCTTTGATGCACTTAGCACCGTGTTTCGTGCTCATACCCTTCCTGCTTCGAACTCTATCACCAATGCCGGAGGGTCCTACGATAGCTAACTATCCCTTTAAGACAGGTTCATCAGAGTCTGCAACATTCTCTACTAGCTGGTCTTCAACATCTATCGGCTCTTTTGAAGGAGGAGCAGATGACACAGGTTCGATGGGCTGAGCATCAACATCATTGTTGTTCACAGACACTGAAGGAGAGCCCACACCATAGCTAACCTCTTGGGGATCCTTCGGGATGAAGCTTACTTCCTTTGCACCACCAGCAACAACAAAATTCCTGAAAGACATCTCTGCAAAAAGGGAGAAAAAAGATGAATATCATAAAGATAAGTTCCTATCTCTTATTTTAATTAAACATTTACATACTTTCTCCATAACACATAATCTCAGGATGCAATGGAGATCCCTCCCAGCTTTCAGCAAGACCAGCCATAAATAGGATTGGCTCGGGGAATGTTTGACAATCAGCTGGATGACGAGCTAAACGCTGATACAAAGGATTCCTCCTCACAGTATAGAGCAAGGGATCATTAAACCTCTTTTCATCATATTGAAATTCTGGGTTTAGCAACACAAGGAAATTTGGAGGAACAATAGTATTTTGGATATAAAAGAACTTTCCTTTCCAATTCCTGATGTTCGTAAAAGGCCTATCTATGAGAATGGCACATCCCTTTCACCCCTTTTTGCCAATGTCAACCAATCTCCTCCAGGGTACAAGTTCAAAAACCCTCTAAGCACAGTCAATGATGGTTCATACCCATAAGCTTTACACATTACAATGTATGTCGTGAGCTTGGCTAGGCCAAAAGGGTTAAACCTAGATATGTGTAATTCGTAGTACTGAAGGAGTTCTAAAATCAAAGGGTGCAAGGGTATCCTAAGGTTAGAGGTGGTGAATGCATGGGTGTATAAGCCTACATAGTTCTCTGGGGCATCAAAAATACCTTGATTTTTGCCAGGTAACATGATTTTGTATTCTTTGGGAATCAGATAATAAGTGGGGAACGCTTTAAGCTCCTCCCTAGTCAAGGTGCAACATTGTTGTTTGATTACAAATTTTTTATTGGTAGACAAGATCCTTCTAAATCGACAAAAAAGTATTGAAAATGTAGCAGATACGAAGGAATACTTTACCTGTTTGCTCGAAAGGAGATTTAGTAGGTGAAAATTTAGGCGTGAGATAAAATTGTGTTAGGGTTTTACTGTTTTTGATTTTAAATACCCTCACACATGTTAAATCTCGGCCCTACACGTGTCCTAAGATATCCCCTATCCTCCGGATTTCAAATCCTTTTTAAATTTTGAAGAGACGTTTTGATTTTACCGAGGAAAGGGTGGTTAGGATAAGTACATGCATTAATTACGGGTCAATAGTTGCTAGACTTTTCATCTTCGTTCGTTTTTGTGACGGAGGGGAGGTTTCGTACCTATTTCTGAGTCGTAAGCAACATTTCTAGTTCGTACGTATCACTTTCGACAGGGGGGCTTGATGACGTACCCTCCGATCCGGTCGAAGGACACCCCTTCGACCTCAGTCGAATTTGCACCCAAGTCTTTCTTCATAAGTCATTGGTGGCATAAAATCATTCATCATTGATATGGTTACCAGTTGGGAATTCGCCAGCTGAAGGCCTATGCCCTTCGGAGTCTTCTCTTGAAGGCACCAAGATAAAGGAGAACCTTGACTTGGTCTTCCCCCTTTACTATCTCCTTAGCTTCCCCGCCAAGATAGAGAGAGTGGGGATGAAGCCCTAGCGGTTACCATAAATCATGGGACGCCCCCATGATCTCCGAAACGTGTGCTAACACTCTCCAAGCTTATTTCCTCATCTATAAATAGGTTGGATGAGTCATTTCAATGGTATGTTCACTCAACACAGTATTTCACATACTCCATATTACTTACAACACATATCACATACTTACTCTCACGCCGGAGGTGGTTCGCAGGGTCCAACCCCTGCGCAATCACTTAACAAAGTGTCTATTATTTCTTATTGCAAATTGGCTACAAGTTTGGCGCAAGCATATCACCCCTCATACCCTTCGATCACCATCGAAGGCCTGGTCATACGAATTATTGTACAATCATGTACTAAGATGACTCTTTACCTAAAGGAGGACCAGCTTGAATACCTCGAGGAGCGAAGGCTAAAAGATTTTATCAAGAAGCACTTTGAGTTCATTGTGAGAACGGTTCTTTGCCTCCAACTTCCAAAACTTCTATTCATTGGTCTAATTTGAGAGAAGCACTTACATAATCATTTGAACCCCTTATTGATTAAGAAGGTTGTGCAAAATGACAGACTAATGGCTATAGGCTATTTGGAATCGAGTTACTCGATCTCTCAACTGTGGTGGAAACTTCACCAATTATATTCTCTAGAGCAGTGGCTGATGAAAGACCAAGCTGCCCTTTTGATACAAAATCTGAATGGCGTTCTGAGCCATCAAATATGATCCGTTCTGATATACCTTCAGCAAGTTGTTACCCATAAAAGTCCAGCATTAGATCTCTAGAATTGCATGCCAGACAAATCCGTAGCTGCACTAAAGTATGTTTTTAGTTATTATAATCTTGATTTTGCTGAGATTTCAAAAATGTGAGTTACTTAGTACCTTGCAAAAATGATTGAATGTTCATAACAGGAACATCAAAGATCGAGAATTGGTTGAAGTTCAGTAACTTCATCCAATACATGACCAAAAGAAAGTATAATTTTAACATTTTTCACAAGATAATGGAACAGATATTTAAGCAGTTAAGAACGTAGGTATTGACCCACCAATAAAGACCACAAATAGCTAAACCCATTCACACAAGATACTCATAATGTATTTCAATGAAATCCCTTTCTTTCAACATGTACACTTTCCAACCATTTTTTACCACCTTTCTTTCGTTATAGAAAATTATGCCAACGATATTTATAAGTCATGGCCTCCCAACGGGCGGGCTTATATGCCCGGGAGGGCTTATAAGTCATGTCTGGCCATTTGGGCGGGCCATGAAGGCTAGTATGAACATATATATATATATATATATTTGGAAAAGTGAATATGAGGTTGTCTCAAGATCTAAGCTTACATGAGAAACCACTTCAAATCACCTAAAATTATGTTAGTTTGACTGGAATTTCTCTCAAGTTTGAGTAGTGGAACCAATGTATGAGTTGTACAACACTTTTTAATCATAAATTTAATCAAATAATATTAGTGGAAACAATGTTAATTTAATCTACAGTGAATTGGTTAGTTAACATAATATACCCAACAATATGATGTAAAAGAAACCTCTATTATGGTGAACCCTACTTAAACGATGTTATGATGCACTAAAGCTAAAACACTAATATAGTGAAGGAACATATTACAAATGAGGTTGTTTTAATGTTTTTCTTGTTAAATGACATGATTTTAGAAGGTTTTGCATATAAGCTTAAATGTGAGACAACCTCATATTCACTATCCTCATATATATATATATATATATATATATATATATATATATATATATATATATATATATATATATATATAGGGAAGGGTTCTTTTCAGAACCATAAAAAGGTCGAGAACTGCGAGAACCGATCCTAGCCATTAGATTTTATCATCAATGGTTGAGAATGAGCATGGCATCTTCCTAAATAAGTGATTACATTTTCATCCATTTTTTTGAAATTGGAGGGCAAATATGACATTTTATATTTCATTAATTTGGGTAATTGATCTCCTTCTATTTGAACTAGCACGTAATTCGGGGATGTTAATAACTTCGTTCTCTCATTTGAACAAATCATTATCACCTTCGATAATTTTTCACCATTCAAAACACACACTAAAATCATATTATCTTCTAGCAACTATAAAATCAACATAATAATTTGGGTTTCAATCGGAAAAAGGTGGAGGGAAACAAATGCATATGCAATATTTTTTCTTTAATCAATGAAGGTATGTTTTTCAATTTTTTTAATAAAATGGTTTTTAGCTATATAAGAAGGTTAATGTTTGTGATAAAAAGTATATAATCTTGAATTTTCATTGATGTTTTGTATATTACAGTATGAAAAACAGGGGATTTTTTTTAATTAATATTATTATACCATTTTTAGTTACATAAGAAGCTAAATGTTTGTAGAAATATGAATGTTAGATTGTGCATATATGTTCTATGTGATCAATGGAAGGTAATATACAGATGATAATGATGGTGATGTATTTGTGATCCTTTTAATTATATTAATTAGGGAATACAAGGTTTCATGTTCTGGATGGTAGAATACGAGGTTGCATGTTCTGATTAATCAATGGAAGGTTTGTGGAATATATGTGTTTCAAGTACGTAATTTTGGTGTAATACTAGTGTTTGGATATGTGGTCTGTTAATCTTTGTATAGATACAAGTGTTTGGATAAATGAGCTTGTTTGTGGAATACAGGATAAAACAAGTGTTTGAGATACATGTGGCTGTGTATTATTTAGTATATGATAAGTTATACATGTGTTTGTGTGATGATTAGTGTGACTGGATAAAAAATACATGTGTTCAGTGAAAAGAATGGATAAAAATCGGTATGTAACTGGATAAAAATACATGTGTGACTGGATAAAAGTGAGTGAGTAAAGTTTTGAATGGATAAAAATGCTCTGACTTGATAAAAGTGCATATGTGACTAGTAGTGTTAAATCTAAGGAACATACCAAAATTCATAAAAGTCTCTATAGTTTGTGTTTAAATACTTGTAAGCATATGTGATTGTAAATAAATGCATGTTTATATTCCGGTTAGTAATGGTGCACACCAATTTCTAGTTGTGTTCAATCTAAAGAACGGTGAAGTGTCGATGTTGGATAGCAAATGTGGTAAAAAAGTGGAACTAAGAAGGGTAAGAAAAACGGTGAACAACTTGCAAAAGATAAGAAAGCTCTTTAACAAGACGGAAGTATTGCTGATGATAGTGTGGCAACAACTGCGGTATGGCTATCAGTTGGCGGATGATGCGCGCAAGCAAGTAGCACAACTGAACAAATTAAGGATGAAGTATGCCGCAAAAATTCTGCTTTCTAATTGCAATCTTTACATAGAAAAATTCCGTGGTATGTTAAAGTGAAAAGTGAACAGTCCAAAAACATCTATTTGTGTTTGTCTTTTTTTTTTACGATGCTTTAGACAAAATGTTAGAGTATCTGTTGTCTTATGTGTGGTTTAATAAGTTGTTTTTGATGTTTTTGGGATTGTGAAGGCCTTGGTTGATATGTTGGGTATTTCGAACATGATGTTTTCGTTTTGTTTAAACACATATATTCCTTATAATCCATTTATCAAAACACATGTATACATTAACACATTTGTGTTACTAATAAACTTACCAACACATTTGTATTACTAATACTAATACAAATGAAAACACATGTATTCCTTAAAATCCGTTTACCAAAACACAAAAGTGAATTTTCTCAATTGAGTTATTCTAAATACAAAGTGTATTTAATCAAATGAGTTATTACAAAAACATATACTAAGCTGATTCGCTCTGAACTGTCAAGTTTATTACACAAGTCAACCACTTGTGAATGGTCAACCGTAATAAAATTCAAACAGTCTAAAACCAATGCAATTTCCCTTGGAATATAGTGGATTCCCGGGTCGTTAAGTCCCACGGAGGATTAATGGTGCTTAAAAACGTTCAGATGTCGAATGATCACTAAGGATAATGATCTGTAACGATTTTGATTGGTAATTACACTACTGATTGATTGGAATTGTATTTGGATACAGAACTATAAAGCACAACAATCAGATTAAACAAACTTGAACGCGTACGTTTATTAAATTCTACGTAAACGTACAAAATAAAACGTGAATTTAAAAAGAAATAAAACACCTATGGATATGAAAATGATATTTTTATAAACCTAATAATAAAAGAAAATTATTGGAAAATTAAAATTATTTTTATAACTATTTATTTAATTATTATTAATTAAAAACTATTTTAAACTATTTAATAATAATCTAAAATATAAGAAAATGTGAAATAAAGCTAGAAAAATGAAATTATGACTTAGAAAAATCTAAAATATTATAAAACTTATTTTAAAATTGAAAAGATATTTTTTATGCTTTTTATTTATTTATTATTAATTATTTAATACTTTTTATCTATTTTAAATTCTAATAAATACTAAACAAGCTAAGAAAATTATGAATTTTTTTATAAAATTATCCTATGATGACAGAAAGCTAAGAAAATTATAAAAACAGAAAGTGCTTAATAATAAGCTGAAAAAGAAAATTAAAAAGCTAAATTCTATTAAATAAACGCTATCACTATTTTAAAAATGATGTTTTTGTGTTTTTTCTTTTACAAAACTATTAATAAAAACAAAAATTTTACAACTTAAAAATAAGCAGTTTGAAGGCTTATTGGCTTAACAGTGAGCTTATGAGCTTATTTTGATGTTTTTAAGCTCGAACAAGCTTACAAGCTGGAACCAAAGATGAAATAAGATTCAACAAGCTAAAAGCTATTTAAATGAAGCTAAAAAGCACAAAGATACACACTGATAAGCTATAATAAACAAATAAGCACTTATACTAAGTCTACCAAACAAACAGACCTGCAGCCATTTCTAAAAGCAATTTAAGCTCATGAAATAAGCTAAAAATCTCAAAATAAGAACTGAGGGTGCAAGATGGGTTGGTGGGCTTTCTAAAAAGTCCAAGCTCACATTGTGGGACTCACTAATAAGCTTGTGATGAGCTTGTGAAAAAGGCTTGTAAACACTGATTAGTCAGTGTATACAAGAAATGGGACAAAGTAAAAGCTACTTGCATTACCCTACCAAATAAGCTACAAAGGTGAAAATAAGCACTTGGACTAGAGATGGGTAGATTGGCTTTCCAAAAAGCCAAAATACATAAGCTAAAGCTAACTAATGAGCTCTTTATGAGCTTGTGAAAGAGGATGGCTCAACAGTTACGGGGCACTTTTTCGACAAGGTCTTAAAAGAAACCAATAAATAAGCAGTTTAATAAGCTAACTAGAAATTATAAAAATACTCTGATTAAGATGAGCAACTAAATTTTATAAACCTAAAAGCTTTAGAACATGAAACTCAAAATTAAATCCTATAGAAAATGATCTATTTTATTCAAAAACGACTAAACTGAAAATTTTGACTTTTTAAATTACACTAAAAAGTTGACTAATATGAACTTTGGATTGATCCTACTAACTGATTATGATATATTAACCTAAGTTAAGATGAAATTAAGCTAGATTAACAAGTTCTAAGCAACTGTGATGATTTTTAAACTCTTAATCCTAACAGTTAACAACTTAAGTGATATTAAAAGTGATTCTGACTTTTGATCAAACAAGGACAGTGTTTTGTGGTTGCAATGAGCTGTATTGGACTAAAATAACATGTAACAACCACAAACAACAACACAAACAACCTCTAACACAGGTAACAAGGTAAAACCAAACAACCCTTTATAGAACTGATTTTGTGATTTTCAAAGGATTACACTGACTTAGGCCATGAAACTGATTCTTAAGAACATTGAATGATATAATAAGCTGAATTAAACACATAAACACTAACAATAACAACTAAAACCTATAAATTACTATTATGCGCTTTTAATAGTGAAAAGTGAAAACAAAGCAACTAAGGAAATTAATGAACAAGCAGGCAATTTTAAGCAATAACTTATCTTAATAATACTAAATAAGCATAAATAACACATAGATAAGCAATGATAAGCAGTTCTACAGTGAATGGTAAAAATCAAGAAATAAGCTTACAACTTGATTCCAAGCTCACAACCGAGAACCAAAGATGAAACAACTTCCTATAGCTTCCCAGAAGCTTCTAAACCCAAGGCAATCCAAGTATTCACCCCTGCTCCCATTGTGATCATCTTCTCCATTGATTTTTTATTTATAACTAATTTTTTTGGTATTTTTGGTAATTTTGCTTTTTTGATACTAAACTGAGTTTTAAGGTTTCTAATAGCTTACATAAGCTATATAAGGAGCTTATATGAGCTTGTAAGTCCAATACAACATCTATAAACAACTTTAAGCTAATATGAGAATTTTGACATTAAAATTGCACAAACTGAAAATGAAGCTTAACACTGAAATTAATTATTGAAAAAGGTTCACATACACTGAAATAACTTAAACAAAGTACTTGAAATCTCGATTTTACACTGGAAAGCTTAAAGTAATTAAAACGACTAAGGTATTTAAAAATTACACTAGATAGATCTTCACATTGCTCCAAGCTTCTTTATATTGATCTCATTGGGCTTGGTGTCGACCTCTGAACGTTTCCCACTTGATTTCAACCCTTGAATTCATCAATCTCATCATATTCGTACATGTGGCATTTTGGCGGCAAAAGGTGTTTGGAGCAGTGTTTTTGCATTTAAAGAAGTTTGGGAGGATGTGGAGGTGGAGGGAGTGGTTAAACAAATTGGATAAGGTGGAAAAGGTGGGAAAAACCACTCGGTTTTGGTTTTGAGGAGGTGTTCGGTTGGCGGATTTGTGTGAGAGATGAAGTGATAGCGGGTTTGACTTTTGTTGACCCGTTATTAATAATAAGAGAGGGGTCAAATGGGTGGTTTGAAGCGCTCAAGGTTTTGGACTGGCGGGGGTCAAGGTCAAGTCACTTGGGTTGGGCTAATATGGGCTGTTGTTGGCTTTGGGTTTGTATTTGGGATATTAATAAAAAGGGGTCCGTTTGGTTTAGGAACTAATACACAAGGACCATTTATGCAATTTCTCCAAACTTGAGGGACTGAACCTGCACTTTTCCAAAGTTAAAACAAGGACCAAACTTGCCAAGTTTGAATATTACAAGGATAATATTTGATAATTTTCCATTTTTAAATATCCGAGGACTATTTTTGACATTTTTCAAAGTTGAGGGACCAAAGTTGTAATTTTGTAATTTTTAAACTTTGAAGGGTTTGTTTTGACAACTTTTGAATCCCATGGACCTTAAATGATATTTTACTTTATTTTTGATTTACAGGGACTAAATTTGACAACTTTTGAAACTTGGGGGACTAAAACTGCCAATTATGCAAACTTGATACGTTTTTCATCCGATTTTGGTATTTTTGCATTTAAAACACATAAAACACTTATTTGTGATATTTTTATCATTTTGATGCATTTCTGAGTGTTTTCGGATGTTTTTGCAGACTAAAAGGTACAAAAATGATGAGTATTTGCATACTCATCAATCCCCACACTAAGATATTGCTAGTCCCTAGCAATCTTTTGAGAAAACTTAATGGATTTGAATCTCTTTACCAAAAGCCATTACTTCTGGAGTAGCCAATTTTTTTAGCTCAAGTAAGAACCTTGGTACAATGATAACCAAATGATTTTGAGCAAATCACCAGCTTTCAACGGTTTTGATTTGTCTTTACTTGAAGCCGTTTGCTTCGGACTAGCCAACTCTTAGATAAAATATCTTTGGTGAGTCGATTACCAATTATGGTTTTCCAACTGCCTTTACCACAAGCCATAAACTTGCGGGCTAGCCAACTCTTCACTAATTAAAGATATGGTGAGGTGAACACCATACAATTTTGGGCAAATTGCAAGCCGTCAACGGATTTGAGATATCTTTACCAAGAGCCGTTTGCTCCTGGATTAGCCAATCCTTTAGATTTTTAGACATGGCGGATGATAACCGTAATTTGAGTAAGTTAAAACACTTACTCCAAAAAAAAAATTGGCCAAAAATGGGGGAAATGGGTGGTATAATTACATGATAAAATTCGTGAGAATTCCCCCCACACTAGAAATGAATATTGCCCTCAATATTTAAAGTACCGGCGGTTATGCCGAAACATAGAACGTAAAAGGGAAATACTACGGCCATTATTTTATTTTTGATATATACACATTTTTTTTTGAAACTTTATATACAACAGTGGGGGGCAACTCCCCACACTAGGGTGGTAGAAAGTAGAAAGAAGTCAGAAATATGGGTGAAAACCTATATGGTGTGCTACTTGTTTTTGATTACCGAGTCGCTAGCTTGACTCGATCCCCGCATTCATTGGTTCATGGGGAAAGTTTGTAGATCCGGGACAACCATAGGTGGAATGTCCTCTCCAAAATAGTTTTTCAATCGATGACCATTCACTTTAAAATTTGGACCATCGGGTTGAGATAACTCAATGGTACCATAAGGAAATACTTTTGTGATGGTGAATGGTCGGACCAGCGGGATTTTAGTTTTCTCGAGAAAATATTCAATCTTGAATTGAAAAGAAGGACTCGATCACCGACATTGAAAACGCGGTTCTTGATTTTGGAGTCATGAATCTTCTTTGTCTTTTGTTTGTAGATCAAAGAGTTCTCGTATGCTTGATCACGGAGTTCATTTAATTCATTCATTTGAACTTTTCTGTGATCACCGGCTGTCTGAATATCGAAGTTTGCATGTTTCAAGGCCCAGTATGCCTTGTGCTCAAGCTCAATCGGCAGATGACATGCCTTTCCGTACACTAGCTTGTATGGAGTACACCCGATGGGTGTTTTGTAATCTGTACGGAAGGCCCAGAGTGCGTCATCTAGTTTATCCGACCAGGAGGCACGGTTTTCGCCTACTGTCCTTTCAAGAATTCTTTTAATCCCTCGGTTAGAAACTTCCACTTGCCCACTTGTTTGGGGTGGTATGCGATAGAGAGACGGTGAGTTACACCATACTTTTGCATGACTCGATCAAATTGGTCATTGCAAAAATGCGTACCACGATCACTGATTATAGCTCGCGGAGTTCCAAACCTAGCAAAAAGAGATTTTAAGAATTTCACAACAACTCGGGCATCATTAGTAGGTAAAGCTTTTGCTTCAACCCATTTTGACAAATAGTCAACAACCACAAGTATGTATTTGTTTCCTCGAGATGATGGAAATGGCCCCATAAAGTCAATGCCCAGATGTCAAAAATCTCACATACTTGAATGGCGTTTTGCGGCATTTCATTTCTTTGTGAGATATTTCCGTGGCGTTGACAAGCGTCACAGGTTTTGACAAATTCGTGGGCATCCTTATAGATTGTGGGCCAATAAAACCGGAATCAAACACCTTTTTGGCGGTGTAATTTGGACTATGATGGCCCCGGTGGGTCCAGCATGGCAAGCTTTGAGAATGTCCATAGCTTCACGTCCATAAACACACCGTCGGATGACTTGATCCGCACAGATTTTGAATAAGTAGGGGTCGTCCCTGAAGTAATGTTTAACATCTTGAAGAATTTGTTCTTCTTTGGGTCGACATTCCTTTCACTATGAAGTTACCCGCATGGTAATTTGCGAAGTCAGCAAACCATGAGGTAGTAGAGTTTCCACGAAAAGAAACGCATTGAGTGTCTCGAGAGGAAATGTTTCATTTATTTCCTTTTTCTCTAAAACATCTTGGTGAGGGTTTTCTAATCGGGACAGATGATCAGCAGCTAGGTTCTCAGCTCCTTTTTATCACGTATAATGATATCAAATTCTTGCAGGAGGAGAACCCAATGAAGCAATCTCGGCTTTGCATCTTGTTTTGCAAAGAGATATTTGAGAGCCGAGTGATCCGTATACACCACGCATTTGATCAAGATTAGGTATGCGGCGAAACTTCTCAAATGCATACACCACGGCTAGTAGCTCTTTTTCTGTGGTGGTGTAATGGGTTTGAGCTTCAGTCATAGTCTTACTTGCGTAGTGGATAGGCTGAAAATACTTGGTTAAACGTTGCCCAGGCGCACCGATAGCAAAATCACTTGCATCGCACATGAGTTCAAAGGGTAAATCCCAGTCGGGAGCAACGAGAATGGGTGCTCCAGTAAGCTTTTTCTTTAATGTTTCAAAAGCTTTGATGCACTCGGTGAGAAGATAAAAGGAGCATCTTTTTCAAGAAGATGGGTCATAGGCCAAGCGATTTTAGAAAAATCTTGTATGAATCTGCGATAAAAACCGGCATGACCTAAAAAACTCCTAATACCTTTGACGGTAGTAGGATGAGGCAATTTAGCAATAACATCGACTTTTGCTCTATCTACCTCAATCCTGTTTTTTGAAATCTTATGGCCAAGGACTATGCCTTCTTTGACCATAAAGTTGCTCTTCTCCCAATTTAGACAAAGATTGGTGTCTTCACACCGTTTGAGCATTTTTTCTAAATGGGAGAGACATGTTTGAAACGAGTTCCCAATGACCGAGAAGTCATCCATAAATACCTCCATTGTTTCCCTGATCATGTCGTGGAAAATGGCCATCATACATCGTTGGAACGTGCCAGGAGCGTTACATAGGCCAAAAGGCATACGTCTGTAGGCAAAAGTTCCATATGGGCAGGTGAATGTGGTCTTTTCTTGATCCCGTGGATCAATGGGGATCTGAAAATAACCCGAGAAACCATCAAGGAAACAATAGTATTCGTTCCCTGCTAATCTCTCAAGCATTTGGTCCATGAAGGGCAGAGGAAAATGGTCTTTTCGGGTGGCGTCATTCAACTTACGATAGTCAATGCAAACACGCCATCCCGTAACCAATCGAGTTGGAATTAACTCATTTTCTTCATTTGTGACAACAGTTATGCCACCCTTTTTAGGAACACAGTGAATTGGGCTAACCCAAGGACTATCTGAGATTGGGTAAATTAATCCTGCATCAAGAAGTTTGATAACCTCTTGTTTGATAACATCATGGAATCTTAGGATTCACTTCTCTGATGTTGAACTGCTGGTTTGAAGTCATCCTCCATCAAGATTTTGTGAGTACAAAACTCCGGGTTGATACCCTTAATGTCGGAGAGTTTCCAAGCAATTGCTTGCTTGTGTGACTTCAAGACCTTTATGAGAGCAGATTTTTCATCTTTACTCAAATCTCGAGAAATAATGACGGGTAATTTATCATCACCTTCAAGAAATGCATACTGAGATGAGGTGGTAAGTCCTTAAGTTCGACTTCAGGAAATTCTTCAGTTTTCTCAACTGACTTGACTTCCTTGTTATGAAGCTCGACGGAAGGGAGTGATGATGGATCATCATTGAGCATCTTCGAGAAGAATATCTCCCTCGATGTCAATTGGAGCGTGATCAATTTCCCATGAAACCGAATCACTAGACAAGTATGCTTCAATCTCTTCCAAGATGAAGTCACTTTCCTCAAACTGAGTGAGAGAAGGAGTAGAATTGGCAATGATGGGTTGAGATGAATGAGTGAGATTATCACTCGAAGAATTATGATCATAACCGAGAACTTCTTGAGAGTACTCTTCAGAAGCAACATCAATGATATCTATTCGGTTAACCGACTCGGAATCATAGTTTGCGGAGTACCTCGAAGTTTGATCAAGGTTAAAGGTGACAACTTCATTACCCACACGTAATGTGATTTCTTGCTCAAATACATCAATGAGAGCACGGCCCGTTCTCGGGAATCCTCGTCCAACAATGAGAGGAACCCGTGGATCAGCATCGAAATCAACAACTACAAAGTCAGTTGGAAAATGGAACTTTCCTACTTTCACAAATACGTCCTCGGCAATGCCAAGGGGACGGGATATTGTACGATCTGCAAGCTCGAGAGTCATGCATGTAGGAGTAAGGTCGGAAGAAAGTTTCTTCCATATTGAATAAGGCATCAGATTGATGCTTGCACCAAGATCGGCTAAGGCAAAGCATTCAACCATTCCGGTAAATACACAAGGTAAGAGAAATTTTCCAGGATCTCCAAGCTTTCGGGAAGCTTCTTCGGATAAGCTGCAGGCGAGTTCGTTGAGGAGTTTTACCATCTCAAACAGCTTTTCCTTGTTGCTTAACATGTGTTTGAGAGTTGATGCAAACTTGGGCATCAGCATGATAGCATCCGTAAAGCTTATGTCAAAATGTAGTTCTTGGAAAATTTGAAAAAATTTGTCCATTTGATGACTTGCTTTTTCGCGGAGCTTTGCTCATTCAAACGTGATGGGTAAGGAATAGAAGATTTGGATTTGGGGTATTTCAACGGGAGCTACGGAGTTTCAAAACAACTTCCGATTGGATTTGGGTTTGGGGACAACTTGAGGATGGACATCGTTGGTTCCTCCATTTTAGTAGGAAGTTCCTTGTCCTTTGTCGCCTCAGGTTCACTTTCCACTACCTTCCGGAGAGAAGAAGAAGAGGTAGTAGGAATAGCGGGTCCATTGTATGAAACACCACTTCTGGTTGTGATCGCCTTTGCTTCGCCCCTCGGGTTAGCGATCGTGTTGCTCGGAAGTTTTCCTGAGCCCGAGGGTTGATCATTTAAAGGCTTCTTTAGATTAGCGATCGGTGACCAACAACTGTTCATTTCATCTTGGGATTTCATGAATTGTTTCAATAACTCATCAGATGATGGTACTATTGGAACAATGGCTTGAGTTTGATTAGGAAAATTTCGCCTCTATTGTTGATTAGGGCCTTGATTTTGAAAATTTCCTTGATTAGGATTCATATTCCCATGAAATTGATTCCTCGATTGAAATTGTTTTGATTAAGATTTCCTTGATGTTGGAAACCTTGATTTGGTTCGGGATAGAAATTACCTTGGTTTTGATAACCTTGGTTCATTCTAGGTTGGTTCCGGTTTTGCATGTTAGGATTCGGTTAAAACCGGTGGTCCCGATAAGTATTAGCACGGTAGTTTGGTTCATTTTGAGGACGGTATTGATTACCTCCTTGATGTGAAGTACCGGCTATAGCATTGGCTTCAAACGAACTACCATCGGTGGCGATACATTGTAGTATGCATGAGGGCCACCACAAGTAACACAGACCTCGACTTTCTTCACTTCACCATGTGATGGTTTCTGTGTGAAAGTGACTTTCTTTTGGTTAGCAAGAACCAAAGCTTGAACAATATCCGTGAGTTTGTCAATCTTAGCATCGGTGCTAGATGTACTCACGTGAGATGAAGTAGCAGGTCCTGCATTAGACCTGAGATGATATGTCTTTGTTCGAAAGGGCGGACACTGGGACTTGTTTTCAATGATTTGCAAGGCTTCTTTTGTGGTCTTGCTCAGGAAATTACCTCCGCGGAGGCATTTAAAGAGTCTTGGTTAGTTTGGTTCAGACCATTGTAGAAAGTATCCATTTGCATTAACTCGGTAAAACAATGATGTGGACACTTTGAGCAACTCTTTGTAACGATCCCATGCCTCACCGAATGATTCATCAAATCTTTGAGCAAATTTCATTATCTCATTCTTAAGACTTGTAGTTCGGGATGGAGGATAGAATTCGTTAACAAACTTAGTGACTAAATCCTCCCATGTCTCTATGGAACGAGGGGTTGTTTCTCAAGCCAATTCCGGGCTTGTCCCTCTAGAGAGAATGGGAGCAGAAGAAGCTTAATTGCTTCATGTGGGACATTCTTGTATTTGATGGTAGATGCAATCTTGTTAAACCATCGAATATGTGCATGAGGTCGTCCCGCTCAAAACCATAAAATTGGCTTTGGGTTACAAGATTAAGCAACCCGGTTTTGAGCTCGAAGGTATCAGCCACGATGGTGGGACAATAATGGCATCTCCGTAACCCTCTATGGGTGCTTGGAGAAGCTCTTTCATCGGTTTATCTTCGCCATTACGCAGGGGTGGTGGTGCTAGACGTTCCTCATCCACCGGGAGCGAAGGAGAACGTCCTCACGTCTACACGCGGAATATTTGCAAGCTCTGAAAGTGGACTTGTGGAGCTAGAAGAACGAGTGCGCATGCACTAAGTTTAAAAATCAGTTTTCAAAACAAATGCGAGGCAAAACGACAAGTGAACTTAAACCAATAATCACAAATGAAATGGCTTCTTTGAAAAAGGTATACCAATTCACACGGACATAAAGGCAAGTTTTGATCTGTAAGATTGGGAACTTATTAATGCTCACACCCCCAGTTGGTAGGTGTTCTGCCTTGATTTGCGGTGGTTGATTTTTATGTATTAAGTACCACTAAAAAGATGTAGGTATGGATTTGTGCTAAGGGTATAAATACTTTTGGACAATATTTTTGGTATCGTCTCGTTTAACCAAATCGTATCTTTTTAAGAATCACCTTAAAGAAAATACAAAATAGAAAACGTTACGATTGTTTTGTTGTTTTATATTTTTTTGGTGTTGTTAACACTTTAGGAAAAGTGTTAATGAACTTTTTGATTTTTGATAACTTTACAAAAACTGTTTACAAAAGGTGGTATATGTGCAAGTATGGGTGCGAAAATGTTTAAAACACTAAAGCCTCACCCGGCTCGTGGCGCCAAAATTTGATTCGCTCGAATTGTCAAGTTTATTACACAAGTCAACCACTTGTGAATGGTCAACCGTAATAACATTCAAACAGTCTAAAACCAATGCAATTTTCCTTGGAATATAGTGGATTCCCGGGTCGTTAAGTCCCACGGAGGATTAATGGTGCTTAAAACGTTCAGATGTCGAATGATCACTAAGGATAATGATCTGTAACGATTTTGATTGGTAATTACACTACTGATTGATTGGAATTGTATTTGGATACAGAACTATAAAGCACAACAATCAGATTAAACAAACTTGAACGCGTACGTTTATTAAATTCTACGTAAACGTACAAAATAAAACGTGAATTTAAAAGAGTAAAACACCTATGGATATGAAAATGATATTTTTATAAACCTAATAATAAAAGAAAATTATTGGAAAATTAAAATTATTTTTATAACTATTTATTTAATTATTATTAATTAAAACTATTTTAAACTATTTAATAATAATCTAAAATATAAGAAAATGTGAAATAAAGCTATAAAAATGAAATTATGACAAGAAAATATAAAATTTAGAAATTTTAACTTAAAAAATCTAAAATATTATAAAACTTATTTTAAAATTGAAAAGATATTTTTTATGCTTTTTATTTATTTATTATTAATTATTTAATACTTTTTATCTATTTTAAATTCTAATAAATACTAAACAAGCTAAGAAAATTATGAATTTTTTTATAAAATTATCCTATGATGACAGAAAGCTAAGAAAATTATAAAAACAGAAAGTGCTTAATAATAAGCTGAAAAAGAAAATTAAAAAGCTAAATTCTATTAAATAAACGCTATCACTATTTTAAAAATGATGTTTTTGTGTTTTTTTCTTTTACAAAACTATTATACTACTGATTATAAGTAACTTTAATAAAAACAAAAATTTTACAACTTAAAATAAGCAGCTTTGAAGGCTTATGGCTTACATTGAGCTTATGAGCTTATTTTGATGTTTTTAAGCTCGAACAAGCTTACAAGCTGGAACCAAAGATGAAATAAGATTCAACAAGCTAAAAGCTATTTAAATGAAGCTAAAAAGCACAAAGATACACACTGATAAGCTATAATAAACAAATAAGCACTTATACTAAGTCTACCTATAAACAAATGCAGACCTGCAGCCATTTCTAAAAGCAATTTAAGCTCATGAAATAAGCTAAAAATCTCAAAATAAGAACCGAGGGTGCAAGATGGGTTGGTGGGCTTTCTAAAAGTCCAAGCTCACCTTTGTGGGACTCACTAATAAGCTTGTGATGAGCTTGTGAAAAAGGCTTGTAAACACTGATTAGTCAGTGTATTCAAGAAATGGGACAAGGTACAAGTTACTTGTAGCCCTATCAAATAAGCTAGAAAGGTGAAAATAAGCATTGGACTAAAGAGATGGGTAGATTGGCTTTCCAAAAAGCCAAAATACATAAGCTAAAGCTAACTAATGAGCTCTTTATGAGCTTGAGAAAAGGATTGTAAACTGTGCACAGGGCACTTTTTCAGACAAGGTCTTAAAAGAAACCAATAAATAAGCAGTTTAATAAGCTAAATAGAAATTATAAAAAATACTCTGATTAAGATGAGCAACTAAATTTTATAAACCTAAAAGCTTTAGAACATGAAACTCAAAATTAAATCCTATAGAAAATGATCTATTTTATTCAAAAACGACTAAACTGAAAATTTTGACTTTTTAAATTACACTAAAAAGTTGACTAATATGAACTTTGGATTGATCCTACTAATTGATTATGATATATTAACCTAAGTTAAGATGAAATTAAGCTAGATTAACAAGTTCTAAGCAACTGTGATGATTTTTAAACTCTTAATCCTAACAGTTAACAACTTAAGTGATATTAAAAGTGATTTTGACTTTTGATCAAACAAGGACAGTGTTTTGTGGTTGCAATGGTACGTATTGGACTAAATAACATGTAACAACCACAAACAACAACACAAACAACCTCTAACACAGGTAACAAGGTAAAACCAAACAACCCTTTATAGAACTGATTTTGTGATTTTCAAAGGATTACACAGACTTAGGCCATGCAACCGATTCTTAAGAACATTGAATGATATAATAAAAATGAATTAAACACATAAACACTAACAATAACAACTAAAACCTATAAATTACTATTATGCAGTTTTAATAGTGAAAAAGTGAAAACAAAGCAACTAAGGAAATTAATGAACAAGCAGGAAATTTTAAGCAATAACTTATCTTAATAATACTAAATAAGCATAAATAACACATAGATAAGCAATGATAAGCAGTTCTACAGTGAATGGTAAAAATCAAGAAATAAGCTTACAACTTGATTCCAAGCTCACAACTGAGAACCAAAGACTGAAACAACTTCCTATAGCTTCCCAAGAAGCTTCTAAACCCAAGGCAATCCAGTATTCACCCTGCTCCAGCTGTGATCATCTTCTCCATTGATTTTTTATTTATAACTAATTTTTTTGGTATTTTTGGTAATTTTGCTTTTTTGATACTAAACTGGATTTTAAGGTTTCTAATAGCTTACATAAGCTATATAAGGAGCTTATATGAGCTTGTAAGTCCAATACAACATCTATAAACAACTTTAAGCTAATATGAGAATTTTGACATTAAAATTGCACAAACTGAAAATGAAGCTTAACACTGAAATTAATTATTGAAAAATGTTCACATACTGAAATAACAAACAAAGTACTTGAAATCTCGATTTTACATTGGAAAGCTTAAAGTAATTAAAACGACTAAGGTATTTAAAAATTACACTAGATAGATCTTCACATTACTCCAAGCTTCTTTATATTGATCTCATTGGGCTTGGTGTGTGACCTCTGAACGTTCTACCACTTGATTTCAACCCTTGAATTCATCAATCGGTTTCAATTCTCAGGTCATATTAGTACATGTGGCATTTTGGCAAAAGGTGTTTGAGTAGTGTTTTGCATTTAAAGAAGTTTGGGAGGATGTGGAGGTGGAGGAGAGTGGTTAAAAACGGTGGATGAGGTGGAAAGGTGGAAAAACCACTCTGGTTTTGGTTTTGAGGAGGTGTGCGGTTTGGCGGGATTTGTGTGAGAACGATGAACAGTGATAGCGGGTTTGACTTTTGTTGACACCGTTATTAATAATAGAGGGTCAAAATGGGTGGTTTGAACTGGCTCAAGGTTTTGGACTGGCTCGGGGTCAGGTCAAGTCACTTGGGTTGGGCTAATGATGGGCCAAATGGGCTTTGGGTTTGTATTTGGGATATTAATAAAAAGGGGTCCGTTTGGTTTAGGAACTAATACACAAGGACCATTTATGCAATTTCTCCAAACTTGAGGAATCGAACCCACTTTTCCAAAGTTAAAACAAGGACCAAACTTTCCAAGTTTGAATAGTACAAGGATAATATTTGATAATTTTCCATTTTTAAATATCCGAGGACTATTTTTGACATTTTTCAAAGTTGAGGGACCAAAGTTGTAATTTTGTAATTTTAAACTTTGAAGGGTTTGTTTTGACAACTTTTGAATCCCATGGACCTTAAATGATATTTTACTTTATTTTTGATTTACGGGGACTAAATTTGACAACTTTTGAAACTTGGGGACTAAAACGCCAATTATGCAAACGATACGTTTTTCATCCGATTTTGGTTTTTTTAAAAAAACACATAAAACACTTATTTGTGATATTTTTATCATTTTGATGCATTTCGGTGTTTTCGGATGTTTTAGGACTAAAGGTACAAAATGATGAATATTGCATACTTTCATCATCTTTATAATATCTTGTTAAAAACAATTCTTTTCATGGTTTTTGGTTTGAATACTTATACTTGTAATACTAGAACATCTTTGGTTTGAATAAATCTTCTAGCAGAGACATGTTTTGTGTGTAAGAAGTAAAATTTCATTTAATTAAGGATTGTGATTATCATGAGCAAAGGATGGGTAGGTGTGGTGATTATAGGACATCTAGACCAATGTGGACCAATGTTAATGCTATACCACCTTATGTTTCACAAGCAACTTATACTAATTCTCCTTTTCCTTGGAAGACGGTTACAAGACCATATGTACAACTAACAAGTTCATATTTAAGAATAGTTATTGGCACAGATATGTTGACTCAATGACTGATGGGAAAGTCTTGGGATCTTCTTTGTCAAAGTCCTCGTGAGGTTGTTCTTACTTGGAATAAAAAGGGACCTAAATTTCAATGGAAACCCAAGAACAATAGTGGATCTTATACATCGGCATGGCATAACTCATATGATCCACAAAGGCTGAGGTTCAAGTCGTAATGACTTGAGCCTCCATAGTAATACTAATATTTTGTATATTTTTGGTTGTAGAATCATCCTCTTAAGCATAAAGATGTTGGCATTGTTATTAGTGGTTGTTCAAGAGTATATGGGGGATATGATGCATCACTTTGTACCTATTAAGGAGGAGGCAATGTAACCTTTGGAGGAAGTGATGGTAGAATTACTGGGAAAGGGACCATCAAAACACCTCAACTAGACTTTGAGAATGTATACTATGTGAAGGAACTCCAACACTTCAATTTGTTTCGGTCTGTAAATCAAGTGACACCAAGAACAAAGTTTTCTTCATAGAGGATGAATGTCTTGTGCTAACTAAGACTTCAAACTCCCGAGAAGAAACTTCAATTAGCGAAAGTTCCTCGGAATCACAATCTTTATACATTCAACTTAAGCGATGTTAAACCATAAGGTGATTTAACTTGTTTGGTGGCTAAAGCATCCTTGGATGAGTCTACCAAATGGCATAGGAGGATGGCCCATGTCAACTTCAAAACCATAAACAAGCTCTTAGCGGGTCTTGTTGAAGGTCTTCAACTAAAAAGTCTACAAATGATCATAGCGTGTTACTGCAACAAGAAGCAACACTGAGCCTCATACAAAGTTATTCTTCTTTGTGAGCATTATTTACGAACCTCTTCAGTGCTTCATATGGACTGTTTGGTCCAACTCAAGTTAAACATTGATCAAAAGTATTTTTATGCAGTTTATCACGGATGGTTATAGCAAATTTGTTGGGTATTCTTTCTAAGGACCAAAGATGAAACATCTCCAGTGTTGAAAGACTTTATTACCCTTATTGAAAATCAGTTGAACAAAAAGGTTAAAGAATTCGATTGTGATAATGGGATTCAAGAATGCTATACTTATAGAACTCATGTAGTCAAAGGGATCAAAAAGGGACTATAGCACTCGAACCCCACAACAAAATGGGGTGGAGAGAAAAAAAATAGAACCTTAATAGAAATTTTGCAAGATCATCTTTGAGACTCTAAGCTACCCACCATGTTTTTGAATTTGGTACATTTGTACGACACATTTATGTCTTGAATAGAGTGTCCATTACTAGACCACACTTCAAAACATATGAACTCTCTTTGGGAAAGTTCCTACTATTCATTACCTTAAACCTTTTGGTACGTCAAGTGACCATTACGAATACAAGTGATCCATTGGGCAAATTTGATGAGAAAGGCATTGATGGTTATATTGCGGAATATTACGCTCATAGTAAAGATGCGAGGTTACAATTTATACGCTAAGAAGATTGAGGAGACATTGAACACGAGGTTTCTAGGAACAAACCCTAATGTTCAAGGCAGGGTCATGTTGGTCTTTTGACCTTGATTACTTAAGCGATTATTTGGGTTATTCTAGACATATGGCTAACCAACAGCAAAGTACTCAAGAGTCTCCAACTACCGGTCTTGAGATAATAAGGATCTTTGATTCACGACGGTGAGTTTTGAAGATGATGAACACTTCTAGAGATTATTGATGAGTGAAGATGAATCACAATATCTTGAGGACCTTGCTGAGGCTGAAGAAACAAAGTATGCGGCAAATCTAGATAAAGAAAGGAATGTTTGAGGAGAGTGCGGTGAAACAATAAATGGAAACATCAATTCTGCGAAAGTGATTCATTTCTCCTATAACATGTATTCTGTGAAAGACATCTTTGTTTCTACTCCTATTACCACTAGAGTGTCCTGAGACTTTGGAGAAACATACGTTTTCCCAAACCTTTGAGATCTTGGTCATCATCAACCTAAAGGCTGGAATCTTCACTCACCTTCCTATGACCTTTGATTTTGAAACCTACTATGACTAATCTTGATTCTTGTTAGAGTCAACACCCTTTGCTACGAAAGGATTCACAATACTCATCTCTGAGTCAAATATTATTGGTGATCCGGTACTGTTAGAACAAGGGAGCCTTTGTGGCAAGTTCTAAATATCGTCAAGTGGCTTTTATCTCTTATGTCTCAAATCAGCAAAGGGACAATCATACAGGACTATAAACATTGTTACGTTTGCTTGTTTTCTCACAAGAATGGAACCAACCATTGTTACTAAGGCTCTTGAAGACTCAAGTTGGCTTGAGGCAATCCAGGAAGAAATGCAACAATTTCAAAATCGACAAGTTTGGATATTGGTACCACTACTTGATGGCAAGTATGCAATTGGGACTAAATGGATTCTGAAAAATAAGAGAGATGCACGAGGTGTTGTCATTAAAAACAAAGCAAGATTGGTTGCTCAGTGTTATCGACAAGAGGAGGGGATTGATTATGATGAAGTGTTTGTGGCAAGAGTTGAGGCTATACGGATTTTCTTGTATGCATCCTATATGGGTTTATGGTCTATCAGATGGATGTTAAAGGAGCCTTCTGTATGGTGAAAATAGAAGAGGTTTATATCACTCAACCTAAAGGATTTGAAGACCCAGATCATCCTCATCATGTTTACAAGGTAGTCAAAGCTCTATATGGACTACATCAGGCACCTAGAGCTTGGTATGCTAGGCTTTCAACATTTATGCTGAAGCATGGTTATAGAAGAGGTGCAATTGATAAGACTCTTTTCATGAAGAATTCCACATACATTATTCTTGTGCAAGTGTATGTGGATGACATTATTTTTGGATTCACAAAGGAAGCTTGGTGTGGGGTTTGAGGAGCTTATGAAGGGGAGAGTTTGGATGAGTGCCATGGGAGAAATGACTTTCTTTTTGGGTCTCAAGTTGACTTGATGGTATCTTTCAGTGGGACAAATATGTGAGGGACATCTTGAAGAGTTTGGTATGGAGAGTGTAAGGTTGCCACTACACCTTATGAAGCTCAAAGACAAGACCAACGCTGAAGTAGATCCACGGTGAATGTACATCTATACGGATCTATGATTGGTTCTTTGATGTATTTAACGACTTCAAGGCACGATATACTTTTCTTTGTGGTGTTTGTTCTCGACATCAAGTTACTCCACTTACTTCCCATCTCAATTATGTTAAGAAGATCTTTAAGTACCCAGGTAACCTCATCTAGGCCTTTGGTACCAAGAATCTCCATTTAAAATTTGGAAGCCTATAGTGATAGTGACTATCTTTGGTGCAAATCTGGATAGGAGGTCCACTGCGAGGTTGCCAATTCCTTGGGAAGAGATTGATTTCTTGGCAATGCAAAGCAACACTTTGTGGCTACCTCATCTTGAGCGAGAGTATGTTGCTGCGCAAATTGCGTGGACCGGGTTCTTTGGATACAAAATCAATTGTTGGATTATGGGTATAACTTCATGAACACAACAATTTTTATTGATAATCAAAGTACCATATGCATTGTTAAAAATCCAGTTTTTCACAGTCGGACAAAACATATTGAAATCAGGCACCACTTTATAAGAGATGCATATGACAAACATTTGATAAAAGTGGTTAAAATTCACACTGATAATAATGTGGCAGATTTGTTAACAAAAGCTTTTGATGGACCAAGGTTTCAACACCTTTTGGTCCATATTGGTATCTTAACCCTTAACGCAAAGTTTAAGGGGCATAGGCCTCAGGGAGGCATATGCCTCAGGGGAGGATTTGTGTACACTTTGCATACTTTTATGTAAATTTGTTTGATTTTTGTGTATACTTTTTGATTCTATTTTCTAACACTAACCTGCTAATGTAATGATAGTTTGTTTTGTCTTTGTTTGGTTTGTGTGTTGCTCTGTTTGTTTTGTTTTGCAGTTTGCCTTATAAAGTTGAAGTTCATCATGATTGGTCAAATGACAAACGGTCAAGTAGCTTTGAAATTTGTTTCTTCACGGAATCAAAATCTTGAAGTGAACAAATTGATTCTGCTGAAGATAAAGTACTGAAGAGAAGTAATTAAAGTCAAATTGTTCTTTTATTCATTCAAGAAACAGTTTCTGACTTATAGCTTCAGAGTACAATCAACTTCTAATGGAAATACAAGGACTACTAAACCTATTCTTAACACTAGCTCATATCATCTATAATACACAGGCTGGTGGTTATGCATGATCGCTCATATCTTCTATTCAGTGCTTTGGATATGCCTTTGTGATGTCTTGCATAACCACCCATTCCTTATCTCGATGGTGGATATGCATGACCGGTATGTGAAGAAGCTAAGGATCAAATGGGGAGGATGGATTGATAAGAAACGATGATGATGAAGATGACCTACGTGTCTTATGTGCTTCATCATGGTTTCACCAAAAAGCAATCCTTCCACTCCTTGAACTTCTCTTTATCACGATGTATGATGAAGCACCAAACCATGGGCAGGAAGAGCAAGCACAACCTCTCTTTTAGAGCACGAGGCCTTTGTTGAGGTTGAGGTCTTTGGAGGTTGGAGGTAAGATGTTATCTTCTTAGTGGACCCATCGAGAGTCATCAGAAGATTCACTTGGATTCCTACACTTATTATATCTGAAGAAATAGAAAGAAGATTTCAAGGGCGAGGGTCAGGTGGACATGACCAAAGCTGAAGGAAATCCTTGGATGATGATGATGATGGAGAAGAGGTTGGATTAACAACCTCTGGTTTAATACTCATGGTTTATTATGGTTAATTTTGGAGCATTGATGAAGTTAGGGTTTGTGATGAAAATTGGGGGTAATTGATGAGAGTTAAGAGAGCATTGGGGTTTGTTTTATAGACGGTTTAAGGCTTAATGAGAATTAATCGAGTTGGGTGAAGCAGGTAAAGATATTTCTTGAAGCTTCTTGAATCGTGAATTGCTTCTGCTGATCATTATCACTTGATTGCTTTATTGTTTCACTTGAGTTGGAATTTAATTGGGTAAAGTGCATTCCGTAGCGGTCAACAACAATATATTTGACCATAATTTGGAAACTTCTACCTAACCTATTCGCATATCTTTGTCTAAAACATAAGCTGATTCCCTCTTTATTGATTCAAACTCACCTTAGTTGATTGCATCATAACTTTTTATCTAAAGTTCTCATGGCGCTTCAATTCAAGCCGCGATCATAACAAAGTTGCTTTAAGGAACAGCTAAGGAGATGATTTGTATAAACTATCTTGGAATTCTTAAAAAGGTCCAAGATTCATTACGCTTTAACATGCTCTCCAAATACAATATATGAATCGTTGGTTATTCAATTTTGGGCGACTGCTACATGAAGTGAAGCAGAGATTGTGGCTAGAATGATGGAGTAGAGCACATTGTGACAGAGGAGTTGATCGAAGACGACTTCATTGGATGATGAGAATGGGGTTTATCATTCTAATGCTGCAGTGGTACTTGATGGGCTAAGACGTTGGATATCAAGGTACAAGGCGGACATGTGGTTAAAGAATGACCTTGTCCTATGTGGAGGTTTTGGTTGTATTGCCGGTGTTTAAGCAATAAATCAGGAGGATGGGATCAATTTTCTACTCAATTGGGATGTGGTATTATATGTCTATCTCAGGGTTTAACTTATAATTTTTCTAAGTTTATTTTTGATAATATGGTTGAGAATATAGCTAGGAAAAAGAACAAGTTTTTAATGTACCCTAGGTTTATGCAAATAATTTTAGACATCACTACCCAAACCCAAGCTTTTTATCCCATAAGAGCTTTATCTGCTAAACTTTTTGCTTCAATGAGAACTAAATTTGAGGGACACATTATCCTTTACTAGACTATGTTGCCTCGGGGAAATAAGCTGTGATGAGAATAATATTTGTTAATTTACCTTCTACCAATGTTACTGCTGATGGTAATCCGTCAGTTGCCATTGATGAGGGCCCTTCTACAATTCTTTGAAGCATCTAATGTTTCTCACGATCAACCTCTACCCACACCTTCATCTAGACCTAGTCCACCACCTACACAGGTTCCTCATGATGAGGTTGAAACTGAGTTTAATAGGTTGCCTACTCCTAGTCTTGTTAGAGATTCAGTTGATGATAGTGTTCCATTCATTGAGCATGTTGATATTTCTTCGAAAGGCCAATGATGCTCCCATTCCTGAGCAATCGATGGTGGGGAGGGACCCAATTACACTTACATCTTTGTATGCTTTAGGTAGCAGGTATGTAACGGGATTCTTGATCTCAGAAGGAGCTTAGAGAGACTAAATCTAATCTTGGTGGTGAGATTATTGAATTGAAAAGAAAGGTTCAGGATTTGGAAGTACAACTGAGTCAGAGAAGAAAAAGGAGATTGGATGTTTCTTCTGATGAGGAGGACATGGATGATCAGTTTCAGTCTCTTGACATGTTGGCTAATGTGGCTCAAGAATCTAATATTTCTATTCCAAAGGTTGATACATCTGTACTGCAAAAGGAGCCAATTTTATTTACTAGAAGGAGAAGAAAGCAATCTATGCACAAGGATATATTGCAAAGTGAGGATATTTCAACCCCTCTTGAAGAACATGTTGTTCTTTTGCTACTCCTTTGATGGTGCTAGTCTTGGTGGTCAAGCTTCAATGTGCTATCAAACCTGCTTCTATACCTTTCAACATATACGAAGTTTTCCTTGCGGAAGGAAATTTAATTTGAATCCAGAAGTAGATGTATTTTCAACACCTGTTGAAAATTTATCTCAACATGTTCTTCGGCATCTGGATGAATCTTAGAAGTTCCTTTTACTGATACTCCTTGGTGATGTAACTTTTTGAATCTTCGATAAAGAAAGTGAGTAGCGGTTGATATTGAGCTTGGTCCGTCACGGTTAGTGAACAGGAAAGGTTAACAGAGGATGTTAGATGAATGTGCAAATTTGAATAAAAGTGATGAATTGGCTAAACAACTTGAAAATTTGAATCTATTTCTAAATTGCCTCTGAGAGACGAAAAGAATTAGATGCAATGGCTACTCAGATTTCTTTGAACACTGGGATGTTTATACTCACAAAATTTTGTTTCTAATCCTTCACTTGCTTTCAGTATTTTGGGAGCAGATTTTAATAGTGATGATTTTGTGGCTTAAATGATGGCTCTTGGACAACAAAAGAAGAAAGAAGCTGTGGCAAAAAGGAAAGCTATTCAGGCTCAAAAGAACAAAATAAGAAGTGAGACTACAATGCAAGCTCCAACAAAGATTATATGAGGGAAGTAGTGAAATATGAGGTTGCTCTCTATATAATTCGGTGAACATGATGACTATAGGCGGTTAAGGCTTTTGCACGATCTTTGAGTTACTCGATCATTATCATAAGATTGCGTTTTACTTCATCTAGTCACATACGCATCTATTTTAAAAATTCTTGATGATTAGGATGCTCCACAGGCTAAAGACCTAAACTTGTTGAGATTGTGGATAATTTTGATGATATTCCACCGAAGATGATGTCTCCATTGGTTCCTTCGAAGTCCCCGAAGCTATTCCTTCATCTTTCGAGTTTCTTGATGTACCTTCTATTGTTTCTACTAAAGCAAATCTTGAAGTTCCTAGTTCAACTGACAAAGTGTCTTCTGGCGATACTTCGCTGAACCTTCGTGGTTTTCTTAAGAGACACACGATGTGCAGTTACAACTTCATTTGTAAAGTCTGATTGACACAGAAGGAGATAATGTCTGTTTAAGGAAAATTTGAAACAACTACTGTCAAATCTACGGCGAGAAAGGTGCTTGACGAATGCATGAATACGTGGTAGTGTTTAAGTACGAGATAATGCTGAATCTGAAAGATATTCCATCTTCGGACATCTATATTGGTAGGAGGAAAAAGAGGATGGCTAGCGAAAGTTTCTTCTCTAAGGAAATCTGTGAGAACATTTCAGTTCAGTCATCTCGTAAGCATATTAAGGTTGAGACATCTCACAAGGATATTCATGTGTGGATTTAAAAGATTTTGAATCAACTTTTATCAAAGAAGGATCTGCTGCTAATTTTTTGAGGTCTCATGATGTTTTGATTAATTGGTCTTTGACAGATGATGAATTTAATATGATTCATCGTTTGGATCAAACCACCATGCAATTTAACTTTTGAGGAGATCTTGCATTTGGTTGACAAAGCGATTTAGTTACGTTGTATAATCTTGTCAATAAGTATTACCATTCTAATGCACCAAGGGTTACGGGTTATATTTATTGGGTGATCTTCATGTTCTTTTGATTCATATCTCCAAATGGTAAGGATATTTTATTTGGAAGAACTGTCACTTATGTCAGGTTGCATCTTGGAGATTTTATCCTCACCTCGTGTGCATGTGGTTGAGACAAGGGTGGTATTACTTTGTTTGTATGTTTCTTGAAGAGAATTATCCATTATCTATGAAGCTTATGGAAAGCATGCTTATCGAAGTTGGAAGTTCCTCGGATCTGTTGGCAATGATACTTTGCATCTTTGAACAATGTGTTGGTGTTATTAAGAATCAGCTTATGGCACATAGAAGTTCATCTTGATTATGGTAATTTGTATGGTTTGTAATTTTTGTTTATTTTATTTATTTATTAGTTAAAAAAAATAATAATAATAAATAAAATAAAATAAAATGTATATTCTTTGTTTACCTAACTTTTATTTAGGGTTTGTTGTATACTATTGCTTTGGTTATTAACTCACGGATATATCTTGTGTATATCAAAGAGTTGGCTAGTCCAAAGGGTACAGCTTTGGTAAAGACACATCAAATCGTTGATAGGCTTAATGGTTTGCTCAAAATCATAGGTTTTGCAACCACCTATGCTTCATGAGTGTTGTATGGTCATCAATTCACCATGGTTTATTCCTTTTTGGAATCAAAGAATTGACTAGCCCACTTGTATATGGCTTGTGGTAAAGGCATTGGAATACCATATTTGGTAGTCAGTTCACCAATTTAAATTGACTAGTCACGAGCAAGCGACTCTGAGGTAGAACATTCAAATCCGTTCATGGTTTCTGATTTGCTAATAAATCGAGATGGTTATCGATGTACCATGATTTTTGAACTTAAACATTTGGCTACTCCAGTAGTGATGGCTATTGGTAAAGAGACATCAAATCCATTATTTTCAATGATTCACCTCTCACACGAGTTAACACACCTGGATGTGATGAGAAAAGTATGAAACTAATATTGTTTTGATGCATGTTGTCATTTGTTCTTTGCAAAGATCTGGAGATTGAGTTTCTTCATCAAAGAGATGATTTTGTTTGATTCTTTGCATTGATGTTAATTACAATCCTCTAGTGCTGCAAGGTTAAAGATCTATCAATAAACTGGAACTTAACCAAGTCAAATTCCAGTTTAGGGGAGGATTGTTGGGAATTATGTAGTCGAATTATCTTTGTTGTTTATCTGAATGGATTACGCCGGGTGTATGGATTCTTGAAGACATAGTTCTCTGAAGTTATATTGTTATTAGTTTGTTTTAGCGGATATAGTTATTCCGTATTTTCTATAGTTTGTTATGATATGCATGAGCTTTATTAGGAAGTGATTGTGTATATCTTATTTAGTTTACGTTCTTAGAGAAGAAGTTAGGGTTCCTTGTCTATAAAAGGAACACAATAGAATGAATTATGGAAGGCGTTTTACAAGTTATTAATATAACGATCCATAGAGGATCAAAGAGTTCTTAGTTATCCGTGTTTTATACTTGTGTTTATATTTCGCTAAAGAATACAAGTTGTAGAGATTTTCTTTTAGTTTGTTTGTGATTACACATACAATACTAACGATCTCTGGCTCAAGATCTTTCAAGGTCGCTAGTTTTCAACAAAGGCTTATGAAGAAGCCCATTAAGCCTTGGCCCAAGCCCATAAGGAAGGAAGGAACTAGATGTGTTGCCCTAGCTCCCTTAAATTTATAAATAATGTTATAAACTCCCATTTGGGAGTTGGTTGTTCATTCATTCAAATCCTATGGAGTTGGTAGTTTGGACGTACGTGTGTGACTTTGGTGACTCATTGGAACATTTATGTTTTGCAAACATGGGAACCTAACAGTGGTATCATTCGCCATCTAGTTAGGTGAAACATTTTGTTTTTGAAGCTTTTTAAGGAATACGCATGGGTTTCTCGTTCTCAAACTTTTTCATACATAAAGCCAAAATTTACACTTTAAACTCAAGATTCTTGTACTTTAAGGTTTATTTTGTGTTAAAGTTTAAGTTTTTAGCATAAAGTTTGAAACTTTACGTGTGTACAAATGTTTTTGAGCTTGGTTTTGTCGTGCTCTTACACGTCTACAGCGTAAAAGCGAAAAAGTGAGCTAAATCATCAAGTTTCCAACTTTGTGTGATTTTGGTGATATTGAAGCTTTTTTCATCATAAAAGCAGGTTTCTAAACACTTTTTGGCATAAAATCAGTTTTGGTGAAAGTTGGTACTTTCGCATAGTAAAACCTAATTTTACTCGTAAGCTTCAAAGACTACGCATAAGCTCATCTTCATTTGATCTTGATGCTATTGGTTTACTCAATGTTTTCTTGCTTGGATATCTTTTACACTGGTATAAGTGTAAAGGATTTTTGGGCAAAACCCTAGTTTCGCCTATCTTTAAAAACTTATGCGTAGAATTCTTTTCACGCTAAGCATTTTCTAATACGCATAAGGTTTCACTACTAAGCCTTTGGTTTACACCTAAGCTAAGTTTTCCTCAAGTATACGTGTAAGCTATTCCTACTAGTAAGCTCTATTGTTATCGCGTAAGGTGGTTTTCTATGCATAAAAGGTGCTTTCTACGGCTTAAGCTGGTTTCTATGCATAAGGTTACTTCATCAACATTGTTTCATTCGACTACAAATATCCATCATCAACAAAAGTTTCAAGATGTCTCAACCACCATACTCTTGCTACTTTCCTCATGTGTATCCTCAACAACAACAACTCTATCAAATATCCTCCTCCATCCCACAACAAATGCAACAATTTCAAACAAAATTTCCTCGAGGAGCAATTCCACCAAATGATTCAACCACCCCTAGTCTACAAGTACAACCTTACACAAACTTTTCAAATCACATCCATCAAGTATGCTATGAAGGAACCGTCTTGGTTTGCAAAAGTGTGAAGGCTTTAAGTAGCCAACAATCCATTCATGGCTGGATCCCTTGTGGACCCCTCCAATGCTCCTCAGGGAAACTACGATCAATGGGTGATAAGGTTCTTTAGGTTTTTTGATCTAAAGAAGCCACATGGAAAGTTCTTGAAGAAGGTCATCCTTGAAGGTCTATTTCAGATGCCTACTATCACATGTTCCGAGATCCGACGCAATCCACCGAGATGATATCACCAACATTTTTTGGTATTGATAAAATTACTCTTGATCAACTTCTTCACTTAGAAGCTGATGAACTCTATGCAATATATCCTTTTGGGATTGCCCAATCCGATACTCCGTAGTTTTGATGCTCGGAAGACTACTTGCTAAAGCAATGTGGGAGCACATTCATCTTCTTATGGAAGGCGAACTCAATGAAGACATGGAATCGAAAATCTACTTAGCCTATGAAAACTTCATGATTAAACCAGGGGAGACATTAGAGTCTTATCATCATCGGTTCTCGGACATCATGTGACTTGGATAAACACAATATCATTATGCCAAGAATTGCAGTCAATAAAAAGTTCCTTAGTAGTCTTGGTCACGATTGGGAAAAGTATGTTATTTTCATCCGTCGGCGAAGAATCTTCATCATGCTACATACAGTTGTTGTACGAATATTTAAAGCCCCACCAAAGGAAGTTGTGAGAGAAAGAGTCATCCGTTGGAGCTCCATTTCACCTTCACTCCGGATAATCAAACTCTTACTTTGTGGGCTCAAGTATGTTATCCTCAATTCCCGACCTGTTGTCTTCCAAACCCTCCATCACAATCAATATTCAGATTACCATATGAACCTTCACAACAACAATCACAAGAAACTCAATTGGTTCTATACAACAACAACAATGATCAGGCACTCTATAGTGAATCAAATGAGGATGCTGGTGCCTTCGATGCAATGAATCAAGGATTTTTTATTCTTGCAAAAGCCTTCGGACGATTTGCTAACAAATCCAACAATTGCATTCGTACCTCATCCAACACAAGGAATCAAGCTACATTTGTTAACAATGGACATGTTTGAAGTTCAGAATCGTGGTTATGTTCGGCAAATGGAAGAAATAACATGGGTGCTCACAACAATCAAGTGGTTGTCAGGGAAATACCGGACTAGGTTAATGGTCTTCGTTGTTATAACATGTGAGAAGGTCATCGGCTAATGCATGCCCAAATCCGGATAAGATGTAGCTTATCACAAAGGCTTTACTCTTGGCTCTTAAGGATGAACCAATTGGAATCTTACCAACAAGGAACGAGCTTCATGGTAAATGCATATTAGGATGATGACATGGAGGACTTACGGGCTAATGCAAATTTGTGATGTTAATGGAAAACATGCATGAACTCCACATGAGTGACAGAATGAGTGTATGACACTGCGGCTTGTCTCAGTCTGAGGATCAAACTATATTCATTTATGATCGATATCTCCGCCAACATCTGCATCTGACGGGGATCAGAGTGTTCAATATGAGCCATCTACATCTCATTCGAAGATAATTAAATAGATCCCATTAGTTATATTTGACGATCAAGATGACCTTATGGTTATACGATATCAAGTTGACTTCGTTGGTTATATTTGAGGATCTAAATAATGATCATGTTGAGACTTCTACGTTGAACAAAATGAACTGTGTCTAATCGGATCTTGAGCTCATGACCAACTTATTTACGAACAAAAAATCTCGAATGGAAATGTGCCATGTCATCAATAAAATTACGAAAATTGTGTGGAAAACTAGAAGGGGGTTGAATAGTTTTCAATTTTAAGTTAGTTTCAAAACATTTAGATTCATTAATATGTGAGATCTTATGGATGTAAAGAAAGTATAGATCTAATGATAAAGCAAGTAAATAAAGTAAAGCGAAGGGTAAGAAAAGACACAACGATTTATAGTGGTTGGCTACAAGGACACCTTCCTTGCCCTACTCCACTCCCGAGTCACCTACTCGAGAGTTCAAGCACTATGTCAACAAACTCCTTCACTTGGCGGAGAAGCCTTCATAACGTTGCTTACACCTTTTTCCGGTACAAAGCTAAATACCGAGTCCGTAATACGGTGGACCAAACCAACACGACTATTACACAACAAATATGTGAAATATTAAATACAAGATCTTTGCTCTGAGAAATCTTGCGGGTGACAAATCAATCAAGGACCCCTTGCTTGGATGACTTGTAGAATGCTGATCTAGAGAGGACCTATATGAGGATCACAAAATAGAAAGAAAGAAGAACAACTCTCTAGATCAAGTGATCTATATGTTAGAAGAGAATGAGAGTGTATGAGAGATTTAGTAAGAAGAGGGGTGAGTTAGAATGAAAAAATGGCTCTCTATTTATAGGAAAAAATCTTCACTGTTCCCCGGATCCCACGGATCCCTTCCCCTTGGGATCCGTCTAGTGTAATCCTAGGGATCCGTGGTACGCTCCTCTTTGCCCATGGGTTTTTTGGTTATGGGTCATGGGTTATGGGTTGGTCCATGGGTTTTCTTTAGATTCAATGTATCTAAGTATACATTGTATCTAGCCAACTTAGGTATGGGTTAAGATCCATGGGTTATGGTTTTTACCCATCCTAATAAACTATTACAACAAATGCTTAATTACTACATTTTTGTATTTAAATGGCTATATGTAAATGCTTTACAAAAATAACATGTATCCTTATAATTATACTTAAGATAACATTATATTTGTTATCAACAAAACACAAAGAGATCGCAAAATATTAATAAACGTTTTTACGGTTTATTTGTATTAACAATCTCCCCCTTTTTGTTGTTGACAAAACATAATGTTATGATGAGTAAAACTTAAGAATAGATGTAAGTTTTGAAAGCCCCTAAGTTTTATTTCTTCTCCCCCTTTTGTGAAACAAAAGTTAACCCTTGGAAGAAATAAACATAAAAGTGTGGAAAAATAATCCACGTACTAACTCCCCTTGACGGTAGCTCCCCTTGTTTGGGGCGTCAAGTGAAGAAAAATAAAAATCCTACAAAAAGAAAGGTTAGTAACATGCTTAAATAATCTTGTGATTTCCGAGAATCAAGATTGGGAGCCAAGGTATGTAAACAAGGCCTTGTAATAAAACAACAAAGTGTAGTGGTATTTATGCCACCTACTAGCATGTAAAAATAAGAACAAGACTTGTTCTTGAAAATGACTTCAAAAGAAAAAATAATACTAAAAGTAGAAAATAGTAGTAATGATTCCTTCCATGCTTGCATAAGGTTATGGATGGAAGTTTTGATGAGTAATGGTATTGATGCGATCAAGGATGAGGTTGAGTATGAAACGCATTTCTTCCTAACTTCTATTGCAATTTCCCTAGTGGATTGGCAATGTTCACAATGTAAATGATGTGGGTAATGAGTGCGGAAGTTTTCGGGTTGTTTTGATTTGAGTTATGCGGAAGATGTGGTGGAAAAATAGGAAAATATGGATCAACATTCGGAATGTTTGTAAATGGTGGTGGAAAAGAACCTAGATGTTCTTGTAATGTGATGGGAGCTAATGGTGGTGATGTTTCAAGATCTTGAAAAATAGTATTTGGAGATGTGGGGGGTGTTGAAAAGACTATTTCTTTTTGTTTAGGTTGTTAGATCTTGTTGGAGTCTTAAGGAGTTCCAAAAGAGTGACTTTAGGTGGTGATGAAGTTGGTGTACTTGTTGGTGATGAGGGAGGTGCTATAATGGAAGCATCTTGTGGTGAGTTATTTGTTGAGGATGAACCATTTGAGGTTGGTTTAGTTAAACAACAAGATCGGATACTAATCGTCTTGGGATATCCTAGAGTTTGATTGTGGTATTTTGGATGGTGGAAGTACAAAGGTTTGGGTATCATGAGGATGATTGTTTGTACTAGGTGATTCATCTAAAGGGTTTTTGGATGACATGGTGTATTGTGTTTGTGAGGATGAGATGGATTATGCAAGCATTTTGGGAGTTCTATATATAGAAAAACAAAGCATTGTAATGAATGCTTGACCCAAAATGTGGATTAAAATCTAATGATTAGATATGAATTCAAGGCATGTGATCATGAGAACACAAGCATTAAAGAGCATACTCCCAAAATGAAACAAATGTGGATTTTTCATCCAAAGTGAAAAAATAGAAGGTAAAAATAGCTTTTGTTTCACGGATCCCACGGATCCTTCCCTTGAGGGATCCATCCAGCATGAAGGCTAGGATCCGTGGATCTGGTGATCGAGCAGACACAAAATTTTCTTTTTGGAAACATTTTTGCCTAGTGTGTGCCTATATGCAAACTATTTAGAGTATCGGTTATCTCGACCTCCTAAAAGAGAAAATAAACTAGAAGTAAAAAAATCCTATTGAGATAACCCAAAAACACATATTTAGTACATGAGTACGTAATTTTGTGTTATCAATGCTCCTAATTCATTTTTGCTTAAATGAATGTACCCGAAAACACATATTAGTTATGTGTTCCCTTTAGCATTCAAAGACATGAGATGCAATGAAAACGGGTTTTTACTTTGTATTAATAATGAAAAAGCGATTTGTCCTAGGCGTGAGAAATTGCTTTTGTGAAATTGATACGGGAAGGTATCATCCTTTTAGAAAACATTTTGAAAAGAGGTTTTCTTTGAAAATGTATATGTGTAAAAAAAAAATAAAGAAAGCTATAAGTGGAAAACTTATCTTGGGTTTTGAAAATTCCCGTATTGTTTGTGAGTTGTGCGTGAAATAGAGATCCTAGACTGAGAAAGAAGAAGGCTAGTGTTTACATACCTTGTAGAGTCAAATAAGTTACGACGTTTGTTCCATTAGACCAAGACCAAGACGCAGTAGGTTGAATTGTTCCCGCTTCAACGGTTTGGTGAGGACGTCGGCTATGTTGTCTTTGGATGCTACCTTCTCAATAGAGATGTTCCCCTTTTGAACATTGTCTCTTAGGAAGTGATGACGAATCTCTATATGCTTTGTGCGAGAATGCAATAACGGATTCTTGCTTAAGTCGATGGCACCTTTGTTGTCACATAGGATGGCTATGTCGCTAGATGAATGTCGTAGTCAACTAACGCTTGTTTCATCCATAGTGCTTGTTGGCATGCTTTGCTTGGAGACGTGCACCGGCCGGTTGTTGATATTGCAAGTGCCGTTTGTTTCTTAGAAAACCAAGATGTTAAACAACATCCCATGAAAGTACATACCCCAATTGTACTTTTTCTATCAAGTAATCACGCATGGTCGAGAATCTGCATATACAATTGTTTCTACTCCCGTGCCCTTAGGATACCATAATCCTAATTGTGTTGTACCCTTAAGATATCTAAATATCCTTTTCTGACTTCTAGGTGTGATGTTTTAGGGTCTTCTTGAAACCTAGCACATAAGCAAACACTAAACATGATATCCGGCCTACTTGCCGTGAGGTAGAGTAGACTACCTATCATGCCACGATATTTAGTATTATCTACGGTTCTGCGTCTTCATCTTTTGTGAGTTTGGTGTCGGATGACATTGGAGTCCTAATTGGTTTTGACTCTTCTAGACCGAATTTCTTTAACATCTCCTTGATGTATTTAGATTGATTGAAGAAGATACCATCTTCTACTTGTTTTATTTGTAGACCAAGAAAGAAACTAAGTTCTCCCATCATACTCATCTCGAACTTGTCATGCATGATTTTAGAGAAATCATCACACATGTCTTGACAAGTGGATCCGAATATAATATCATCTACATATATTTGTACTATGATTATATGTGACTCTCTTTTCTTAGTAAAAAGTGTGTTGTCAACTAACCCCATGGTATAGTTGTGTTTAACTAGAAATGACTTGAGTCTATCATACCAAGCTTTTGGAGCTTGTTTAAGACCGTAAAGGCTTTCTTTAATTTATACACATGTTTGGGTTTTTCAAAATCAATGAAGCCAGGAGGTTGAGCTACATATACTTCTTCATTAATGAAACCATTTAGAAAAGCACTTTTGACATCCATTTGATAAAGCTTTAGATCATTAGCACAAGCATACGCAAGAAGTATTCTTATAGACTCTAATCTAGCCTAGGTCTCATCAAAGTCTATTCCCTCTTGTTGGTTATACCCTTGAGCAGCGAGTCTAGCCTTGTTCCTAGACACTACTCCGTTTGCATCTAATTTGTTTTATAAACCCATTTGGTTCCTATTATGGTTTGATTACTAGGTGGAGGGACAAGTGTCCAAACATCATTAGAAACAAATTGATTTAGTTCTTCTTGCATAGCCATTACCCAACTCTCATCTTTTATGGCTTCTTGTGTATTCTTAGGTTCTAAGGTTGAAACGAAACAAAACAAGCTACTTTGGTTTTGAACTTGAGACCTTAATGTTCGTTCGTTTAGCTTTCCTATGACTTTATCTACGGGTGATCTTTGGACTCTTTAATGTTTATTATTTCATCACTTAGAGGTTCTTCTTCTTCAATTATCTTTTTCTTTATTACTATAGCTTCACTTTCTATAATCTCGTCATCGACAAGAGGTGGAGAGGGTTTGGGTGGACTTTCATCAAATTTTATATTTAATGACTCTTCTACCTTCATTGTTTCTTTGTTTAATATGGCGTAAGCTTTGCTATTTGGCGAGTAACCTAAAAAGATACCTTCGGTTGATTTAGGATCAAATTTTGTAAGGTAATCTTTAGTGTTAAGAATAAAACATTTACTACCAAAGACTCTAAAGTGATTTAACGTAGGCTTTTTGCCTCCAAGTAACTCATATGGAGTTTTTCCTAAGATTGGTCTAATTAAGACTCGATTGAGTATGTGCGTTGAAGTATCAACGGCATTACACAAAACTTTTGAGGTATGGATTGTTCATTAAGCATGGTTCGACTCATTTCTTGTAGGGTTCTATTCTTTCTTTCTACTACCCAATTCGATTGTGGAGTCGTGGAGCAGAAGTTGTGAGTAATACCATTAGCGTCACAAAAGCTCAATTGCACTTCATTATCGAATTCCCTACCATGATCCGTCCTAATAGACACTATGGGACTTCCTAGTTGTCTTTGGATCTTTTTGCTTAATATTTCAAAATAATTAAAGGTTTCCGTTTTGTTCTTTTAAAATTTTGTCCATGTATACCTAGAATAGTCATCCACTATGACCAAAGTGTAGTAGTTGCCTCCATAACTTTGGATAGCGGATGGACCAAATAAATCCATATGTAGTAATTCTAGACACCTAGTTGTAGACACCATGTTTTTAGCTTTATGACTAGAATGAGCTTGTTTTCCTACATTACAAGCATCACAAAAGTGATGTTCATATTTTAACTTAGGTAGATCTCTTACTAGATCTTTGGATGATAGCGATTGAAGAAGTCGCATGTTGGCGTGACCCAATCTTTGATGCCATAAGGTCAAAGTATCATCCATAGAGGTAAGACATAGTTTGTCTTTAGGTTCATTACCGATTTTAATGACATAGACTCCATGTTTCCTAATTCCTCTTCCTATGGTTATGCCATTTTTAATATCTTACTACCGGTTTTGGTAAAAAGTACATTGCACTTTTTATCACATATTTGTCCTATACTTAAGAGATGAAAGTTTAGGTTTTCACATTACACATCGTTAATGGTTAGAGATTTGTTAGAAATCGTACCTTTACCGATGATTCTACCTTTGCTATTTCCAAACACCACATTACCTCCATTGAAGGATTCATATGTGGAGAATAGATCTTTACTGCCGGTCATGTGCCGTGCACCCTATCCTTGACCCATTCATCGGGTCTAGGTCGACCTTTAAGCACACCTAAAACAATAATAAACTCAAAAGTTTGGTCCCCATTTGTTCATGGGTCCATTAGTGTTAAACATTCCATTCATGTTAGACATGTATGGATAAGGTGTGTATGCATTCCATGGAGCAAAGTTTTGAAAAGGAAAACCATTTTGCATATTTGGATTCCATCTCATTTGATGGTTACTTTTACAGTAAGCATTATTAGGTCTCCCTAAATGAATTTAAGGTTTGAAAAAGTGGGCTTTGTTTGCAAAGTAGGTTATTTTGGAATTGGATTTTGTCTCGGTGATGACTGGTTTGTTTATGCTACAGGTTGATGAAAACTGTTGTTTGTGGCGTATCTTCCCTTTCTTACAAAGAACTTTTTAAAGTCACTTTACAGCCATGGCGTACTCTGTCGTCACTACTTGAAGAGGAGTTCTCTTCACGTAAACGAAGCCTTTTTGGCTTTAAGGGCAAGAAGATTGTGTTTCTCTTTTCTGCCTTTTTAGGCTTGGTCTTTAGGGACAAGCTAGTAGACTTTTAGGTTGCCTATGAGTTCATGAGGTAGGATTGTCAAATCTTTTGACTCTTCGATCGCCGTCACCTTGGATCTCCACTTTCGATGGAAGTGCTCTTAGATATCTCCTAACATGGTTACGGCTAGAAAAAAATTCATCAAGTGCTTGTAAAGATGTAATAATAGTATTAAAGTTAGCAAATGAATGATCTATAGTTTCCTCATCCGATATTGAAAATTGTTCATATTGTTGAACAAATAAATCAATTTTATTATTTTTAACTTGTTGGTTGCCTTGATGAGTTACAACTAAAAATTCCAAATTTCTTTAGAGGTTTTAAGCATAGAAATTCTTTCAAATTCCTTTTGGGTAAAGCATTATATAAAACCATTTTTGCTTCACTATTTTTAGAAAGCTTTTTCTTCAATTCATCATTTAATTTATCATGAGGTATGTTAACTAAATTTCCTTTATCATCATTTGAGGTAGCCTCAAAATCTCCTTCAACAATAATGTACCAAAGATCAATATCTTTAGATTTCACATATGTTTCGAATCTATTTTCCAATATATAAAACCATTAGTTTCAAGTAGTGGTGGTCGTTGCATAGATTGCCCTTCCTTATAATTTTAAGAACCCATAGTGATCGAAAAGGTTTTTAAAATACAATTTTATTTTAAAACTTT
>OU343221.1:97245434-97286567 GCA_910596185.1 Chrysanthemum makinoi | reverse complement strand
TGATCGGTCAAAGGTCTCTTGAACGTCAAGGTAAGGTCCTCCTCCGTCTTGCTCTTAATAACCATGTCGCGTAAGCCTCCGAGATTTCACGCCTATCTGTTTGTTGAAGGCTTTATCTATGAGTCGTTGGTATGTTGCCCTGGCGTTCTTCAATCCGAAGGGAATTTTTACTATGATTGGGCACCTTTGCTTGTGTAGAAGGCTGTCTTTTCTTCGTCCTCCTTTGCCATCCGGATGCATGATACCCTTTATAGGCATCTAGGAAACACTGGTCGGAAGCACGGGGATTCTACTTTCGATCGATTTACAGTAGGGGTAGCAGTCCGCCGGGCATGCTTTGTTGATGTCGGTAAAGTCAACACACATCGCGCCCTCTGTCGCTCTTTTACCATTCTGGGTTGGCCACCCAAGTTTGGTATTTGACTTCCCTTAGAATGCCGCTTCGCGTCAGTTCATCAACCTCCTTGCGAGCGGCGTTTCTTTGAGGGGCTAGGCTCCTTCTTTTACGTTTCATGGGCTCCAATATGTTTGTATTAATTAAGTTTATGCTCGCGTCTTGCATTTGTCCGTCTATTAGCAATGTTCTTGGGACTCTGTCATGTCGAATATTTCCAAGCAAAAATATCAAGGTTAGTCATAGCATTTCTGTGATTTTCGCCTTGAAATTCTCCGGAAGTTGCTTTCCTATCACCCTTTAATGCCTTTCGGGGGTAGCTAGGGTTTACTACGACCCGTTCTTCTATCCGTCTGACTTAGAATTGCTATCGAGGCTCCTCAGACCCTTCCTTGACCTTCTTAACACCATACACTCCTTATCGGCCCATAATTAGAATGACAGCGTTCCCACTTCGAAGGGAGTTTGGAACTTACTAATGGCAGCGTGTATGTGGAAACTACAATGCCCATCTTTTGCATAATTGATTCTCCTATTAGTAAATTGTAAGGAGAATCGACACTATAGCGAAGGTAAGCTGGAGTCTGAGATAAGGGCCCTTAAGCCTATAGTGATTTCCAATGGTACCTCTCCAAGGGGCCAAGAATGTTATTAGGAGAACCACTACGTGAGGTGTTTTGAGTCTACCCTTTCTTGGCGTATGGGCGGTTTGAGGTTTAGAAGCAATGCTCATAGATGATCTCGCAGGAGCTTCCACAATCCATGTAGGCTCGGTTTTCCTCCTTGTTGGAGACAGCACCTTGATGACCCGCGGGGTCATTGAAGGTGTTGTCCCAAAAATGGGCCGGAATGTTATCTCCCTACACTTCCGGCTCACCGGTGCTTTCCAAAGCTTTAGGGTTGGATCATGCCTATGCCCATGATGTCAGACTTCAGCTTGGTAGCTTCCTTTTTGTTCCCTTTCCATTCTCCCCGAGTGTGTGGAGAACTTGTCCTTCCCTTTTTGATGCCTTTAACCAGGATGTAATTATGTCAGGAGCATCTTGCCTCTTCAATCCCCTTTTCAACTCTCTCTGCATCTGTTGGTGTCGTGCCCATGGTCTTCATGGAAGTGGATACTTTGACATATCCTTGGCTTTGCTTCGTCTTGACATCCAGGGTGGTGGGTCGAAGGACTTTCGCGCTTTCTCGGTAGCAAGGATCTCCCTAGGAGATTTGACGAGGTTGCCAAAGTCCATGATTCGAGCCTTTGTTGTAGGGAGTGAAGAGATCTCTGTTCTTCTTCCTATTCTTAGATCCTTCGGGAGGACCCTCTGGAGAATTTATCGGAGGCTTCTCTTTTCTCGATCGAACTCCGTTCTTTGCTACTTCCTTGGACTCAATCCAGTGTAAGTCTTTTCCATCGGTGCCTTGTAAGTGGTAGGAAGGTTTGTGGACGGAATTCCACAAGCTTCGAAGTTACGTAAGCCATATGCGTAGCGAGGAAATCCTTTGTTCTCGTGCAACCCGAATTTGCAAAGTTTCATCGGTGTACCTAGTGATGAAGGCCCTTGTGCTTTCGATGTCCCTTTGCTTGATGGTATGTGTGGCTAGATGAGTCTTGGTGTACTTCTTCTGTTGGTTGAAGTGTGATCGGAACTTAGCCTTGAGATCATCTAGACTTACAATGCTTCCCAACTTTTTCCCATTCCACCATATTCTAGCCGAGAGTCTCGGAGAGTGTATGTGAACATGTGGCATGCTATGGGCATGACCCACTTCTGCATCTTGATAGCCCCTTCGAACAAATGTAAGAAGTTGTCAGGATCGCCTTTCACGTCATAGGTGCCTATGTGAGTAGGCATCTTCACACCATCAGGTAGAGGGTAGTCTTCGATCCATTTCACAAAAGGCGTGCAAGCTCGGAGGCTTGAGATAGTAAGGGTTATGCGGAGGTGGATAAGCAGGTGTAGGGTTGTACAAGTTAGGAAGTAGTTGTGAGAATGCGCAAAATAGGCCGTGGGAGGTTGGTACGAAGGGTTTCCACCATCGGCATTTATGTAGGGTGTACAGGAAGGTGTCCGTAGGGCACCTTTGTAACTTTGGTTGTGGAGACCCATTGAGGGTAGGTATTATAGGTTTGAGCACGTGGTAGGGATTCATTCCCCTAAGGGGTAAATGGTTCATCCCAGTATGGAGGAGGTCCTCCCGACACTCGAGACGTAGGATGACGAGGTATCTCAAGCCCCATCCCTCTCTCTTCCCTAAGCTGGGCAGCCGGAGGGGTGGTAGGTTTACCCTCCGCTTCCTATTGGGTTGCTTCCTCCGTTGGAGTTCTTGCTTCTTCTTTCCCCTTGTACTCTTTCCCTTCTTCCCCGGATCTCCTCCTGACCATCTTCAAAACCAAGTCCTTCCATTAGGCCACCTTATGGAAGGAGAACCATTTCAGGGCCGAACGCCTCGTTAATTGGTCGAGGCCTTTCATCTACCTCGATCTCTTTGTCATATTCCTCACCTGGAATATTCAGTTCCTTCGCATCTCGGTGTTGCGAACTTGCCTCTTGTGAGCCCTCGGCAAGGACTCTAAGGCTTGAAGTTTGCCTCAACGAAGGCGGGGCTAATTTGACGGGGGTTAGCGGAAGTTGAGGCGTGATGTATGGGAGTGGTTTCCAAACGAGATCGTGTGGTGAAGGTGGAGGCAAGCATGGGCGAGATTATCGGTGTTAGTTTGTTGAGAGGCACTGTGGGGTAGAGAAACACGGTGGAGGTGTATCTTCTCTTCAGATTCCATGCCTAAAAGTAAGCTAAGTAATCGCCAGGTTTCAAGACATGGTGATTACAGGACTACTAGTAGCGGGTCCCACGGATGGCGCCCGATTGTACAATAAATTGCACCTACCAAGGCCGATTACGATGATCAAAGGTATGAGGGGTGTATGTTACCTGCCAAGATTGTCTTTCACACGAGGATAAGAATACGAAGACACTACGTTAAGTGATTACCAGGGTTGGACCTCAAGAACCACCTCCTGCTGAGTAAGTATGAGTTATGGTTGTTTAAGTGTGTGTAAGTAAAGAGATGAGTGTAGAATGAGCTACCATAATTCTCCCCGCCCAACCTATTTATAGTGGAAGAAATAGGGTTGAGGGCACCTCTTTGCAAATGTCGGAGAACATGGGGCGCCCCATGTTTGTGGGTAACCGCTAGGGGCTTAGTGACCCACGCGTTCTCAATCTTGGCGGAAAGCCGTGGAGAGAGGGAGATCGTGGGTTTGACCAAGTCAGGAGGTTCTCCTATCCGTTGATCCTTCGCCAACCATACCCCGAAGGGCTTAAGGCTTCGAATGGCGAATTCCCCGTAAGTAACCTTCGTGTACACGGATGGTTTGACGCCCATGAACATTTAGGAGACCTAACTTGGGCCTTCGTTCAGAAGGGCTTCAACACATCTCGAAGGGGGGTCCGTCGAGCTGTTCGGAGGGTACATCATCAGTCATATTAAATAAAGAAACAATGATGGTTGAAGAGTCATTAAATGTAAAATTTGATGAGAGTCCACCCAAACCTACTCTATCTCTTGTCGATGACGAGATTGTCGAGAGTGAAGCCATTGTAATAAAGAAAAAGATAAACGAAGAAGAAGAAACCTTAAATGATGAAATCATAAATATTAAAGAGTCTAAAGATCACCCCGTATATAAAGGTCATAGGAAAGTTAAAGGAAAGAACCTTAAGGTCTCAAGTCCAAAATCAAAGTAGCTTATTTTATTTTGTCTCAACCATAGAACCTAAGAATACACAAGAAGCCATAAAAGATGAAAGTTGGGTAATGGCTATGCAAGAGGAGTTGAATCAATTTGTTTCTAACGATGTTTGGACACTTGTCCCTCCACCTAGTAATTAAACCATAATAGGAACCAAATGGGTATATAAAAACAAGTTAGATGCAAACGGTGTAGTGTCTATAAACAAAGCTAGACTCGGTTCAAGGGTATAATCAACAAGAAGGAATAGACTTTGATGAGACCTATGCCCCCGTGGCTAGATTAGAGTCTATAAGAATACTTCTTGCTTATGCTTGTTCTAATGATCTTAAGCTTTATCAAATGGATGTCAAAAGTGATTTTCTAAATGGTTTTATTAATGAAGAAGTATATATAGCTCAACCTCCGGGCTTCATCGATTTTGAAAAACCTAAACATGTGTATAAGTTAAAGAAATCCCTTTACAGTCTTAAACAAGCTCCAAAATCTTGGTATGATAGACTCAAATCATTCTTAATCAAACACAACTACACCATGGAGTTAGTTGATAACACACTTTTTACTAAGAAAAGAGAGTCACATATAATCATTGTTCAAATATATGTAGATGATATTATATTCGGATCTACTTGTCAAGACATGTGTGCTGATTTCTCTAAAATCATGCATGACGAGTTCGAGATGAGTATAATGGGAGAACTTAGCTTCTTTCTTGGTCTACAAATCAAACAAGTAGAAGATGGTATCTTTTTTAACCAATCTAAATACATTAAGGAGATGTTAAAGAAATTTGGTTTAGAAGAGTCAAAACCCATAAGAACACCAATGTCATCCAACACTAAACTCACAAAAGATGAAAACGGCGAATCCGTTGATAACACAAAATATCGTGGCATGATTGGTAGTCTTCTCTACCTCACGGCTAGTCGGCCGGCTATCATGTTTAGTGTTTGTCTATGTGCTAGGTTTCAAGAAGATCCTAAAACATCACATCTAGAAGAGGTCAAAAGAATTTTAGGTGTTACATTAAGTGGTACGACTCAATTAGGATTGTGGTATCCTAAGTGCGGGGTACCAGAAACAATTGTATATGCAGATTCTGACCATGCAGGTGATTATGTTGACTGAAAAAGTACTAGTGGGGTATGTACTTTTATGGGATGTTGTTTAACATCTTAGTTCACAAAGAAGCAAACGGCATTGGCCATATTAACAACCGGCGAATATGTCTCCGCCAAAGCATGCCAACAAGCACTATGGATGAAACAAGCGTTAGTTGACTACGACATTCATCTAAGTGACATAGCCATTCTATGTGACAACAAAGGTGCCATCGACTTAATCAAGAATCCGGTATTGCATTCTCGCACCAAGCATATAGAGATTCGTCATCACTTTTTAAGAGACAATGTTTAAAAGGGGAACATCTCTATTGAGAAGGTAGCGTCCGAAGACAACATAGCTGACGTCCTCACCAAACCATTGAAGAGGGAACAATTCAACCTACTTCGTCTTGGTCTTGGTCTCATGGAACAATCGTCGTAATTTGCTTTTACACTCTACAAGGTATGTAAACACTAGCCTTCTTCTTTCTGAGTCTAGGATCTCCATTTCACGCACAACTTACAAGCAATACGGGAGTTTTCAAAACCCAAGATAAGTTTTCACTTATAACTCGTACTTTCATAGTCTTCTCTTATTTTTCAAGACAAGTACCTCTTACAAACACGTAATTGCATACCTAATTTTTTAAGGAATAAACGTTTTATTCACACAAAGAAATCTCTTTTCAAAATGTTTTCTAAAAGGATACCTCTTCCCGTATCACTTTCATAAAAGCCATTTCTCACGTCTAGGATAAATCGCCTTTTCATTACTAATACAAAGTAAAAACCCGTTTTCATTGCATCTCATGTCTTTTGAATGCTAAAGAGAACACATAACTAATATGTGTTTTCAGGTACATTCATTTAAGCAACAATGAATTAGGAGCACTCGGGTTATCTCACATAATAATGTGCTTTTTCACTTCTAGTTTGTTTTTCTTTTTATTTTAAGAGTCGAGATAACCGTAACTCCAAATGGTTTGCATATAGGCACACACTAGGCACAAATGTTTCCAAAAAGGAAATTTTTGAGTCGAATCACCAGCACACGGATCCGGCCTTAATGCCGGATCGGATCTCTTAACGTGGGAAGGATCCGTGGGATCCGTGAGACAGAATCTAATTTTATCTTCTATTTTTCTCACTTTGGATGAAAACTTCAATATTTTCATCATTTTTTTTTGGAGTATGTTATTTAATGCTTGTGTTCTCATGATCACATGCCTTAAATTCAGATCTAATCGTTAGATTTTAATCCACATTTTGGGTCAAGCATTCATTACAATGCATTATTTTTCTATAAATAGGATTCCCAAAATGCTTGCATATTCATCACTCTCAACCTCACAAACAAACATCATCATGTCACCCAAAAGATCTTACAACATAGATGAACCACCTAGTGCAAACAATCCCTTTCAAGAAATCCAAAACTTTGTCCTCCCACCTTCCAAAGTACCACCACCCAAATCTAGAAAAACCGCACGGATTAGCATCCAGCCTTGTTGCTTAGCAAAACCATCTTCAAATGGTTCATCACCAACCACTCATTCACCACAAGATGCTTCCATTATAGCACCTCCTTCATCACCAACAAGTACACCAACTTCATCACCCATCAAATCCCCACCTAAGGTCACTCTTTTGGAACTCCTTAAGACTCCAACAAGATCTCAACAAACCAAGCAAAAAGAACTAGTCTTTTTTACACCCCCAACTTCTCCAAACACAATTTTCAAAGACCTTGAAACCTCACAACCTTTAGCTCCCATTGTGTTACAAGAACATCTAGGTTCTTTTCCACCACCACTTCCAAACATTCCGAACTTTGATCCGTATTTTCCAACTTTTCCACCACAACTTCCGCATCTCACAAATCAAAGTAACCCGGAAAACTTCCGCACTCAATACCCACATCACTTACATTGTGAACATTACCAATCCACTAGGGATTTTGCAATAGAAATTAGGGAAGAAATGCGAGTCATACTTAACCTCATCCTTGATCGCATCAACATCATTACTCACCAAACCTTCCATCCATAACCTTATGCAAAGCATGGAAGGAATCATCTTTATTACTTTTAGTATTTTTCTTTTGAATCATTTTTAAGAACAGGTCTTGTTCTTACTTTTACATGCTTGTATGTGGCATAAATACCACTACATTTTGTTGTTTTATTACAAGGCCTTGTTTACATACCTTGGCTCCCAATCTTGATTCTCGTCAATCACAAAATTATTTATGCATGTTACTACTAACCCTTTCTTTGTAGGATTTGTTTTCTCACTTGACGCCCCGTTCTAGGGGGAGTTTGAGATACGTGGACTATTTTTCCACTCTTTATTTCTTCGTTGGGGTAACTTTTTGTTTCGACAAAAAGGGGGAGAAGAAGTAAAACTTAGGCTTTCAAAACATACATCTTATCTTAAGTTTTACTCATCATAACATTATGTTTTGTCATCAACAAAAAGGGGGAGATTGTTAATACAAATAAACCGTAAAAACGTTTCTTAATATTTAGCTATCTCTTTGTGTTTTGTTGATAACAAATATAATGTTATCATAAGTAAAATTATAAGGATACATGTTATTTTTTCAAAGCATTTACATATAGTCATTTAATACAAATTGTTGTAATAAATCATTTGTTGTAATAGTTTATTAGGATGGGTAAAAACCACAACCCATGAACCATACCCATGAAGCATATCCATGACCCATGGTATTAACCCATGATACATTGACTAGATGCATTGCATCTATTAGATACATTGTATCTAAATAAATAACCATGGACCAACCCATAACCCATGACCCATGACCCATAACCCAAAAACCCATGGGCAAAGAGGAGCGTCCCACGGATCCCTGGAGATACACTAAATAATCCCTTAAGCAAGGGATCTTGTGGGATCCGTGCAAAGTAAAGTTTTTGCCTATAAATAGAGAGCCATTTCTTCATTTTTACTTACCCCTCTTCTTACTAACTCTCTCATATATTCTTACACTCTTCTAACAAAAGATCACTTGATCTAGAGAGTTGTTCTTCTTTCTTCTATTGTGATTCTCATATAGGTCCTTCTCTAAGGCGAGATCACGAGCATTCTACAAGTCATCCAAGCAAGGGGTCCTTGATTGATTTAATCCTCCACAAGATTTCGTATAGCAAAATCTTGTATTTGATATTTCACATATTTGTTGTGTAATAGTCGTGTTGGTTTGGTCCTCCCGTGTTACTGGACTCGGTGTTTAGCTTTGTACCGGAAAAAGGTGTAAGCAACGTTGTGAAAGCTTCTTCGCTAAGTTGAAGGAGTTTGTTGACATAGTGCTTGAACTCTCGAGTAGGTGACTCGGGGAGTGGAGTAGGGCAAGGAAGGTGTCCTTGTAGCCGAACCACTATAAATCGGTTGTGTCATTTCTATCCCTTACTTTACTTTCTTTACTTGCATTACTCTTAGATCTATACATTATCTTCATCCATACGATTTCACATAACATCGAATCTAAAGTTCTTATAAACTAATTTAAAATCGGCAAAACTATTCAACCCCCCCCCCCTTCTAGTTTTCCACAAATACCCTATCCATTTGGTTTGATCGGTTTTAGGATACCCAAAGGGTTCTAGAACCTTCTTGATCACTAATTTCATCTTTGTTCCTTTAACTTGTCATTTAACGACCGTTAACCAAACCTCGTTAAATACTAACTCTTGTTAAGTGTTTTCGTGATTAAATAATTAAATACAACATTTTATATATTAATTATTATAACATTGATTCTCATACGTAATGTGTGCAATCCCGAAGTCTCGTGTTCGAATCCGGTCATATGTATATTACAAGTATCAATAAACCTTTCAATTAGACCTTACACAAGATTACTACATGCATGTGAAAGGCATAAGGTGCTTCGGTGAAGCGGTCATCCAGTTTCACATGTCATCTTTCAAGTTAAGCTGTGTGATCCCTAACGGGACATTAGACCTTACACAAGATTACTGCCATTTTTAAGGAGTAATATTTGTAATTGTAGAAAAACACAATTTGGCACACTCAAAACCTTTTATTAATCTCAGAATATCAAAGTACAACCAAAACTGATTTTATCAACCAATTCACCATATTACAAGTATAGATCTCAATCTATAACCACAAACAACTAAAAGATCACCACAGCTACTCTAGTGTGATCCTAATATCTATATTGATATTAGTATTGAATTAAAAGAATGAACAATACTGAATGAAACAAAGATTGATCAAGTTGACCAAATCTTAATTTTAGGGTGAGTATGAGAGAGATTGAGAGAATCAGGCTTTGAGAGAGAAAGTTAAGATATCAAAAGTGAGAGATAAAGCTGATTTTTCTGCTTATATACTCCGAATCACAAACTTTGAAATATTGCACACTTTGGCCCTTCACAAATTGCAGATCAGTCATCATGTGCTTCTTCATGGATTGCACCACCTCTCTGTCCCATTACATAAAATTGATCTTGATATGTGTTTCAAGATTCTAGTTAGGCATAAAATTAAGTATGTGATTTAAGCATGTCTATCACTACTCATTCGTATATACATGAATCATAAAATAGTTGTTAGTGTTTGTTATACAAAACTGTGTTTTAATCTTTACATAAAATGTTTTCATACAAACTTAAGAACAAAGGTATGTATTTATTAGAATATACACTATGACGATTTTCATTTGGTTACTATTGTTCTAGTGTTTACCAATGGACTAATCCTCACCATCCATTTAGTTTGATCTAATGGTGGAGATTAACCTAAGATTTAATAGATAAACATAAGTCCATGTTTTTTTTCTTATCTTTTTGTATTTCTTTTTTATTTCTATTTTTTTTAAATTCATGTATTTTTAAATTATTTTTCTAATTCACGTTATTCACGTTTTTTTTAATTCACATTTTTTTCTTCGCTTTCATACATTTTCGTCTGTTTTCATCTGTTTTCATACGTTTTCGTCCGTTTTCATACGTTTTCATCCACTTTCATACATTTTCGTCCGGTTTCATACGTTTTCGTCTGGTTTCTTACGTTTTCGTCCATTATTCATAGGTTTTCATCCGTTTTCATACGTTCTCGTCCGTTTTCATACGTATTTTTATGCTTTCATACGTTTTCGTCTGTTTTCATACATATTCGTCCGTTTTCTAACGTTTTTGTCCGTTTTCATACGTTTTCATCCGTTTTTAAATATTTTCGACCGTTTTCAGACGTTTCGTACATTTCAGAATATCACAAGTGATATTCTGAATATCACAAGTGATATTCTGAATATCACAAGTAATATTCTGTGATATTCTGAATTTCACAAGTGATATTCTGAATATCACAAGTGATATTCTGAATATCACAAGTGTTTTTCTGAATATCACAAATGATCATCTGAATATCACAAATGATGTTCTGAATATCACAATTGATATTCTAAATATCACAAGTGATATTCTGAATACCACGAGTGATATTCTGTGATATTTAGATGATCACAAGTGATATTCTGTGATATTCAGAATATCAAAGTAATTTTCTGAATATCACAAGTGATTTTCAACTAATATTTTGTAACATGAAATCACAAGTGATATTCAGAATATCACAAAGTGATATCTAGAAAATCACAAGTGATATTCTGAATATCACAGAATACCACTTGTGATAGTCACTAACGTATGAAAACAGACGAAAACGTAAGAAAACAGGCCAAAACGTAAGAAAACAGACCAAACCGTAAGAAAACTGACGAATACGTATGAAAGCATAAAAACACGTCTGAAAATGGACGAAAAAGTATGAAAAATGCACGAAAGCGAAAGAAAATTGATGAAAACGGGCGAAAACATATGAAAACGGACGAAAACGTATGAAAACAGACGAAACCGTATGAAAGCGAAGAAAAAACACGAATTAAAAAAAGCATGAATAACATTAATTAAAAATAAATAAAGAAATAAATAAATAAAAAAGTTAATTAAAAAAAAGACAAAAAATATTTATAAATAAAAAAGAAAGATAAAAAGGCAAGAAAAAAAACATGGACTTAGGTTTATGTATTAAAGACAAAAGTTCAATGCAGAACAAGATTTCTTTAAAGAACAAAGCAACCAATCATAACCATTGATTTAACTTTGATCTAATGGCTAGATTTAATCATTAATTTAAACAAATAAAACACAGAGGGGCGCTTTTGTAATTTTTCACTCCACCATTCTTATATTGCATCACTCACTGGCACACTCACACACACTCATCAGTTTACACACACTCTTTCTCACCAAACACACACACAAACCACCATAAACCGTCATCGATCTGTAATATCATCATAAACCGTCCTCGATCTGACGTCGATCGCGCCACCGATATACTTTTTTGGCTAGTTTTTTTCTGATGAAGGACGGTGGCGTGAAAGATCTACTGTCGGCGTGAAAGAGTAACGACCGACGGATGAAGGACGGTGGCCGGTGACTGAGGTAGAAAAGGTGGTTGGTAATGAGGATTACAAAGGGGTAGAAAGAAATGAGGGTAAAAGAGAGGATGGTGTAAAAAAAAAAAAAAAAAAAAACATCTGGTATGCTTTACCATAGATACACACCACTAGAAAAATGTATTGTTATCTTCATCTACTTGTATTGTACAACTAATTAGGTTCTTGTTAATTAATGAGGTGTAAATATTGTTTATGCATTAGCTATGTTTGACTGAATATGTTTGGCACATTATTTGATGTGATTGTTGAATAGCTAGTGGTTGCGTTGGTTGGTATTAGATTTATAAGGTTTTTGGTTTAGGTTTCTAGGAGCGTCAATGAATAACAAACAAGGTTGAGTTTTCAGGTTGTAAATTATAGATCGATGATGGTTTCGAACAAGGTTGATTTTGATTTTGAGATGGTGGCAGCGATGCAAATTAACGAGGAAGATGACCCGCTTAGGAATGGGATGTATATGAAATGGGTTTTGTAGATGAACACGTATATAAATTGTAGGTATAAGAAATTGGTAGCTAATACTAGTTAAAGTGATTTTAACTCAAATTACAAAAGTTTGCTGAGTGGTTGACAGGTTGGTGTTTTATTGTAGATGCATATATACACGTGATTGTATTGTCCTTTCCTACATTTATTATTATGCATTTTGTGTAGAAAAAGGTCCGCTTGTCATTTCTATGTTAAAATATGATTGACATTATCTTTTACAATTTTTACTTATTTAATTAACTAGTCATCATACCTCGCTCTGACAAGTTAGATATTGTTGTTGTTGTTAATTAACCAATTAGAGGTATGTCGCAAATCACATGTGATTTTACCTGGAATTATTTAAGGTGAATCACATGTGATTTACACATGAATCACAACAAAAAAACATAATCACATGAGATTTATTCATTTTTAGATTAAAACAGAATCACATATGTTTTAGTTTCTAACAGCAAAGAGTAAATCACGTGATTTACATTTTTTTATAACAGAACAAAAAAAAATAACGAAATCACACGTGATTTCACGAATTTGTTTTATAAAAGGAAATAATAAGTTGATTTGATAATTTGTTTAATGTAGGTGGAGATATTTTTTTGATGTGGTTTTGAAAAGACAAAAAAAAAAATTTGTGTATTAAAAAGATGGTTGTCTTAAGTTTATAAGTTTATTAGCGATATTTAATGTCAACGTGGATATGTGGTTAATTTGTGGTAAATCACATGTGATTTTACCTCAAATCACATGTGATTTTACCGTAAAGTATTTTTTGAAAGTGAATCACATGTGATTTACACACGAATCACATGTGATTTACCGCAAATCACATGTTATTATGCCGTAAATTTTTTGAAAGTGAATCACATATGACTTACTCATTTTTAGATTAAAACGGAATCACATGTTTCAGTTTATAACATCAAAGACTAAATCACACGTAATTTACATTTTTCATAAGAGAGAAAAAAGTAACTTACACGTAATTTATATGTGCTTCAGTTTATAACAGCATATGTGCTTCAGTTTATAACAGCAAAGACTAAATCACACGTAATTTAAATTTTTCATAACAAAGCAAAAATATAAATAACAGAATCACCCGTTGATCTGCGCAGAACAGTCAAGCTAAATCACTCAAACCTGCCACTTGTGAATGGCAGACCGTAATCAGCTTAAAACTGCTCAAGCACAAATGCAATTTAAGATCGAGGAATACAAAGGGATTCTTCGGGTCGTTAAGTCCCACGGAGGTTGACTGGTGTTTAACACAATCAGATGTCGAATAACCACTAAGGATAGTGGTCAGTAAGGATTTTGAGTTGTTTATAAACTACAGAAGATTAAAGGAGATTAAAAAGTTAAAATCTATTTAAATAAACTCTATCACTATTTTTAAACTAATGTTTTTGTTTTTATGTTTTTATAAATCTGAAATTAAAATCTACGCGACGTACAAAAAACGTGAAACTTACACAATATTAATCCTAAAGATATGAAAATGATATTTCTACAAACCTAATGATATAAGAAAATTTTAAGAAAAATAAAATTATTTTTATAACTATTTAATTAATTATTATTAATTAAAAACTATTTTAACTATTAAATAATAACCTAAATTACAAGAAAATATGAAATAAACCTAGAAAAATAAAATTATGACTTAGAAAAATCTAAAATAACAAAATAGAAATTTCAAAACTATTTTGTATTTTTCCATTATTTTTCTATTTTTATGGATTTTAAACTATTTAAAACTAATTAAATTACTAAAAATTACAAAATAAACTATGAAAAATCTGGAAAATTACTTTTTTACTTTTTATATTTATCTTAACCTAAGAAAATTGAAAAATTATTTTTTTGAAGCTTTTCTTAATTATTTGTATTAAATGCTATTTAAAAAGGTTTAAAAACTAATTTAAATTAAGAAAAATAGCAAAACAACTTGGAAAAATCTGAAAATTTCAGGAAAACTCTAAAATATTATTAGGAATAAAGGAAAAATAGAAAAACAGGTGCATGTGTGGAGGAATAAGCAATCGATGTGGAAGTGCTTAAAAATAAGCACTTTGATAAGCTAAAAGGACCAAGCAAGCATCAAACTGATACACAAGCTTGAATAAGCTAAAATTACCAAAATGCAATGAGTCTCAACTAGCTTAAACCCCTGAATTGCAAGTTTCACAGATTTGACTTATATGAGATATAAGCACAAAACAGTTGTGAGGAGCCACTTTTAAGCAGAAAAATAAGCACTCAATTAAGCCAGAGATTAAAAAGCAATTGTTGGAGCCTCACCTAGACCTGGCTAGCTACAACTAAACCAAATACCAGACCATGATGAGCCCAAGTGAGCCCTGTGCACCTTGCACAAAATCTGAGCAACTCAGTTAATACTGAGTGTCAGTGAGCAGGGCACATGGTGCTGACTTTGAGCTTATGCAGCAGCTTATCAAAGAAGCTTTAGCCAAAAACAGATATTGAGTCTTAAATACCACCTAGTAGACTACAAGTAGACCAAAAATGAGACTCTAATTGTTTATATGAACTCTGTGCATCACTGCAAGTTGTAGAAAACCAGATTTGACACCTATTGACTTTTAAAGAAACATGACAGTTGACTATTATGAAGTTTGAACTTGATTTGAGAACTGATATTGGTTATTATTGATGAATTGAAGTTACTAAAAGCTTTATCTATGGATTTTTAACATAAAACAAGTGATTTGATCTTCAAGAGCACAACAGATCGCTAGTAGGGTGAATTAAATGTAATTTTGACTTGGTGGTGTTGCAGACCAAGACTAAGACTCAAATGAGTTTACTTCTACTTAACAAACATGAACCAAGAGAAATTAACCATTGCATATGCTTCTGAGATAGATAACTAAGCGTAACCAAACACCCTTTAATAACTGTTTGTGAATCAAAAATGATCTAAACACCTAACTAGCACATGATAATGATCCAAATCAGTTTAATTAACTTAAATACTCCCTAAATAATGATTAGAACCAGTTGCCAGAATACAAATGAAGATTATACTAAGAACCTTGAAAATCACTTACATAGGTCCCATAGCCACTGTGGCTTGAAAACCAGAGAACCAAGAACCACTACCTAATTCAAACCAAATCACTCCAAAGCAACCCATTCCATGTCTGCATCAACCCATTTCTCTCGCATTACTTTTGCTCCAAGTTTGACTTTAGTTGACCAAGAACCAAAATGGTTTGAAACTAGATTTCAAGCTTATAAAAGCTACTAAGAGCTTATATAAGCTTGTTAACACTGATAAACAAGCTGAATGAAGCTTGTTTTTATGAAATAGAAACTTGAATCTTTAACAGTGAACAAATAAACATGAAACTAAATGAAACTTTGAATTAATGATTAAAACTTGGATAAACTGAAAATGTAGCTTGAGTTTGATACTTAAGAACTAATTATTACAACTCTTGAGTTTAACTAAGACATAATTAGAAAATACTAACATAAGAGAAAATTAAAAACTAAAACTACTGCCTTCTCTTTGCTACTCGCTTCTTTTATGCTCCCAAAAGTCTTACACGTGTCCTGTGAGGCATCCCACCTCTTATCTCTGCCAATGGGAGAACTTTGATGAAGTTAGCCATTTTTTCCATTTTAAGGGAAGACCGATTTGACTTATAGGGCACTGCTTATCAACTGGGGTGGCATTTATTGTGGAGGTAAAAGTAGGAGGTATGATGAGGAGGGGGGAAGAAAGGAGAAAGGTGATGGGATGGAGCAGTGGAGCGCAGGCAGGAGTAGGAAGATAAATGTTGTGGGCGCGTTTATCTGGTTTGATTTTGGGTTTGACCTGGGGGTCCAAAACAGAAAAGACAGGGGGTCCAAATGGGGTAAATTGGCAGGGGTCTAAATTAGATTTGACAAGGCTTGTTTAGGTTATTTTGACAAGGACTATTGTTGCAAAATCTGAAATCTTGAAGGACTATTCCTACCATTTTTCCAAAGTTACCATAAGGACTAAAACTGACAACTTTTAATAGTGCAAGGACTAAACTTGCCATTTTCCTATTTTCAAAGGACTATTTTTGCCAATTTCCAAAGTTCAGGGACCTAAGTTGTAAATTTGTAATTTTAAGTTTCAAGGACCAATTTTGACAACTTAGGAATCCCTAGGGACTTAAAATGATATTTTTCTTTATTTAAATTTACCAGGGACTGTTTTTGACAACTTTTCAAACTTGGGGGACTGAAACTGCCAATTATGCAAACTTGCTCAATTTTCATCTGATTTTAAACATTTTGCATCTGAAACATATAAAATGCAACTTTGGAATATTTTCAAGTATTTTGCATTTCTGAGCATAGACGTTTTGCATGGTGTCAGATTGACTTCAAAAATGATGAGTATTTACACACTCATCAATCCCCACACTAAACTATTGCTAGTCCCTAGCAATCTTTTGAGAAAACTTAATGGATTTGATCTCTTTACCGTGCCATTACTACTGGAGTAGCCAAATGTTTCAGTTCAAGTAAGAACCATGGTACACCGATAACCATGTGATTTTGAGCAAAACCACTTTCAACGGATTTGATTTGTCTTTACCGTAAGCCGCATACCTTTCCTGGACTAGCCAACTCTTAGATAAATTATCAATATTATCTTTGGTGATCTGATTACCAATTATGGTTTTTCCACTGCCTTTACCACAAGCCATAACCTTGCGGGCTAGCCAACTCTTCACTTTTTAGGATATGGTGAGTTGAGAACCATACAATTTTGGGCAAATTGCAAGCCATATAAACGGATTTGAGAATTCTTTACCAAGAGCCGCTTGTTCTCGGATTAGCCAATCCTTTAGTCTATCAAACATGGCGGACTGATAACCAAATGAGTAAGTGCAGAACACTTACTCCAAAAAAAAAATTTTTGGCCAAAAATGGGGGAATTGGTATAATTATATGATAAAATTCGTGAGAATTCCCCCCACACTTAGAAATGAATATTGCCCTCAATATTCAAAGTACCGGAGGTTATGCCGAAACAAAGAACGTAAAAGGGAAATACTACGGCCATTATTTAGAAAGAAGATTTTTTTTTTTTTTTTTTTTTTTTTTTTTTTAAACACTTATATACAACATGTGGGGCAACCCCCCCACACTAGGGTGGTAGAAAATAGAAAGAAGTCAGAAATATGGGTGAAAACCCATATGGCATGCTACAGTTTTTGATTACCGAAGTCGCTAGCTTGACTCGATCCCCTTCATCATGGTTCATGGGGAAAGTTTGTAGATCTGGGACAATCACAGGTGGAATGTCCTCTCCAAAGTAATGCTTCACTCGATGACCATTCACTTTAAAATTTGGACCATCGGGCTGAGATAACTCAATGGTGCCATAAGGATAAACCTTAGTGATAGTGAATGGTCCACACGGGATTTAAGCTTTCCCGAGAAAATCTTCAATCTTGAATTGAAAAGAAGGACTCGATCATCAACGTTGAAAACGCGGTTCTTGATTTTAGAGTCATGAATCTTCTTTGTCTTTTCTTTGTAGATCAAAGAGTTCTCGTATGCTTGATCACGGAGTTCATTTAATTCATTCATTTGAACTTTCAGGTGATCACCAGCTGTTCAATATCAAAGTTGGCATGTTTCAAGGCCCAGTATGCCTTGTGCTCTAGCTCAACCGGTAGATGACACGCCTTCCCGTATACCAGCTTGTATGGAGTGCACCCGATGGGTGTTTTATAAGCTGTCCGGAAGGCCCAGAGTGCGTCATCTAGCTTATCCGACCAAGAGGCACGGTTTTCACCAACCGTCCTCTCCAGAATTCTTTTGATCCCCCGGTTTGAAACTTCCACTTGCCCACCTGTGGGTGGTACGCAAGTAGAGAGACGGTGAGTTACACCATACTTCTGCATGACTCTTTCAAACTGGTCATTGCAGAAATGCGTACCACGATCACTGATTATGGCTCGTGGAGTTCCAAACCTAGCAAACAAGGATTTTAAGAATTTCACTACAACTCGGGCATCGTTGGTGGGTAAAGCCTTAGCTTCGACCCATTTTGACAAGTAGTCAACGGCCACGAGTATGTACTTATTTCCGCGAGAAGAAGGGAATGGCCTCATAAAGTCAATGCCCCGTATGTCAAAGATCTCACACACTTGAATGGCTTGTGGCATTTCATTCCTTGTGAGATATTCCCGTGACGTTGACAAGCTGCACAGGCTTTGACAAATTCATGGGCATCCTTGTAGATTGTGGCCAATAGAATGAATCAAACACCTTCTTGGCGGTGTAGTTGGGGCTATGATGTCCCCAGTAGGTCCAGCATGGCAAGCTTTGAGAATGTCAATAGCTTCCTGACCATATACACATCACGGATGACTTGATCCGCGCAAATTTTAAACAAGTAGGGTCGTCCCGTAAGTAATGTTTTACATCCTTGAAGAATTTGTTCTTCTGCTGGGACGACATCCTTTCACTATGAAGTTACCCGCATGGTAATTTATGGTCAGCAAACCATGGGGTAGTAGAGTCTCCACTAAAAGAAACCGCATTGAGTGTCTCGAGAGGAAATGTTTCATTTATTTCCTTTTTCTCGAACACATCTTGGTGAGGGTTCTCTAATCGGGACAGATGATCAGCCAGCTGTGTTCTGTCAGCCTCTTTTATCACGTATAATGATATCAAATTCCCGGAGGAGGAGAACCCAACGGAGCAATCTCGGCTTTGCATCTTGTTTTGCAAAAAGATATTTAAGAGCCGAAGTGATCCGTGATACACTACGCATTTGGTCAAGATGAGGTATGGCCGAAACTTTTCAAACGCATACACCACAGCTAATAGTTCTTTTTCTGTAGTGGTATAATGGGTTTGAGCTTCAGTCATAGTCTTACTTGCGTAGTGTATAGGCTGAAAGTGCTTTGTTTTGCGTTGCCCAAGACTCCAGACCGATAGCAAAATCACTTGCATCGCATAATGAGCTCAAAGGGTAAATCCCAAAAGTCGGGGGCAAACCTAGAATGGGTGCTTCCTGTAGCCTTTTTTCTTCGTTGTTTCAAAAGCTTTGACGCACTCGTGAGAGAGAAGATAAAAGGAGCTTTTTCAAGAAGATGGGTCATAGGCTCGATGCATTTTGGAAAAATCCTGTATGAATCAATGATAAAATCCGGCATGACCAAGGAAACTCCTAATACCTTTGACGGTAGTGGGATGAGGCAGTTTAGCAATAACATCAACTTTTGCTCTATCTACCTCCATCCCATTTTTGGAAATCTTATGGCCAAGGACTATGCCTTCTTTGACCATAAAGTGGCTCTTCTCCCAGTTTAGACATAGGGATTTGTCTTCACACCTTTTAAGCATCTTGTCTAAATGGGAGAGACATGTCTGAAATGAATCCCCGATGACTCAGAAGTCATCCATAAACACCTCCATTGTTTCCCCGATCATGTCGTGGAATATGGCCATCATACATTGTTGGAACGTGCCAGAGCTACATAAGCCAAAAGGCATTCGTTTGTAGGCAAAAGTTCCGTATGGGCAGGTGAATGTGGTCTTCTCTTGATCCTGTGGATCAATGGGGATCTGAAAGTAACCCGAGAAACCATCAAGGAAACAATAGTATTCGCTCCCGCTAATCTCTCAAGCATCTGGTCCATGAAGGGTAGAGGAAAATGGTCTTTACGGGTGGCGCCATTCAACTTACGATAGTCAATACAGACACGCCACCCCGTAACCAATCGAGTTGGAATTAACTCGTTTTCTTCATTTGTGACAACAGTTATGCCACCCTTTTTGGAACACAAATCAAGAACCAAGGACTATCTGAGATTGGGTAAATCAATCCTGCATCAAGAAGTTTGATAACCTCTTGTTTTATAACATCATGGATCTTAGGATTCACCCTTCTCTCGATGTTGAATCATGCTGGCTTGAAGTCATCCTCCATCAAGATTTTGTGAGTAGAACTCGTGGTTAATACCCTTTAATGTCGGAGAGTTTCCAAGCAATTGCTTGCTTGTGCGACTTCAAGACCTTTATGAGAGCATTCTTTTCATCTTTACTCAAATCTCTAGCAATAATGATGGTAATTTATCATCTTCAAGAAATGCATACTCGAGATGAGGTGGTAAGTCCTTAAGTTCGACTTCATGAAATTCTTCAGTTTTCTCAACTGACTTGACTTCCTTGTTATGAAGTTTGACGGGAAGGAGTGGAGGAGAAGTGTCCTGATTTAACAACTTCTCAAGAGTAAGAATATTTCCTCGGATTAATCTCATGGAGATTAATCTCTTCCCGAATTGTATCACTAGGGTGAGGGGTTGATGAATGATCATCTTTAAGCATTTTCTCAATGAGAAGTATGTCCCCCTCGATGTCAATTGGAGCGTGATCAATTTCCCATGGAACATAATCACTAGCCAAGTATGCTTCAATCTCATCTAAGATGAAGTCGCCTCAAACGGAGTGAGAGAAGGAGTAGAATTGGCTATGATAGGTTGAGAAGATGTGGTGGGATTCCCACTCACAGAATTATGAGAATAACCAAGAACTTCTTGAGAGTACTCTTCGTAAGCAACATCAATGATATCGATCCGGTTAACCGACTCGTAATCATAGTTTGCGGAGTACCTCTAAGTTTGATCAAGGTTAAAGGTGACAGCTTCATTACCAACACGTAATGTGATTTCTTGCTCAAATAAATCAATGAGAGCACGGGTTCTTCTCGTGAATCCTCTTCCAACAATGAGAGGAACCCGTGGATCAAGCGATCAATCAACAACTACAAAGTCACCTGGAAAATGGAACTTTCCTACTTTCACAAATACGTCCTCGGCAATTCCAAGAGGACGGGATATTGTACGATCTGCAAGCTCGAGAGTCATGCAGGTAGGAGTAAGATCCTAAGAGAAAGTTTCTTCCATACTGAATGAGGCATCAGGTTTATGCTTGCACCAAGATCGGCTAAGGCAGAGCATTCAACCATTCCCTGAAATACACAAGGTAAAGAGGAACTTTCCAGGATCTCCAAGCTTCTGAAGCTTCTTCAAGATAACCGCAGAGTGCTGCTGGAGAGGAGTTTTAGCCATTTCAAACAGCTTTTCTTTGTTGCTTAACATGTGTTTGAGAGTTGATGCAAACTTGGGCATCAACATGATAGCATCCGCGAAGCTTATATCAAAATGAAGTTCTTGGAAAATTTGAAAGAATTTTTCCATTTGATGACCTCAAGCCATGAGCTTTTGCTCATGTAAACGTGATGGGTAAGGGATAGAAGATTTGGATTTTCCAATGGGAGCTACAGGAGGTTCAAAACAACTCGGATTGGATTTTGGTTTCTGGACAACCTGAGGATGGACAGTGCTGGTTCCTCCGTTATTAGTAGGAAGTTCCTTGTCCGTTGTTGCCTCAGGTTCACTTTCCACCACCTTCGGAGAGAGAAGAAGAAAGAGGTAGTAGGAATAGCGGGTCCATCATATGAAGTACCACTCCTGGTTGTGATCGCCTTGCATCGCCTCTGATTAGCGATCGGTTGCTAGGTAGAGTACCGAGCCCGAGGGTCGATCATTTAAAGACTTCTTTATTCAGCGATCTGACCGACCAACACCCCTGCTTGTCTCCTCTTGAGACTTCATGAATTTCTTTAAAAGCTCATCAGATGTTGATACAGGAGGAGGTGGAGGGATTTGAGGCCTTATGTTCTGTTATAGCCAGAATTCCCTGATTAGGTTCATATTCCCCAAATTGATTCCCTCGATTGTAAGTGTTTTGATTAAGATTTCCTTGTTGTTGGAAACCTTGGTTGGGTCCGGAATAGAAATTTCCTTGGTTTTGATAACCTTGGTTCATTCTTGGTTGGTTCTCGATTCCGTTAGGATTCTCGGTTGAAACCGGTGGTGCCTCGATAAGTGTTAGCTCGGTAATTTGGTTCATTTTGAGGACGGTATTGATTACCTCCTTGATTTGAAGTACCGGCTATAGCATTAGCTTCAAAAGGACTACCATCGGTGGCCGTACAGTTGTAGTATGCATGAGGACCACCACAAGTAACACAAACTTCAACTTTCTTCACTTCACCATACGTTGGTGCTTGTGTGAAAGTGACTTTCTCTTGGTTAGCAAGAACCAAAGCCTGAACAATATCCGTGAGTTTGTCAATCTTAGCATCGGTGCTAGATGTACCCACTGGAGATGAAGTAGAAGGTCCAGCCTTAGACGGAGATTGATATGTCTTTGCCGGAAAGTGGCGGACCTGGGACTTGTTTTCAATTATTTGCAAGGCTTCTTTTGTGGTCTTGCTCAGCAAATTACCTCCCGCGGAGGCATTTAGAGAGTCTTGATCACCTTGGTGCGCCATTATAGAAAGTATCCATTTGCATTAACTCGGTAAAACCATGATGCGGACACTTGCGGAGCAATTATTTGTAACGATCCCATTGCCTCTGCCGAATGATTCATCAAATCTCTGAGAAAATTTCATTATCTCATTCACTTGTGGTTCTGGATGGAGGATAGAATTCGTTCACAAACTTTGTGACTAGATCTTCCCATGTCTCAATGGAACAAGGGGGTTGTTTCTCAAGCCAATTCCGGGCTTGTCCCTCTAGAGAAAAGGAACGGCACCGTTCGAATGGGACATTCTTATACTTGATGGTAGATGCAATCTTGTTCATCGAATGTGGCAAAACCGCTCAAAACCATAGAATGGCTTTGGGTTACCGCATTAAGTAACCGCCGGTTTTGAGCTCAAAAGTGCCACGATGGCCGGACAACAATAGCATCTTTCAATGCGCTCGGGTGCTGGAGAAGCTCATTCATAGGCTTATCTTCCGCCATCACGCAGGTGGTGGTGGTGGTAGACGCCTCGCAGCTGAAGGAGCAAACGCCCTACGTCTACGAGGAATCTTGCCAAGTCGCTGAAAGTGGACTTGTAGAGTTGGAAGAACGAGTGCGCATGCACTAAGTTTAAAAATCGTTTCAAAACAAATGAGGCAAAACACAAGTGAACTTAACCAATAATCACAAATGAAATGGCTTCTTTGAAAAAGGTACACCAAATCACAAGCGACACAAAGGCAAGTTTTAAATCTGATGTTCGGGAACTTATTAATGGTCGCACCCCCAGTGAGCGACCGCCTTGATTTGCGGTGGTTGATTTTTATGTATATATTAAGTACCACTGAAAAGACGTAGGTATGATTTGCGCCGATGGGTTTAAAAACTTTTGGACATTATTTTGGTATCGCCTCGTTTAACCAAATCGTATCTCTTTAAGAATCACCTTAAAAGAAACACAAGTCGAAAACGCTACGATTGTTTTGTTGTTTTATATTTTTTTGGTGTTTTAACACTTTAGGAAAAGTGTTAATGAACTTTTTGATTTATATTAACTTAACATAAAACTTTTTACAAACTGTGGTATATGTGCAAGTACGGGTCAAAATGCTTAACACGCTTACAAATTTCTCCCCAGTACGTAAGCTTCGCCAAATTTGATCTGTGCAGAACAGTCAAGCTAAATCACTCAAACCGGCCACTTGTGAATGGCAGTAATCGTAATCGCCTTAAACCGCTCAAGCACGCAATGCAATTTAAGATCAGAGGAATACAAAGGGATTCCCGGGTCGTTAAGTCCCACTGGCGTTGACTGGTGCTAACACAATCAGATAAGAATAACCACCAAGGATAGTGTCAGTAAGGATTTTGAGTTGTTTATAAACTACAGAAGATTAAAGGAGATTAAAAAGTTAAAATCTATTTAAATAAACTCTATCACTATTTTTAAACTAATGTTTTTGTTTTTATGTTTTTTATAAATCAAATTAAAATCTACGCCGATGCATAAAAAAACGTGAAACTTACACAATATTAATCCTAAAGATATGAAAATGATATTTCTACAAACCTAATGATATAAGAAAATTTTAAGAAAAATAAAATTATTTTTATAACTATTTAATTAATTATTATTAATTAAAAACTATTTTAACTATTAAATAATAACCTAAATTACAAGAAAATATGAAATAAACCTAGAAAAATAAAATTATGACTTAGAAAAATCTAAAATAACAAAATAGAATTTTCAAAACTATTTTTGTATTTTTCTGATTATTTTTCTATTTTTTATGGATTTTAAACTATTTAAAACTAATTAAATTACTAAAAATTACAAAATAAACTATGAAAATCTGGAAAATTACTTTTTTTACTTTTTATATTTATCTTAGCCTAAGAAAATTGAAAAATTATTTTTTTGAAGCTTTTCTTAATTATTTGTATTAAATGCTATTTAAAAAGGTTTAAAAACTAATTTAAATTAAGAAAAATAGCAAAACAACTTGGAAAAATCTGAAAATTTCAGGAAAACTCTAAAATATTATTAGGAATAAAGTAAAAATAGAAAAACAGGTGCATGTGTGGAGGAATAAGCAACTGATGTGGGAAGTGCTTAAAAATAAGCACTTTGATAAGCTAAAAGGACCAAGCAAGCATCAAACTGATACACAAGCTTGAATAAGCTAAAATTACCAAAATGCAATGAGTCTCAACTAGCTTAAACCCCTGAATTGCAAGTTTCACAGATTTGACTTATATGAGATATAAGCACAAAACAGTTGTGCCAGGAGCCACTTTAAGCAGAAAAATAAGCACTCAATTAAGCCGAGATTAAAAGCAATTGTTGGAGCCTCACCTAGACCTGGCTAGCTACAACTAAACCAAATACCAGACCATGATGAGCCCAAGTGAGCCCTGTGCACCTTGCACAAAATCTGAGCAACTCGTTAATACTAGTGTCACAAAGGTGTGGCACATGGTGCCGACTTTGAGCTTATGCAGCAGCTTATCAAAGAAGCTTTAGCCAAAAACAGATATTGAGTCTTAAATACCACCTAGTAGACTACAAGTAGACCAAAAATGAGACTCTAATTGTTTGACATGAACTCTGGTGCATCACTGCAAGTTCTGTAGAAAACCAGTATTTGACACCTATTGACTTTTAAAGAAACATGACAGTTGACTATTATGAAGTTTGAACTTGATTTGAGAACTGATATTGGTTATTATTGATGAATTGAAGTTACTAAAAGCTTTATCTATGGATTTTTAACATAAAACAAGTGATTTGATCTTCAAGAGCACAAATGATCGCCAGTGAGGGTGAATTAAATGTAATTTGACTTGGTGGTGTGCAGACCAAGACTAAGACTCAAATGAGTTTACTTCTACTTAACAAACATGAACCAAGAGAAATTAACCATTGCATATGCTTCTGAGATAGATAACTAAAGTAACCAAACACCCCTTTAATAAGTTGTGAATCAAAATGATCTAAACACCTAACTAGCACATGATAATGATCCAAATCGGCTTAATTAACTTAAATACTCCCTAAATAACAGATAGAACCAAAGTTGTGAATACAAATGAAGATTATACTAAGAACCTTGAAAATCACTTACATAGGTCCCATAGCCACTGTGGCTTGAAAACCAGAGAACCAAGAACCACTACCTAATTCAAACCAACCCAAATCACTCCAAAGCAACCCATTCCGTGTCTGCATCAACCCATTCTCGTTCTCAGACATTACTTTTGCTCCAAGTTTGACTTTAGTTGACCAAGAACCAAAATGGTTTGAAACTAGATTTCAAGCTTATAAAAAGCTATGAAAAGCTTATATAAGCTTTTAACACTCGATAAACAAGCTGAATGAAGCTTGTTTTTATGAAATAGAAACTTGAATCTTTAACAGTGAACAAATAAACATGAAACTAAATGAAACTTTGAATTAATGATTAAAACTTGGATAAACTGAAAATGTAGCTTGAGTTTGATACTTAAGAACTAATTATTACAACTCTTGAGTTTAACTAAGACATAATTAGAAAATACGACATAAGAGAAAATTAAAAACTAAAAACTACTACTTCTCTTTGCTACTCGCTTCTTTTATGCTCCCAAAGTCTTACACGCGGTTCTAGAGAGCAGATCCCACTCTTATCTGGCCAATGGGAGAACTTTGAGTGAGTTAGCCATTTTTTCCATTTTGGCGGGAAGACTGATTTGACTTATAGGGCACTGTTTTATCAACGAGGGGGGCATTTATTGTGGAGGTAAAAGTAGCGGGTATGATGAGGAGGGGGAAGAAAAGGAGAAAGGCGATGGGATGGAGCAGTGGAGTGCTAGAAGGGTGAGTGGAAGATAAACAAAGTATGGGGCGTGATTTATCTGGTTTGATTTTGGGTTTGACCTGGGGGTCCAAAACAGAAAAGACAGGGGGTCCAAATGGGGTAAATTGGCAGGGGTCTAAATTAGATTCGACAAGGCTTGTTTAGTTATTTTGACAAGGACTATTGTTGCAAAATCTGAAATCTTGAAGGACTATTCCTACCATTTTTCCAAAGTTACCATAAGGACTAAAACTGACAACTTTTAATAGTGCAAGGACTAAACTTGCCATTTTCCTATTTTCAAAGGACTATTTTTGCCAATTTCCAAAGTTCAGGGACCTAAGTTGTAAATTTGTAATTTTAAGTTTCAAGGACCAATTTTGACAACTTAGGAATCCCTAGGGACTCAAAAATATATTTTTCTTTATTTGATTTACTGTGGACTGCTTTTGACAACTTTTCAAACTGGGGACTCGAACGCCAATTATGCAAACTTTGCTCAATTTTCATCTGATTTTAAACATTTTGCATCTGAAACATATAAAATGTAATTTTGGAATATTTTCAGTATTTTGATGCATTTCTGAGCATTTTTAGACGTTTTGCAGTTCAGATTGACTCAAAAATGATGAGTATTTACACACTCATCACCCGTGATTTTAGGAATTTTTTTAAAAAAATGAAGGAATAAGTTGATTTGAAATTAAAGATCACATGTGATTTATTACTCTAAAGATCGAATGTGATTTGTAAAATCACATGTGATTTTTTTGGTAACCGTGTTTGACTCGAATACATTGCGTAATGCTGTAAAATCACATGTGATTTTGTAATTTATAAAATCGTACGTGATTTTTAAAATAAAAAATTACAAGTGATTCTACAAATCACTTGTGATTTATGCACGAATCACAACAAAATATCATAATCATGTGTGATTTACTTATTTTTAGATCAAAACAGAATCACGTGTGATTTATACACGAATCGCAACAAAAACATAATCACATGTGATTTTTTTACGAATCACGTATGATTCTTCTGGACGGAAATTTTGAAAAAAAAAAGTTCGTCGAAAGTATATAAAAGTGCATATTTACGTAAGAAGATTTAATTCCTCGCAGCATGGTATATTTTGTAGTTTGAAGATTTACCGTTTGAAAGATATGTTGTTTAAAAAAAAAAAAAAAAAAAAAAAAAAAAAAAAAAAAAAAAGGTGAAAAGTGGGTTTTTTTATTAAATAAGCTAGAATGACAATTTTGCCCTTCCTTTATTATTTTTGGGTTTGATCTCTACCATTGGATGGAATCAAAATGACTCAAGATGCTTATTTGCTTTTATTTGTTTTTTGATTTTCTTTGTTTGTTATTGATCTCACCTCTTATATTAAATTGAGACACTTTATTTTGCTTACTCAAACATACTAAGGGATAAATCTCCACCTTCCATCTAGTTTGATCTAATGATGGTGATTAACCTAAAATTTAATATGTCTAAAACTAAGTCCATGTTTTTTTCTTCGTTTTTTTTTCTTTATCTTTTCTTATTTATTTTCTCATTATTTGTATTTTGAATCATGTTTTAATTTCACCGCTATTTTATTTTATTTTCGCTGGCTATTTTTCATAATGCTTTGTCCGTTTTTCCGCTTTTATACGTTTTCGTTTCATTATTTTCCCCGCTTTTCATTCTGTTTCTTACGTTGGCTCGTTTTATCGTTATCTGCTTTTCAAGTGATCCGTTTTATTGCTACGTTTTCGTCCGTCATATCTGTTTTCTTAAGTTTTCATATCGCTTTTCTGCTTTTCTTACATTTTCGTCCCCTGTTTTCAAGTTTTGTCTATTTTCTTTACGTTTTCCTGTTTTATTACATTTCATTGCTTTTACGCTTTTGTCCCGGCTTTACATTTCGCACGTTTTACGTTTTCACCATTTCATACTGTTTCGCTTACCATTACGTTATCTGCCGACAAGCTTTTTACGTTTTGTCCGGTTGCTCATTTATCGCTGTTTTCTTACATTTTCATTCCGTTTCCTATGTTTTCATTCGTTTTCGCCTGTTTTCTTTACATTTTCGCCCATTTTCATACCTTTCGCTTGTTTTCTTACGCTTTCATCCGTTTTAATACATTTTCTTACGTTTTGTCCGCTTTCACGTTTTCATCTATTTTCATAGGTTTATATATCGTCCGTTTTTACTTTTTCGTCCATTTTTAGATGCTTTCTTCTGTTTTCATACGTTTTCGTCCATTTTTATACGTTTTCAGACGCTTTTTTATGATTTCATACGTTTTTATACGCTTTTCATTCTTTTTTTGCCCCTTTTTGTCTGCTTTTTGGTAGCGAGGCCAGTTGTCATATTTTCCTTTTGTTTTCATGCTTATTATTAAACTTTATTATATTACATGTCTAATATCAATTGTGATATTTTATTATAAAAAAGTTAATGTCTAATATCACTTGTGATATTTCATAAACAAACAAGTATGTTTTTTAACCTTTAATATCACTTGAGATATTTCATTGCTCTGTATATTTTATATATTATCACCTATGTGGTTTCTAATATTTTTATAATCTTCAGTTAAAAGATAGTTTTTGTGCCTTTCATCGCAATTGATAAGCGCATATTTTTTTAATGCAACCAATGCTATCTATCACTTGTGATATTATACTCTTAGTAGAAATAAAAAGGTTAAAGTCTCTTTAGGTGAATTCTTATTTGGTTCAAAAAGATGCTAATTTAATGCAACACTTGTTTGATTTTGAGAATATGTCAAGTCTCTATTTTCATAGTTTGCTTCCTTTTATTCATTTTGATATTTTTAAGTAACACTTATTTATCTCTTGTATATAACATCAGTAAGAAAAGATGAAGAGTATTACACTCTTCATCATATATGTGCGTATCGCGTGATACTCAACTAATAATGTGAAATATTAAATTCATACCAAATGTGATAAGAATTTAGTATTTTACCAAGTATATATGAAATAAATGATAATAAACATCACTTATTATATTACTATGATAATTCTGTTCATTTTTCTTATTTGTTTTTGAAAATTTAGAAGATTTTTGTGTTTATGATAATATGAAATATAGAAAAGGTGTTTAATCGAAACAAAAGATGTTATGAAATCTTGTTAGACTTTGTGGATTTGATAATGGACATTGTGCTGATAGGTTTTATAGCGGAATTTAAAAATATTTGCCAATCAGAACAAGAAGTTATGAAAGAAAGCACACATGAGTTATAAACAAACGAGTAAGCTCAAACACCGTGATATCACACATGATATCACTGTGTGATATCACCTCACTTGTGATATCACTGGTGATATCACAAGTGATATAAACTATGATATCACATATGCTATCACCGGTAATATCACACATGATATCACAGTGATATCAACGGTGTTATCACACAATTTTATATCACGGTAATATTATAGTGAGGTGATATCACCTGTGATATCACAAGTGTTTGAGCTTCCTCAGTTTGTTTATAAAGATGTGTGCTATCTTCAACCATAGCTTATTTAGTTTGCTGATTCAACCATAGATATTTTCAAATCCCGCTATAAAACCTATCGAAACATGCACAATGTATCCATTAAATAGAAAAATCCACCACAAGTCAAACAAAAGTATCATAACATCTCTTGTTTTCAGTTGAACAACTTTTCTAATATTTCATAATATCATAAAACACAAAAATCTTCCTAAATATTTTCAAAAACACAACCATCACATTCTTAGTTAAGTATCACAACTGATAACACATACATGATGAAGAATGTAATACTTCTCATCTTCCTTACAGTGTTATATCACAAGAGATAAATAAGTGTCATTTACAAATATCAAAATAAAAACGTCTGAAAACGGACAAAAAAGTATAAAATCGAATGAAAAACGTATAAAAACGAACAAAAACGTATAAAATCGAATGAAAAACATATGAAAATGTATGAAAACGGACAAAAACGTCTAAAAACGGACAAAAACGTATAAAACAGACAAAACGAATAAAAACGGATGAAAACGTATGAAAACGAACGAAAACATATAAAAACGGATGAAAACATCTGAAAACAGACGAAAACGTCTAAAAATGGATGAAAACGTAAAAAAATGGATGACAACGTATGAAAACGTCTGAAAACGTATAAAAACGGAAGAAAATACATGAAAACGTAAAAATACAGACGAAAACGTCTAAAAACGGACGAAAATACATGAAAACCTAAAAAAAAGACAAAAACGTATGAAAATGGATGAAAATGGCCGAAAATGTAAGAAAACAAACGAAAACGTATAAAAGCGTAAAAACACGTCTGAAAACGTATGAAAAATGGACGAAAACGATAGAAAACGGACGAAAACGTATGAAAACGAACGAAAACGTAAGAAAATGGACAAAAATGTATGAAAACAAACGAAAACGTAAGAAAACAGACGAAAGCGTATGAAAACGGACGTAAACGGGCGAAAACGTAAGAAAATAGACGAAAACGTATGAAAACAGACGAAAACGTGAAAAAACGACGTAAAACGTCCTCAAAACGCACTAAAATGTCTAAAAATGGACGAAACGTAAAAACGGACGAAAACGTATGAAAACGGACAAAAACGTCTAAAAACAGACAAAAATGTTTATAAACGGACGAAAACGTCAGAAAACGGATGTAAACGTACGAAAACGGATGAAAACGTCTGAAGTCAGACGAAAGCGTAAGAAAAGGGACGAAAACATATGAGCACGGACGAAAACGTATGAATACAGATGAAAACGTATGAAAGCGGAAAAAAAAACTTGAATAAAAAAACGTGAATTTAAAATAAAAATAATAATAAAAAAAACGTGAAATAAAAAAAATTAAAAAAGGTCATGAATTTAAAATTAAAACGTGAATTCAAAAAAAAGAAAATATAAAGAAAGAAAATAAATGTTAATAAATAAGAAAGACAAAAAGACAAAGAAAAAGAAGAAAAAACAACATGGAATTAAATTTCCATATTAAATCTTAGGTCTATCCCACCATTAGAACAAATAAGATGGATTGTGTGGATTTGTCCCTTGGTAAGTACCAAAATAAAAGTAAGCATTTGAAAATTCCTCATATTAAATATTAGGTTAAATCCCACCATTAGATTAAACAAAATAGATTGTGAAGATTTATCTTTTGATCTATACACTATATATACGTAAATTCCAAACAAACAAATATGGATATACAAGAAAAAAGGTTGTTACAAAGGCACACGCCTAAACAAAACAACACCTCAACACTCGGTTACCAAATCTAAAGTCGACCTTTCAGACACAATTGTAGCAACGCCTTGGTCATAATACAATGAGGCAATGAATGTCAAATTGTCAAATTAATGTGCATGTGATGCAATAAGCATGCAAGTGGACACCAAAAACAAATGGATTTATATATAGTTTAATACAATTTGGAAAATTAACCATCATAGTAAACACCAACCGTGAACTAAGTTGAAGTGGTCAAGTTGCTATAAATAAAAATAGGGTGCATATTGGTCGCATCAACAACCCTTTCAACTGGTCGAATGAGATAAGGGGAAAGTGACGGATCTATGGCTTTATCCAGGAAGCCTTTCTGATATGTGCGTGAAAACTTAACTACATATATATAAGTTATAAAAACAAAAAGGTGACATTTAATTGTGGGGATAGTTTAGCTACAATTTTTGTAGCCAATTGGCTACAATCTTTCATTAAAAATATACTATCAACGGTAGACCCGACTCACGTAGTTAATCAACACCACAAAAAAAATCAGGGACCCACATTATATGGCACAAAATTATAGCTAATATATTCCCTTTAATTGTAATATTTTATATAATAAAACAAAACTTAGTAAAAAGCAGGAGTGATTTTAAAAATATTTGTGTCTAATGTAAAGAAATAAAAAAATCACCCGTACTTACATACATCTTCCAACCTATGTGTAAATTTAAGATTAAAATGATGTTTCTCACCTATTGTCCTGCATCGACACACGGGAAAAAAACCCCATACCCCTAATTAATACTAGTAATTAAATTAATTATAAGGTTTATATATCAACAATTTACAAATCTATACAAAATAAATAAATTAGTAATTAATTCTTAAAAAAAACACAATATATAAAAACTCGTGCGTGCACGAGTATTATAGGTAGTATTAATAATAGCAAAATTAACATGTAAATACTGAATTCAAGTTACATTTTTATTGTAGGTATAACGTTCATTAAGTTATTATTAAACATTACATATTCCTCATGTGGCTAGAAACAAACAACATAATTTACTTTGGATGCAACTTTGGTGGTAGAAGCCCTCCGCTATAAGCGAAAAGGCTGTCGTTACTATAAGGATGACTGAAGTCTTTGCCGGTACCTTCATATGTTGCGGCTGAACTTGACGATGATGATCCAGTTCCAGGGTTAAGCCCCACCAGTGCCATGATGCTCTCGAGCTCCTTCACGACTTCACTCATTGCTGGTCTTAGTCTTCCTGTCTCTTCGACACACCTAAGTGACAAATCCACAAATCTCTCCAAACCTTTGAGTTGGGTGGTTAGACCAATGATTGGGTCAAGGAGTTCGTGTAGGTTGTATAGTTCCATATCCTTGTTCATTGCTTGTTTCACTTCCCTCACGATGTACCTTCCATTCTCGATTGGACTTCTTGCGGTTATTAGCTCCAACATCACAACTCCAAAGCTATAGACGTCACTTTTTTCTGTCAACTGTTGAGTCATGTAATACTCAGGATCCATGTATCCCTGCATCAATATATATGTTCACGATTTATAATCTATGATTTAATGCTAAGTTTGAAGGATAGATGTATGACAATACGTTGATGCAGATACAAGATTATTGGCATCAGGTACCGTTGGCATAAAGTCTGGATTCATTAATTAGTATGATAGAACAGTTATCAATTACTAACCAATGTTCCTTTGACTTGAGTGGTAATATGAGCTCTATTAGCATCAGTCATTGGCTTGGATAGGCCGAAATCGGCAACTTTTGCAACTAATCGTTGGTCTAGTAAAATATTGTTTGTTTTAATATCTCTATGTATGATTGGAGGATCAGCAAGATCATGTAAATATTGCAGCCCTCTTGCCGCCCCGACTGCTATCTTCAACCTTCGAATCCAGTCCAGCTTAATACCCGATCTCCCTGCACATATAAAACTCTTTAAACCTATTCTGTAAGAGTTTCTGATTGCTCTCACAAAGCTTACACATCTGTAGTGACGTAGTGTCACACAAACTTATAAGTTTTAGAGACGACTTTTGGCACTTTTAGAAACGTCATGCATCATCGCTAAAAGCCCCATTTCTGGGAGTGTTCTATATGTCATAGCAGACTTTTAGTAATGGCTTTTGTAACGACTCCATCTTTTTTTTTTTGGGGTAAAGAGGATTACCCTGGTAAAATAACGACTCCATCTTTGTTAGTAGGAAAATCTAAAAAGGTTATAGTGACTGAATTCAGTTCTTAACATTTAGCGAGAGGACTTTTTTGTCACCAGAAGTAACAATCCAGTACCTGAAAGAGTATCCTTTAGTGTACCATTCACGATAAACTCATAAACTAGCATTTGTTCACCCTGTTCAAAACAGAAACCAATAAGCCCAACAACATTTTTGTGATGAACTCGTGAAAGAAGCTCGATCTCAGTCTTAAACTCAAACCCTCCTTGTGTGGATCCTTGCTGAGCTCTTTTTATTGCAATTAGCTGCCCATTAGGAAGAGTTCCTTTATATACCTACATAATATTTGTTTTTTTAATGACTTCAATATAAATTTAAAGAATACTATACACACACATACGATCACTAACCATCCCGTATCCGCCTCTTCCTATGTTGTTAATCGCTGAAAAATTGCTTGTGCATTTGCTAAGTTCCTCAAAGGTGAACGATCTTGCTCCTTTAAGCTTAGGAACACCACCGCTTCCACCTTCTGGATCCCAGCTTGCTGCAGGTTGTATTATACCAAAATAGTTTGTTATTGTATATGGGCACAGCCCTATTGTATAGAGGGACCTGGGCTCTTTGCGTTTTGTTTTAAACATTGTATATATAAATACCGTGTCAATATTTGCTGTTTTATTATTTTAGCAAAGCTGTTATGATCAGATTTACCGAAAGGTTGTTTCTGTTGAGTGGCTCTTTCAGCTCGTCCTTTCTGACGTAATGCATAAATGCCTGCAAGTATTAATAATCCCACAAGTACACAGCCACCAATTGCTGATCCTACGATAATTCCAGTGCTAGATGAGTGAGTTTTCGTGCCTCCAGGCCCTGATATTTCTGTAAAATGGGTTTATATTTAATGATCTTCAGTGATCACGGGTTAAAAATCTTCAGCTGAAATGGTAATTACCTGAAAGGAAGTTAAGATAATTTTCAGCAATGAATGTGTATGTGTTGAAACCTTTTGGTGAACTGAATCCTTGACTGCTAAGCGCAAACGACACCCAAATAATCCCAGTCCGATTGAAACTTATTTCACCAGACGGGAATATATACAGTTTGATCGCAAGGTAATCTTCCAAATTTCTGTTGGGATTGTTTAATAACACTGAATCAACTGGGAGTTTGACTTTCTGATAATACGCCGTTAAATTATCATGAAGTGAGTCGTAGATGGTAGTATTTTCAAGTGTCGAGAAGGAAGGAGCTTTGAACAAAATCAGGCCTATAAATGGATATGCACATTGACAGTTTTGACTTGGAAGAAGGCCTAAATCACATGAAGACGGCACACAGTTGTTATATTTTGTCGAATAGAGTGTGCTAGTATTCACGGGAACAAGAGAGCAAAATTTATCCGTCGTCACTCCCGATTCCGTACATATTGTATTTCCAACCAGTCTGCAAGTTTTAGTTTCATGAATGTTAGCGGTATATTTAGAAGAGAACGGAACACTGAAAAACCATACCATTCTATTGGATAGATTTAATTATGTACAAATTGCATATTTTATTGCAGTGCCCAAGGGTATATTATCTTGGGACATCCAGAAATACTCAATATCACTTTTCAGTCTTAAAAGTTGAAACCGTATGCAAACAGTGTGTGATATATATTACATGACTTACAATAAATCAAAAGTATATTGGTCTCGTTGTACGAAGTCCTCAATTAGGTTAGTCCGAAGATCAACAAGTTCAAGCTGTTTGCTAGGATTTGAGCTAATATCTAAGGAGCCAGTTATCCGGTTGTTACTCAAATCACTGTCAAAAACCATTGCTAGCTAATTATCATGATGCAGCAAATTAAATATATTTCAATTTAACAGTCAACAAATTGATATACTGACACATTCTGTAACTGAGGAAAGCTGAACAAGGCCGCCGGCAGTTCTCCTACAAGATTTGTATAGTGCATCTTACTGTCATAACAACATTCGAGATAAATTAGTTAGACATTTCATTCTTAAGCTTGCGTTCAGGCCAGATTAATATGTTTATAAAGTTGAAACACTTTGCTTACATGGTTGTCAAAGACTCTAGAGTTGAAAACCATGATGGAATATAAGACTGGTTAAAACTATTATTGCTTAAATCCCTGCAAAATGTGCAATCACGCTAAAGATAAATATATCGAGCCTTATTGTTTAACGGTCAACAAATTGATACTTACAGATAGCTGAGAAGGTTCATGCCAGTGAGATTGGGTATAGGGCCAGTTAATCTATTGTTTGACAGGAACCTACGAGATAAGAATATCGAACATCATACATATTTTAATTTAAATGAAATAGTAGACTGATTGATTAAAGTTGTCGATGTTTACATCTCCTTCAGACTGGTAAGGTTGTTGATGTTTGACGGTACTTGGCCAGACAAATGGTTTACATCAAATCGTCTGATTCAAAAAGAATTGCACTCAATAAATAGAGTGTAAGTTAAAAAAAATTCAAGTAACCAATGAAACTCACATGATCTCCAGAGACTTCAAAAATCCAACTGTGGAGGGAATACTGCCAGTAAACTGGTTGTGATCAAATAATCTGATCAAGTAAAGTTAGTAAATGTTGGCGTCCCTTAAATTGTGTGTGTTTTCACATGTATTGATCATATATTTATTAGATTGAAACATACACATGAAGAATACTAGTCATGTTCAAGTTGAAGAGCGAAGGTGGGATATCTCCCGAAAGCTGGTTGTCTCCAAAGTGACTGAAAACAATATTATGGAGTAAAACATAAGCGTGGTTCCAATTTATGAGCGGGTTTAATTTAAAGAATAAGAATTGATATCAACATACAAATGTTTTATGTTAGTTAACAAATCAAGACCAGGTGTTAGACCATCAGAAACTGGTAAACTCCCTGTGAGCTTGTTTGCGGAGAGATCTAACCAATAGATATTCTTAAGATTTCCTAGTGTAGCTGGAATTGGTCCGGTGAGGCCATTGAGATTCAAAGACCTACACAATACAAATAGAAATTTTTAACCATTGTCGATGTTATTAGCAGCTTAGAACTTACCGTTTATAAGGTATTCAAATTTCTCATCGATCTTTTAATATATTAATATTCCTTTTTTAATGGAAAAGACACACCCTTCACCTACATATGTTTGAGTTGGAACAAGGGCTCACAACCATTTGGTTAAATACTTTTTTTAACTGAAAATCGACACACCCTTCACCTTTAATGTACACCATTAGGCCAGAGGCCTTTTGGTTCATCTTGTAATAAATATGAAACTAGTTGTTACAAGATCCCTCAAAAACTTCACATTCTTGTAAGTTTGGTATGTGTATAAGATTTGGAGCTTTCTCACATATATAGAAGCCTTTCAAGATTTCCGATGGTGCTTGGAATTGGACCAGTAAAGCCGCAACCAACAAGGACTCTGGAAAACAAGATCATATGTTAAATTTACAAGACCAAAATGAGGTTATTTTCAATGTAAAATTGCTTACAAGTTTGTTAATTTATTCAAATTCCCGATTGCCGGAGTGAGTGTTCCAGTCAGACCTGTGTTGTAAGATAGATCCCTACATAGAAAAACAAACATAGAGTTTTCTAACAAAAAGATGATAAGAAGTAAAACATCAAAACAGCTATAGAATATAATGAAGGGACTTACAGAATCTGCAATTCAGTAAACTCCCCGATGTCTCCTGGGAGTCCACCGGTCAATCCCATGCTTGACAAGACTCTGAGAAATTACACATGCATAGCAACCAAAAACAGAAAATAGTGAAATTTTTTGTTAATATATTACTTCAACAGAGCTATTGAATGACTCACAAGGAGGTCACACGAGAGTTAGTGCAACCGATGCCAAGCCAAGTCCCATCACAAGGATCTGAGCCTTTCCAGTTGAGAGTTGTGTTCGGCCAAGCAGTCTGGAGAGCCATCAGAATAACGACTACACCGTAAAAGTTTTACATTTAAAAATTTAGTGACAATTTATGAAACAATAATGCAAATTAATCAACGATCAAGCAGCAAATTAAGATTTCCATTCAACTGGATAACAAATTAATTAGAGCAAAGAATAATAAAAGAACTGAATGACTTACGATCTGTATTCTGATACGATATCGAAATTTGCAAGAAAATGATCAAAAGAAATATCCCAATTTTAGTACCCATTTTTCAAAGTTAATGCGGATGTGAAGTGACAAAAAACTGAGACTCACATGTCATTTAATACAGGTTTATACCAAACCACTTTAAAGAAAAGGCATAAATTGATAGAACAATTGTTTAAGTAGAATAAGAGTAAAAGTATTGTGAGAAGACAAGCAAGGTCAACTGGTTGGCTGTTTCTTGCATGGTAGGAATTGAAATAGTAAGCAGTGCGAATTCTGTTCAATAAATTAAGTCTAATACTATACACTGTCGATCGAGATTGATTAGTAAGTTTTATCTAAAATTAGACTTAACACCTATATATATAGTTATGAAAAGAGTTTTCAATGGCAATCAATTATGATAAGGGTTAATAATAGCAACGAACTTTCTCAAATGTTCACATATCATTTATGAATTCAATAAATACCACAATACTCATCAAACTTTGTTTGTTTTGTGTTAATATCAACAAAAACATATTTTTTACCTCCAACATCCACGTTAGCGACAAATTTACATGTCACGTCATAAATTTGTATTGTTATGATCCACGTCAGATTGGGTTCATGTTTGATAAGTGAACATCTTGTTGAAATTATATAACATGACATTCAATAAATAAACCACAAAACATCAAAGTATACATGCGGAAGCGTATAGGAAAGATTAACGAATAATTAATTCACATAAACAAGAATATATGCATTCCTTCTTGATTCTAGCCGAACAAGAATCAAATCCACAAAACTAGCAATTTGATGAACCCTAATTAGGGTTTATAGGATTATAAGAATTACCCCTTACCGCTCAGAATTCAATCCAAGAATAAGAACAATAATGTGTTAGTACCACTTTCTTGTACAATGCATCATACCGAATTAAAGAAATGCTAGTTTTAATCAAACAAATAACTTGAGTTGCAAAAAGGTGGTGATCGATCACCTATAGAGGGTGTCGACCGGTTTTAAGCACAAAAACACACACAAAATTTTTAGGTTTAGCTTAATGAGTACAAGAGATCAATTACAAATACCATTGGTTTTGTATTTTTACCCAAACTAACTTGGTGAACAAGTTTGAGTTATAGATGGGTTAGGTTTGGGTCCTTATGGCCGATCGGGTTTGTAATCCCACGGGGATTCCTAACCTCCCAATATTTGCAATCTAGTCCTTTTCCATTACATTTAACAACAAGTTATCCATTACAACTAATTACTTAACGTCCGTTATGTTATTTCGTTTAATTAATAAATAAATATAACTATTATATTTAATTATTAACTTAATTTTCATATGCAAAGTGTGCAATCCCGCGGTCTCGAAGTTCGATCCTAACTCACGCCTACTAATTTATATCCATAAAACCAAAGTACCCCACTCGATATATCTTATAGAGTGATCACATTAAGCAGGTTTCAAGAACACTTCAGCCTCTAGTACGACGAGTAAGGCTCCGAAAACCTTTTAATGATTTCTCATTATTATTATTATCCTTTTGTTTCTAATACCACGTTAAATAAATATATGGAATTAAGTCATTCTTTATTAAACTATTCTGTTTCTCGTTATAAGTGATTGACCAAGATTTACCAAATCTTCTAAAACATATTTGTGAGATTTGGGTGCGCCGCACAAACATCTTGTCAAATCTACGAGGGGCCCAAAGAAGTATTAAACTCCAAATAAATTTGAAGGAACAAATTCTATCTTGACTCACGCAGACTAACCCACAAACTTTGTAACATTTCTAAAAACAACCCTTATGACTACCAGCCACGTGATAGCTGCTAAGTTGCTCCACGTAAATGCACTACATTCATGACACTTATCCGTATCTCAAGTCCGAGGATAACTATTCATAATTTACTTATAACAATATCCACAAACTTAATTATGTAGTTGGGATAAGTCCTATATTCAATTCATTGAATATCATCTGAAATTGGTATGCATTCCCATCAATATACTTTCAAGTATATTCTACCACATCTCTCATATTTGTCTTAGTTTAATGATACTCCAATATCACTAATCGACAACGGACATTTAGAATAACTTAGTTACTCACGGATTAAACATGCAAATATAGGACAACAATATTATAAATGAAAATAAACATAATCAAAACTTTATCATCAAAATAATAAATGTTTTACAATATCCTTTATCCAAATACTAATCACAGCTCCGTGATGAAACTATTAGCTAAACGAAGTCCAATTCCATTGGCAAGTCCAATAAGCTTATCTTTAGCCAAAGCCTAGTGAAAGGCAGCTAAGTTATCATCTGTGTGAACTTTCAATAGATTAATTTCACCTTCATGGACTTGTTCCTGAACATTGTGATACTTCCGTAGAAAATGTCTGGTGCCCTTCATGACTCCAGGTTCATTGGCAAATATGATTTCAGCAGAATTGTCACAATACATATCAATAGGCTTATTCAATTAAAGGCATAACACCAAGCCTGAAATGAATTTCTAATCCAAACAGCCTCCATTGCAGCTTCCGGCCGCTATGTATTCGGTTTCGGCGCAGACATCGCAATGTGTACCCGCTTCTTGCTTTTCCAGTTAATTGCTCCTCCATTGATGACAAAGACATAACCCGTCTGAGACTTCGTAGCATCTTTATCGCTAGGCCACGTGTTGGGAGGGAAGTGGTTCCTTTGGGAGGGGTGGTGGTGGATGAAGTTCTCTGATCATGTTCTCCCTACCTATCACGATGTAAGAGCAGCCCTCATAGTTGTGAATAGCTTTTCTCATGCTTTAGTTGCTGCTCTGGTAAAGTGGGGCTATGCCAAATCTATGAGGCGGGGTAAAACTTTTGTTGTTATCGCATTGCACGCTACGTGGTTTGGCCTTCTAACCGCTAGAGCGCAAGTCTGGTAATAGGGAATTCTTTGCAATGCCTTTAGTATTCAACGGTCGCTGGCTGCTGGGGTGGGGATGGTTTTGATGAACTTATTCTCCGCTTTTGCCCAACCTTGAGGGTGGCCCCGGAGAGGATGGGCTTGGCTCGGTCCGGTAGCTCAGCAGGTGTTCTAATGTTAAACAA